>JAQQAF010000006.1:34473898-35073898 GCA_029747655.1 Ensete ventricosum | reverse complement strand
TTCAACTGAAATTAAATTCAGTCTTAAGTCAACCACATGTCTCACATCCTTAAGCACCAAATTGCAGCCAAGGTTGGTCTTTATATAGATATCTCTCATGCCAATGATGTATGTTGTGTCATAGTTGCGCATCTTGACAACACCAAAATTTTCAGACCTGTAAATAGCAAAGAACTCCCTCCATGGTGTAGCATGATAAGAAGCACATGTGTCAATTATCCACTCGAGATCCTAGCACACACAAGAAAAAATATCATCAGAAGTAGACAAAATCAAATAATCACTACCTTGCATTGTAGCTATGATAATCTCTTTTGACTCTATATGCTTCACTTGTTTTCTCTTTCTTTTGTTCTTTTTAGGTTGATTGCACTGATTTTTGTAATATCTTTTCTCATCACAATTGTAGCAAATAATGTCTTTCTTTGATCTTGACTTATTTATACCTATGCGTGAACTACTTCTATCATTTGACTTTGACCTTTCTTTATTATCTGAGACAAGTGCTTGTGAATTAATCTGAGAAGTTGCTAAATTCTTTCTCCTCAACTCTTCATTCAATAAACTGCTTGTTATTTGACTCATTGTGACAATACCATCTGATGTAGAATTACTGACGGAAACCACCAGTGTCTCCCAACTTTCTAGCAAAGAACTGAGAAGTAACAATGTCTGCAACTCATCATCAAGAGATATTTTTATAGAGGATAACTGATTAGTAATACTTTGCATTTCATTCAAATGCTCAGGAATAGAAGTACCCTCTTTACATTTTAAGTTTATAAGTTTTCTGATCAAGAAAGCTTTGTTGCAAACTGTTTTTCTTTCATAAAGACCTTCTAACTTTTTCAAAGAGAGTAAGTAGAACTTTCAGTAGAAACATGGTAAAAGACACTATCATCAAGCCACTGATGAATAAAGCTAATAGTTTTTCGATCTAACCTCTTCCACTCATCATCTGTCATAGTTATGGGCTTTGCAATATCCCCTTGCAAAGGTTCATACAAATCTTTACAATACAAGAGATCTTTCATTCTTGGTTTTCATATCATCCAATTATTTTTGTTTAAACTAATCATGCGAGAAACATTACCGGCCTCCATGTTCAAATACAAAAGATTAAATGCCACCAAAATCCTGCTCTAATACTAGTTGTTGATGGGAATAAAATAGAAATAAACTTTGTATACGAATAAATACTAGCAGACTGTCACACACAGCAGAATCAAACATAAATCACAATCAAATGAACACCAAGACTTATGTGAAAAATCCCTTCAACTCGAAAGGTAAAAACTACGGGATAAGCCAGAGAAAATTCAATATCAAAATAATGAATATACAGATCTCAAGTCTTATTGCCCAAGCCCAAGCAACAGCCACAAGAGAATCACAAGGATACAAAGACTATAATATTAAGCATAATATCCAAAATATTCTCAAGTGATCACAGTAAGAATCCACTGCAATCTGATCTAACCTAAGATATGAATGATTGAGAATAGTCTTTTCCTATCATTGTCTTCTTCCCTTTCATGGATCTCTTATTTTCTGACCTCTACTATCAATCTACAATCTTCTTTCTCTCTCCCATGTTTTCAGCCACCGCTGCCCTCTTAATCTCAACTCTAGTCACCTAATCTAGGGTTTAGGTTAATATAAGTGAAGTTCTAGGTTATGGGCTTCACTAAAGCCTATTATGGGTTGAATCTGGGCCATCTACCCAACACGAGATTATTTAGGATTTGTGTTTAAAGGTGAATTGGTCTCATTTTCGTTATCTCATCATGATTTGATTCCCATTACACAGAACCAAAGATATCATAATATATATATATTCAACAAATAATATAATATAATAATATGCTAATAATTATAATGTAAAAAATTATGCAACGTGTCACATGTGTCATCACTCATGTGATTGACTTGTAGGGCACTTGTAACCGGTACTCAGTACCCTAGAACCCCTCGGGTGGCATAGGGCTAGATGGGGCTTTGGTATTATATCGGGTGTTGAACATTCTTCATAAGTTAAACTTGTCTTCACGCTCAGCACCCGGTGAACCATCATTTGTGGACTTGCGATTATGTGTTAAACATTCTAAAGTCATTTTCGCTCCTTTCTCTCCTTTTTCTCTTTTCTCTCTTTTCTCTCTTGCACTCAATGTATTTGTTAAATTACTTGCAAAGCTTCCCTCTCTGTGAGACTTCAGGACTTGTCCATTGCTCGCTTTCAAATTAATCAACCTTATCTTTTGTAGGTCCTTCGAGACCAGCATGAGGTTGCAACTAAGTTGACCTATTTTGTACGAATAATACATGGACATTTCATGACTTAGACAATCCCAACTAAGTCAAAGATATTGGTGTAAAGGTGCTTCACGACTTAGGCAATTCCAACTAAGTCCTTAACTTTATCGTAAAGGTGTCGCACGACCTAGGTAAATTCAGCTAAATTTGTGATACAATGACACTGCTACAACCATCGAACAACGATGCTACTGTAGTTATCATAGTTGTCATAGCCATTGCAGGTAGCGTATCTATTACAGTCACCTACAACTAAGGTAGGCCGACCGTCACAATTATTGCAATCTATGACGCTTTCGTTAGGTTCACATCGCTTCCCACAATTGGACTGGTAACCAATGGAGTCATTACCCACAGTCACTCAACAATATTATTGTCATCATCAAGTAGTTGATAATGGTTCATCGATCAAATATGAGGAATCTCAAGTTGGCAACATGATAAATATATATAAAGTAGACCGATAATATAAACATATCGTTTAAGCATTATAAGTCAAAATGAAATAACACCTCGCAAATGAAGAGTGTTAGTAAATAGATCTAAATGTAAAATAGATCTAAAATATTTTTACAATATAAAGTATTTGATTTCGAAACATGATGTTAATATCAATTATAATCATAAGAATCATAATATGGTGCTATTATGCAAAAAGAAACTTTAATACTAAAAACTAAAATCATTAATCAAATATATGATACTTATCTTTGTGCATTTATTTGATCTGCAAGCCAACGTACCATCATCAGATCTAGCAATATGGATCTATAATAAATGCTAGACTCATCTTTTCTTTTTCTTTTTTTTCTTTTTTTTTTACACAGGATCATTATAAGCTATGGGGTACGGACAAAAGGGAGATGATAAAAGCTTTGTATTCATCTAATGACTTTATATTTTATTTTTTAAATTTATCCATTAATATATATTTCAATTTTATTTTTTGTTAATTATTTAACTTTTTAAAATTTTGAAAAGATAATAATATATTATGATTTTATGTTTCTTTAATAAAAATCAACCATTAATTACTTGGCGAGATGCCTAAAAACAACAAAGTTCTAGAGAATGAATCTAAAAATATGTTGTCTTATTTGTAGGAGTACGAGTTGTGATGTTATTTGGATATGTTAATATGGACCAATCCACAATGTTGACATCTTTGGCGAGGCAAGGATGTCATCACACAAATTGCGAATAGAGCGTGGAGTAGGATAAGAGCAATGTTTTTTTGTGGAGGTTTCCTCCTACAGCGGACTGCTTGCTGGATGGAAGTAGGTGTCGTTGGCAATGGACACCCCACCCCCTCCTAAGTTTTTTATTATTATTAAAAAATATACAAAAAGAAGCCAAAACCTAAAATACAATTGGAGTTTTGAGAATAAATCATGCAATACAATGCAAAGGTGGGATGACAATTCCAAAGAAAGTCTCCATTAAAAAAAATTAATTTTTAGAAAAGAATATTAGAACTCCAAACAGCCTTCCAAGCTTGTTGATAGGTAAAGCTTTTTCTTTCAAGGAATTGTAAACACTTTTAGGGAGGGACAAGTTCGACGAAAAAAGAATTCTAACCTCAAGCATCATCGTTATATGACGAGAGTCGGATAAAAAATTCCATCGATGAAAGAGTTCCAATCACAAATAAGATTAGGGACATAAGAAATATGAAAAAAATCTCTACTGTCGAACAAAGTAAGTTATTTAGCTCAAAAGAGTGCTAGAAAGTCAAGGATCATTCAAAAAGAAAAGAATAATATTGCAGTAAGCCATTTTTAACACCACTCTGATTGGTATTGAATTGACCTTAAGTCATATCATGCCAAATGGGGAAACGTATTTGGTTCGTAGCTCTCAAGGATGATATTATGTTGATGCAAATGGTGGAAATCGAACGGCTAATTGATCATCAAAATCTCGAAACTAAGATCAACTAATATTTCCTATTGATTAAATATCAATTAAGGAGGCTCCAAAATAAGAAATGTTTCAGAGTCTACTAACGAAAATTTTTGTGTTTTAAAAATATTACAAACTGACCAGAAGAAAATTAATGGCTAGAATGCATTTTGGCCTCCTTTCTAAAAAAAAATTAAATAAATAATTTCTTTAAAAATACTAATTCGACATATGAGATTGCTATATAATAATAATATCTCCTCCACTCTTAAGTTCGAATATATCCGATACGAGAAAATAGTACTACTATACTTGGAGAAAATGTTGCCGTCCTCACCACATAAGGTAGTGAAGGTTTAGCATTTTAGACTGGATTCAGATTAGATATTATAATATCATATCGTATCAAAATAAGATCAACTTGTTCATGTAACAATATTTTTTGCTTGATCAAGGTCAAGCATTGGATCAGTGTATCTAAGCCATAATTTATGCTAGGTTGATCTTTGTTGTTCATTTTGACTATTTGTATTTTACTGTACCTTAACGAACACATGAGACATTCAAATTATATAAATTTTATTTTTTGATCTGCAATCTGCAGGATTAATAAAAATGATAGTACCATAGTTGGATAAGCGCAACCCTATCCTTAGGTAAGTGGATATAAATATGCATTATTTATTATTATTATTATTATTATCATTATTATTATTATTAATCTTCACACATTGGAGATGCCCCAAACCCACCAGTCAATGGATGGTGACCACCAAAGAGGAATGTGCACCAACGTTAATATATCATATTTTTATCTATAAATTTAACTATTTATATAACATAATATTAATTCAGAATTATTATGATATCAAAACTAAATTTTTTATACATAAATAATTTCTTCAGATTAACGATATATCTAATATTCTTGACCAATATAATATTTTAATTAATATCATTTTTTTTATCTATAATGTTAAGTATTTATATAAAATAATATCAATTAAAAATTAGAAAATAACTTTATTAAATATATATTTTTCTTAAATATATGGTATACTCGATCAATCGAAACTCTTGTGTATCGCTTAATTGACACATCAATTGACTTCCAGAAATTGTTCGATTGTTCAAAGTTATTAGACCTTTATCGAGTATGATCATAACATTGAGAATCTTTAAAAAATCATATCTCATTATTAATATGAATTAGAGCATCAGTAGTTTTTCACCATCTCCCAGTATAAGTTTTATAGGAGAGATTTTGATTATAAAGGATCCACGTCAAAGAAGTCGGCTCTAGGGAACTTGTAACTTAGAATTGGTTTTGGAGTTTTGATTCTAAATGATCCGCCTAAAGAGAAAAAAAAAAAAGTCCATTTGCATGAGCTTTCATCTCATAATTCGTCTTCAAAGCTCAGTTACATTGGCTTGAAAGAAGTTCCTTCCACCTTAGAACTCGTTCCAAAGCTCCGATTCTAAAGGATTCGCCTCAAAAGTCCACTCAAACAAGCTTTTGCCACATAATTCATCTCGAAAGTTCAATTCTTAGTTATATCGGCTCAAACAAAGTTACCATCTCATAATTCATTCCAGAGCTTTAATTCTAAAATATCTACCTCAAAAAAGTCCACTCGAATAAGCTTTCATCTAATAATTCATCTCGTAAAGTATGATTCTTAGTTGCATCGACTCAAAGGAGCAGCTACCGCATTAGAATTCATCTCGAAAATTTATTTGTAAATAGATTCCCTAGAGAAAAGTGAGCTCGACGGAGCTTTCATTTTATGATTCATCTTAAAATTCCATCTTCAAACATGATAATTTTGAAAAAGACAGACCAAGTCAAATTATCTCTGTCATCCACTGCACGATCAAGGATATTAGTAGTACTTAACATTAAAAATCTTTCAATTAATTCATGCATCGAATTTGAATAATTTATCATTCATTTAAAAATATTAAAAAATATATAAATAAAGATCAATACGCAACCAAAAAATTTTTAAAATTTTTTTTAATGATTAAGATCATATTTAAAACACCTTCGCCTCCCAACTCCCCAGTGAAAGGTGTCGAGCTCACATCAGGTTCGGTGGCCAGCAACCGCCGCGGTTGGAGCGCCAATTCCTTACCCTCCTTCCCCCTCGCTTCCACCGCACGCCTTCTCCCTCTCCCCCCCTCGCTCCACTCTTACCCTTTTCTACTCAACCATCACTGTCACCCGTCACTTCCCTCCCTCCCTATCTTTTGACCCATTAAACCCAACCACAACTACCGGTAAGAATCCAATACAAAATAGCATCGCTACACTTCCTCTTCCCTTTCTTCCAAGACTTCATTTGCACCAACTGACGAAAGACATCACACTGGTCTCCGTCGCAGTGGGTAGGTCGGTTTCCGCGATGGGCGAAGGCATAAAAGGAGTCAATGGGAGAGTTGGGCCGGACCCGTCTCCGGTTGTCGCAGATGGGGAAGGAGGGTTCCGTGATCACCAAGCCGCCCCCGATGAAGAAGGCCTTCTCGGGCAGGTACCACGGGGTGAAGGGCGAGCTCCTCGGCCTCGGAGCCGCCAAGGTCGCCGCGTGCGGCAAGCGGCAGGCTCTGTTCTGCAATCACCTGAGGATGGCTCTGTTTGTGTTCGGGTTGATGGGGTCATTCTTCGTGCTCGATTCTTTGATGCTCGTGGTCATTCATCACTTCAACTTCCGCCGTGGCTCCGCCCTTAGAAAGTCGAGTGGACTGCAGGTATGTGTTAGCCTTGTACCTGGGCCATCTTCAATCTCTAAAGAGGTGAACTTTTGGTGCAGATTGTCCTTCTCATTTTATTCACCATTAGCCATTTGATCTTAACGTTGTTATGTCTAACTGAAGATGGAAGCTTTACTACGCCTTTTTCTCTACAGTTCTGATTCGATTTCTTCCTCTTCATGATTTCTCCAAACAGAGTCGTGCACATAACATGTATGGATCTTGGCATGTTCCGCACTTTGTTATTGTGGTTGTTTAATTCATTGACGTCTTCCCTGATACAGCAATTCATCATTTTTCCCTAAAATAGTGTGTCGATTCATTTACTTGCACTGAAAAAGAACCTGAAGAAAATAGTGAATTCTATAGAGCTTCTTGGAATACAAGCTGCTCATGTTGCTTGACATGAGGATGGTCTCTTGGTCATGGTGCTTTCTGGTCTTGTTTGCGATGAACATGACATCAAGCCAGTTCGAGTATATGTGTTCTTAACTTTGTCTTGGAAATTCCTATGCTACGTATTGAGATTAAAATGAATCCATTTTGTATGTGGCCTTGCAGTAGGTATAAAATTCTCTTTTATAGATTGGAAATCCAACTCAGTGTTCCTTTTTCTACAGAATGAGTAGTAGATGCAGAATGAAACAAGACTAAGGTGCAACTAAACCATGAAGGATCATTACAAGCAGAGGAAAACAATTGTAATAAACGTTTCTGGGTGCAAAAGCAGACACCTATAAGCAACCTTTGTTGTTATGGTTGCTAATATAGTCATAGAAACCTGTAAGCAGGCCTTTAGATTATAGAATAGACTTTGCCTTCATTAGCTTGACATATGCTTTCTGCGCTTGACATTTCATAAGTGGCAAACAGTGAAAATAGATTGGATTTGAATATTTACTTTCTACACTAAAATTAGTTGCTCAACTGCTGATGGTAGATATTTGAGAAATTTGTGTGATAGGTTAGAATTAGAAGAAATGTATCTGCAATCATGTTATCCATTTTTTGCATGTTTGTGATTCTTCTTTCTTGTAATTGGATGATTGTTTATTTATTTGTCTTTTAGTACATAATTGAAAGTATTTTATTCTAGATTAGAACTGAAATAGCGACAATACATATTACATATCTTCTATCTTTTCCTCATGAAAGCTTATAGAGAGACACAACAATTAACTAAAAAGAATTACTAGCATTTCAGAGAGCTAGTTAAAGTTTTTACTTGCTTTTTCACTTTGTCTCATGAATAAATTGCACAAGTAGACCCTGGGGTTCAAGAATCTCTCTGTTTCTTTATCTAATTAAAGTTTCTTTAAATAATCTAGCCATTGCATTCTCAGAATTCCCTTCTCTAATGACTGAACTGAGAAATCCTCATTTTCTCTCCATCCTGGATGATGCTATTGGAAGATCTTCTGGAGAAAGGGGAGCTCAGTAGAAGAGAATTTTATATCTGAGTTGGGGAATTGATGGAAGGGGAGGGAAGGTGCATCTGAGTCAAAATCTTCCTGTGTTACTTAATCTTGAAATGAATTGGTGTTTTTCTATCAGATCTCAAGCCTTTACATTGGATGGTCAGAAGTATATTGCTTAAAAAGAATGCTTTGTTCATTCTTGGCCCATTTTAGTGTTCCCCTCCATGATCTACTATTTCAGGCTTGGAAATGATAACTGGGTTGGAATTTGAGTAATAAGAATTCTCGTTATCCATGGAAGGAAACAGCATGATTTGGTATGTTGGAATTGTTAACAGAGTTACTCTGAATGTCCTAAGGTTGCAGAGAATACAGCATGGATGCAAGGTGGTAGTGGGAATGGGACAGAACCTTTGCATGGATTTTTTTTTGTAGGTTCCTTAACGATGGAGGTTTAAAAGCTGCTAATGGTAAGAACCTTAACGAGTTGCGTGCGTACCTTATAGACAAAGGGAACCTGATTGCACTTTTGTCAAGGTCGAGGATGTGTACCTTTTAAATTCACACTTAGAATCTGTGGAGTATTTATTAATTATTTGTTTCATTTTTAAGGGACATTTTAAGCCATTAAAGTGGGGGTATTCCACAAGTTATCTCTAATATGTAATAAGAGAAAACAAGTTCAATATGCATAACAGAAGAAATGTTAGGACAACACCATTTTAGCTTTGTGATGATGCATTTGGAAGGAAAGAAGTAATAAATTATCTAGGAAAAGAGAAAGCCTAAGCACTATAAAGCAAGGTTTCCAATTTCGATCTATACCGCCCGATACGGGCGGTATGTACCGATCCTTACGCGGACCGCCTGCTACCGGGCGGTACTGCCAAAATCGATCGTCAGTGGTCGATTTCGATCGTCGACGATCGATTGAGGGAGAAATCGACCGCTGACGGTCGATTGAGGGAGAAAAAGGGAAGAAGAAGAAGAAGAGGAAAGAATAAGACCTCCTTTCCCCATGCCGTCCTCACCCGTGCGTCATCCTCGCCCACGGGCGATTCTTCTCCCTTCTGTCTCCTTGTAAGGGGAGAAAGATTGAGGCGACATCGCCAGTATTTTTCTTTTTTTAATATATTAATATTTAATATTTATTATATAATATTATATTATAATATATTTTAATATATTTTAATTCATCGGGCGGTACATATTGTGCATACCGCTCAGTACCATGTATTGTACCAAGATAATCTTGATACGCCGGTACGAACCGATATGTCATACCTTGCTATAAAGATTTAAATTCCTTGGCTGTATAAAGCTAATCATTATTACTAGCTAAAAATGGAGATCAACAGTTTATATTTTTATTGTTTGTTTTATTTTTAACAACTCATTTATATCAGTGCCTCCTCTCCATCCCCCCTCTCTTTCCTTTTCTGAAATATTCATTTCCTAACTATCTTTAATATATTCCATTTTTAATTTTCTCTTTCTTATTAATAAATTTATCTTTTTAAAAAAAGTTTTGGCTTCATCCAGTTCTTTTTCTCTTAAAAAGTAGTTAATAAGAAACTCTATAATGGAGCATTTGCTCAGAATTCATACAGGTAGTACACATTTGGAAACTACATATGTTTGACTAAAATGAAAACTGATGTTTGTGGGATTACTAATGCTTTATGTTATGTATATTATTGAAGGATGTTCAGAGTCATATTAGTAGAGAAAGGACTGAAAAGATTATGCATGGACGACTTGTGGCTTTGGGTTCTGCTGCTGTTACAAAGGTTTGGATCACCTTTGAATTTGCTAGTATTGAACACATTTCTGTCTTCTTTTTGTTATTTTTTCTACTCACCTCATCTCCAAGTAGTAAATTTCATCTGATGTGAGCTTTCTGTGGATAGAATGAGGCACTACATGGTTCATTTGAAATATTGAAGAGACCATATAATCAAACATCCACATGGAGACCTTGTGCTGATAAACTAAATCAGGTTCGCCAAGGTAATATTTCATTTGTCAAGGTACTTGGAAGAGATCTTTAATCAGACATCCAAGCATGGTATCAATCTTGGATTTGAAATATCTTTACTTCATTTGTGTTCTGATGTGCTGTATGTCTTTGTGTGTGTGTGTGTGTGTGAGAGAGAGAGAGAGAGAGAGAGAGAGAGAGAGAAGGCATACAAGGAGTCTTCAACATGTTTATGTCCATAAAGCAGATGTCTGTCTGGTGGATGACATGTTACATTTAGGCAGAGCTGTTACATCATATAGTAACCAGTTATGATGGCATACTTATGGGCAATCCATTTTGCATTCTTCTTCTACGCAAAAAATAGTTGGCTTAAATTGTTGGGAGGGTTTCAAGCTAGAAATTCCAAGAGGGTGTATATCTAAAGTGCATTATTCATATAAATTTTGTGGAAGTGATTATTGAGCAAACATAATGAATGAAATAAAAGGCATGCAGTATAAGCTTTAATATGGTTCAGATGAACTAAGGTTGACTATATTCTCAAGGAATATTTCAGACAAAAATCTGTTAGAATGATAATAAATCTTGTATATATCCTTTGTTCGTGATCTTAACCAAACAATACTCCAAAGGTTAATATAAAAAGTGGCAAGAGAAAATGGCTCGAGATTATCAGCATAGATTTATGTTAGTTCTTCATGTCTCATGTACTTTATAATTGTTGCAGGGCATACCATGAAACGATCTGGGTTTATATTGGTGAGTGCAAATGGTGGTCTGAACCAGCAACGGGTTGCTGTAAGGCTCTGGACTAAACACTTGCAATTGTTGAGTAAAGTTAGGAAGATCATTTTTCTGTTTGACTTCTATTTGGCATTAATAATGCCTACTTGGTGGTACTAACGACTATTCATCGTAGTGAAGGAAATTTTTTAGTATTAAGTATTAACAGTGGTAATGGTTTTAAATTGTTTTGCACTCTTGAGCTAAAACAGAGAACTAGCACATTGTACATCAATTTAGAACATTTGTTCCTGGCAATCATGTACTTCATCTTTACTGTCTTAAAGACTAAACTAAATATTGAATCAACAGAATGAGCATAGTTTTTACGACTTGGTATACAGTGATGAAACACTGCTAGTTTGAACAATAAAATTTGTAAAAGCAATTGACAAATGAGTAAAGTTTGGTTTTTGTTTTACATATTCCAGTAGGTTGAGAATGTAAAACAAGAAATGGTTTCTCAAATAATGTATTCAATTATCTATAACATGTTTTACATATTCTTGTTTTACTTGTCATTTCTTTCTTTCTTCTAGACTCTTCATTTTCCATGACTTGTCTTTTGTTTGGATTTTTTTTTTCATTTATTTGAGCATTTCCAGGTAAAAGAGTAATTTTACAAACACTGAATAGATTAATACATGATGGTTCACAAGAGTCTGAATATTTATTATGTAAAGCTTAGCCTTTCTGTTCAGCTGAGGTTCCTGGGAGAAGTATGAACTAATCTATTTATCTTTAATGTGTATAAATTGCATGCTGAACTTGTACTCCAACTGGTGGTATAAAGTTTTCTACCTGCCAATTAGTTGTGTTGAATACCAAAAGTAGACTTGACTAGAAATTTGGCATTTGCTTTACTGGGATGTACATAACATCGAGAAATGGTCATAATAATTTGTCAAATCCTCAATTCCAAGTTGTTCTTCATATTCTACATCATATCTTTGTAGAAAAGACCAATAAAATTTCTTGTATTAGTTTTTTGTTTTTCTTAATATATGCTTCTTATATAAGACTTCTTGTGATGTTTTTGGAGGAATAAGCAAGAATTAAAGGAATGCATACTTCATCTAAGTTATACTTAAATGAACCATGGAGAAAAGTTTTTGATGTTTGAAACTGGGGATGTTCTACCAGAAGTCTTAAATATGAAACAGTCCATAAAATTTTCACTTCGTTTGTCCTCATTGATCATTTCCAAAGTGGTAAATTTTGAAAGCCATCATCAAATGGTCTTGAATAACTGGAAGCAAGATATTAAGTGTTTGCTAAATTAATCTTAGACTTTAATTTAATATGCACTAACTCTAAGAACTCATGGATGTTTTCATTAAATACAATCACCAAAAACTGTAAACTATTATGATGTATCTAATATCTACATATTTTACACTATCTTAACATTCAATAATACTATCATTGTGCTGCTTTGAATGTGTTCTTATCATCTTATGTTTTAACTTTTATTCACAGGTTTGTAATGCTGTTGCTGTTGCTGCTCTACTTAATGCCAGTCTAGTTATTCCAAAATTTCTTTACAGCAGTGTTTGGAAAGATACAAGGTCTTCTTTTTATAACTTATTTATGTCTTGAGAAATAGGAAACTTTGTTTTTGCACCTTTTGTTCTTGATATTGATGCTTGTCAAGTGTTAAGTAATTCTTTGATTCTTTCTACTGGGGTAGTAATACTAAAAGGAATTTGAGTCTAGAAAAGAGAGAACAAGCCAAAATACATCCATAATATTTTCTTTTCTGTGTTTTGGGTCAATAATCTTTTCTGAAGAACTCCAGTTACTACTATCAGCATAATAATGATATCAAGTTTCAAAATTAAATAAGTAGTATTAATTCAGGTTGATATGCTTTTCTCCAGATTCATTATCATGAGATTCCTGGTGGTCATGCCATTTTTTTCACTTCCACTAAATATTCATAAATGCTTCCGGATTTTTGGCCCGAGAGGTGCATTCATCTACTTAAAGTCTTGCACAAATCTAGAGCATGTTAGAATCAAGAATATAAGTTGTATCCTGTTTCTACTGATTAAAGAAAAAGAGCAAATGCAGTGCACGTGACTTCCGCTGATGTGGGGTTTAGGGAGGGTCTGTTTTGGCAGCATTTCCTCTATAATATAAAGGCCATCTCCGTGATATCCTGCTTCTAATTATGAGGAATATTTTATTGCTGCGTTTGCAAGGAATCTCTAATTTTGTTGCTTCCGGCAATAAATATCAAACTTTCTTGAAATGTTGTGTGTTTAATGAAGTTACAATATATTTTGCAGCCAGTTTGGTGATATATATCAAGAGGATTTTTTCATAAAGTATTTGAAGAATGATGTGGATATAGTAAAAGAATTGCCTTCCCACCTTCAACCACTTGATATTGAAGCAATTGGAAGCCTAGTATGTTTCCTTCCTTGCTTGATACAATATGTGTGCATTTAATTTTAGTATTTATGATCCTGTTTTCCATGTTCCAGATTACCGATAATGATATCAGGAAAGAATCTACGCCAGATTATTTTCTAAAAGTTATACTGCCTCTTCTAAGAAGAAACAGTGTTGTTCATTTTCTTGGATTTGGAAATCGACTTGCCTTTGATCCATTACCTTTAGATCTTCAGGTATTTAGAACTTCAAATATCCCAGAAAACTCATATTTTATATATTTTTTTTTGTTCCACATGGTCTGTGATTTATGAATTTTGAAAATTTGTAGTAGCCATTTTGTGTCTAGGAATACTTAGGTTAGCATGATAAGTTTTTGATTTTGCATTCTATGCTCACTAACCTCTAAGAAAGCAAGATTTTGGAAAGCGCCTCTCTGATGTGTGTATAATGCAATATTACATTTCCTTCTAAATGTGTATTTTGGTTCTTCCAAGGGGCTTAAATGATCACTTTATTTTAGTTTTAACCTTCTGAATTGCCTCAAAAAGTCTTTGAAGGAACAATAGTGCATGTTCTCTTAGAATCAATAAAATAATCTTGTGGAGGCTTGAATATCAGAACTAAAGGAAAACTTCTTTTTTGTTGTTGTTTTGAATAGAAGAAACATTCTGTTTTGCAAATGACACGATTCCTTTTCTGTCCATTACGTACTTTCCACTTAAAAATAAATCCAAATTTAAAGTTCAAATTTGCCTTAGACCTTTCTTATGCAGTCCCAAAAGAGAACATACTCTTTTTTCCTCCATTTCCATCTCATATGTTTCTTGTTATCATGATCAAGGACCTTAGCAAAGTCTTACTGAATTCATTACATCATGTTAGTTATTGTAAAAGACCATAATATGTTTTTTTTTGTTATATAAATTTTCATCTGACTAGCTTCTTAAATCATAATTTGTGGTATTGGTCATTTCTGGTGCATTAGAACAGTCATATCAGTATCATCCAAGGCCAGTTTAATTCAATAGGAAATGACTAAAATTAATCAAACTTGATTACTTTAATTGGCCGATTTTGACTAATTTTAATTGATTTTACAATATGGAAAGAAGAAGAAGGAAGATGAGAAGAGTAGGAAGGAAAGGAAAAAATGGAAAGTGTATAAAAGGAGGGAAAGAAAGAAAGCTTCTTCTTAAAGAGATAGAGATGCCAGTATAGAGAATGATGATTTTATTGAATCACAATTTGTCTAATATGTTTTCTCTTACTACACACTTGTCACAACTCACAATATTAGAAGTCTTAAACCATAGTGGGGCTTTCATTATCTTCGAAGCTACATGTCAAAAAAAATTTTGGACCTCATATGTGATATTATAATTGTTTATAATTTTATATCGTACCGATGTATCGAGTTCTGCTTCGTACGATATGGTACGGGCATGGCGAGTAGTATGGTATGAGTGTATCAAGCGGTACATCATGGTGTACCAAGTGGTATGTGTGTATGTTTATATATATATATAACATAAAAATAAAAAAAGAGAGGCGATCTCGTTTTCTTCTCCCTGTACGGATGAGAAGCCTCGGCGATGTCGCTAAGGCCTCCTCCTCCTTTCCTCGTCGCCTCAGACGAGTAGAAGCTGACATGGAGAAGATGGTGGCGAAGAAGTCGCCGCCTTGCGAGGTTCTCCTCGTCTACGGCACCGTCCCGAGGTTGTCCGATCGCAGACGTCTCCGGCCTTCGGCGAAGAAGAAGTCGAGCCGCCGCCTCGCCGTTAGAGGGTGGCACCGTCTGAGGCAAGGTATGCAGTTTCGAGTCTTACCTCAGACTTCTCCCTCTCTCTTTCGAGTCTTACCTCAGACTTCTCCCTTGGCTACAGGCAAGGGTGGCATCGTCTGTAGCCAGCCTTGTCGCAACCAGGCCATAGCCAGACTGATACCGCTCGGTAGCGGGTGGTGATGGTCGAAATCAACCATTACCGACCTATTTCGAGCGGTAACGAGATGGAAACAGCCCCGTATTGTCCGATACGGGGCTAGGGTAAGGGTACCGCCTAGTTGTGGACGGTTTGTGTACCAGTCTGTTGGCATACTGGTACGTATCGCCCGTATCGGGTGGTAAGATTCGAAACTGCAACCATTTGTTTTGATATTATTTTCTGTTATTTTTATTGATGTAATTGTGCATATTCTTTTTTTATTTTACATTAGTATTTTGTTTTTTTTATAAAAGATGGATATTTTATGGGAGACACAGATTTTAATGTAATTTTTTTCATTTTATCTGATTTTATTTTGTTTTTTATCTAGTTTTTGCTATATTTATAATTTTTAATATGTTGATTATTAAATTATTTTCTCAATGGATTCCTATCCTAAAAATGCAATCTGAACATTCCTATTTATTTTAATTTACTGTACCTTATCTGAGCCTGGTCTTAATACAGGTCTTGCGAACAATGCTTAGATAAAATCTTTTGTAGTTAGCTGATTGAGCATTAGATGAACAAAAGGCTTACTTTTATTTAATATTTGGATAGTCTGATTTATATAGGTTGAACTGATTACATTCCAAAGATTAACAATTTCATTTACTTAAAATGGTGAATGAAAAGCTAGTTGCGCATTCAACCAATTTGCACAGTTTCTCATTCTATCTCAATTTGAGGGTGCTGATCGCATGAGCTCCGATGTTCTAGTCTTCGGTATTTCTGCTTTTGCATTACAAATGTTGACATAATAAACTGTTGTCAGGTGGTTTTGTTACCTCCATGAGTAGATGGTGGTTCAATCCTTTCTAATCAATAATAGCAATATCAATCAACAGGGTTTGACTGGATCAGAATGTATGAGCAGCTATGCAAAAATGTCATCATCATATGGCATGCCAGCCTATAATAGAAATTAAAAATATGGCTAGACAAATTTTGGACGTGTGCTAATCATCACTAGAGCACATTGATATGCCTCCATTCATGGACTTAGTGGTCAGATATTTTGATAGTCTATTGGACTGGTACAGTGCAAATACACCAGCCTTTTTGCCTCACATGTCATGATATGACACTCCTTATCTTTAGTAACAAACTAGTGCAAATTAACTTTGAGATTTCCAAGGTAATATTTATATTGCAATACAAAAATTGCAGCACTTTTTGTTTATTTAAATGACTGTAAAGCAGGACAATTATGACTTTGTTATTAAGATTAAATTGCTCGATGAAGGAAAAGCAGCTTAATGAACATGAATACAGAATTTGAGGCAGTTGCTTATTCCTGCATGTAAGGGGTTTTGTGCAATACTTGGACCCGTGATACCCAACCCACAAACAGGCCACCTTAGCGCCAATGGACAAAGACAGTTCTTAAGCTTTCTGAGTTTCTACATGTTCTTTCTATATTTTTTCATGTGTCATAGTTGGATGTCAGTTGTTCATGGCTTATTATACTTCTCTTTTTAGTATACTTGCATCACCCTTTTCTTTGCTTATCTCCTGTGAAAAAGAAAATACAAGCATTGCATTCTACTAAATGGAATCTTTGAGTAGACAATTTTGTTCTGCTGCTTGTCCTTACAGAGTTTAAGATGCAAATGCAATTTCCACGCATTAAAGTTTGTGCCCAGAATTCAGGAGATTGGTTCTTTACTTGTCAGAAGAATTCGACGATATAATACAAGTTTGAAAATTCTGGATAGACGTTTGCTTGGGAAGTATATGCCTGACAGTCCACTAAAGAGAAATAACACTTCTAGAGGACCTGTCAGATATCTTGCTTTGCATATGAGGTTTGAAATGGATATGGTGGCATATTCTCTATGTGATTTTGATGGTGGAGAAAATGAGAGGAAGGAACTGCAAGCATATAGGGAGATTCACTTTCCTACACTTACCATGCTCATTAAAACCAATAAGTGAGTTGTCTATGGTATACTTAGTTTTCCATATAGGCTAAAAGTGATCAGTTTTGCCTTGTTATTTGCTCCTAATTTTTTTTTCTCACTGTTCTGTTGCAGTTCCCTTTCTCCAGAAGAGTTGAGAAGTTTGGGAAGATGCCCACTGACTCCAGAAGAAGCAGCACTCATGCTTTCTGCACTTGGTTATAATCATGAGACTTATATTTATCTTGCTGGTTCGCAGATCTATGGAGGTCAGTCTAGAATGCTTCCGTTTACGAGGCTCTATCCAAATGTAATTACAAAAGAAGATATTCTCACTCCTGTGGAACTTGCTCCTTTCAGGAATTATTCTTCTCAGGTAAGGTTCAGCTGAATGCATAATTTATTACTAATTTACTGGTGCTAGTTTAGATAACAAGTGTTGATTTTGCTGACTTTTTGCAGTCCACTAAACAAACCTCACTTCATTTATTTGTTATTCATAATTTTACAGTAGGAAAGAACATTCAAATCTAAGAAGTTGTCATCACAATTACCAATGCATCAAACTTTTGTGTGCTTGTTAAGTAGAATTTTGACAAAATTCTAGGACTTTATGATGAGCTTTTAATATAAATTCCTCAGTTGATTCATTAACCTAGGATACTCTTATGTTCTTTGCAAATATTAAATCTGTCTCAGCTTAACTCCATTTGATTCCACAATTTCCATTTGTTCTTGTGCAACATTGTCTCATGCACCATTTACTGGAATTAAGAACTTCTATATTCGCTTATCTTCTTGTCAATCCTAAAGTCCTATTCCAGTGAGCTGATCAGAAATTTGTGCAATATGTGATTATATATCCTAGAGGGCAGACCTTGGTACAACATTGACTATTTCTAGAGATTCATCCTGTGATTATATGTGACTTCTTGCCTGACATACTGATGCGAGCTACTTGATCCAGATGTTATATATGTTAAATGTAACTTTTTTAGCCTCTTAGGTTTTAGTGGTGAATCAAACAGATCAAAGAACTTGTTATTTCTAGAATCAGAGTTTATGAAGATAAAGAGAGATAGGGCCGGGATCCACCAGTATTCTAAGATAACCTATACTCATTGATCTAATTGAAGCTTTTACCAGGTGATCATCAATTCTTAGTCTCCCTATAGGAATGTCAGATAATACAACATGATTCAACTATAATATGTATACGATTCAATTTGGTGACTCTTTCCAAGATGAGGGCAGGCGCCATGATCCTACGATTCAAATTTGGCTGTGGATTGATCACTAGAGAAAGCACTAATTTGTCTGTCATTGAATGATAAAGGGCATCTTTGGATTAAAGAGTACATTTTTCTCTTTCTTTTATATTTATTCCTGAAAAATATTTTTGTCCCTTAACCCGTAACACTATTTTTCCCTTAGGAATAAAAGAATATATTTGTACCATTGCACAGTCCTGTGTCTAGTGGTCCATGTTGTGGAGGCATTCCGAAGTCAATTTGCTTAGGTTAACCTGAAGCTTAAGCTATCATCTCAACAAGTTCCTTTCTTAAAGATGTAAGACCGAATGAGATATCCAGATACTAACTTAAATATGTCACTGGAAGTTGAGGACCTCTCGTTTTCATCTGACTGTAATATGTCATTTTGTGCTATATTAAGCTTGACGTGATGGGAATAAAACAAGAATCAACTTTGTATACGAACAAATACTAGCAGACCGTCACATATAACGGAATCAAACAGAAATCACAATCAGATGAACACCAAGATTTACGTAGAAAACCTCTTCAACTCGAAAGGTAAAAACTATGGGACAAGCCAGAGAAAATCCACTATCAAAATAATGAATATACAGATCTCAAGGCTTCTTGCCCAAGCTCAAAGCAATAGCTACAAGAGAATCACAGGGATACAAGGACTATAATCCTAAGCACAATATCCAAAACCTTCCCAAGAGATCACAGTAAGAATCCACTGCAAACTGATCTAACCTGAGATTTGAATGATTGAGAATAGTCTTTTCCTGCCCTTGTCTTCTTCCCTTTCCTGGATCTCTTGTTTTCTGGCCTCTACTGTCAATCTGCAGTCTTCTTTCTCTCTCCCACGTTTTCAGCCGCCGCTCCTCTTTTAATCTCAATCCTAGCCACTTAATCTAGGTTTTAGGTTAATATAAGTGAGGTTTTGGGCTGTGGGCTTTACTAAAGCCTATTATGGGTTGAATCTGGGTCATCTGCCCAACAACCTCCCCCTTCAGCCTATAAGGGAGGCTGTCTCATGACTCCTCAATGTGAAGCCATACCGACCAGCTGTTGGCACATCTCCTGTTTCTCTTTTTCTGCTCACTTTCAACTGCTTCCTGGTAACTCTCTGGTTCACCTGTATCAGTAAGCATCACATACTCATCTGTAGAGTATCTTCTGGAAGGTTGACGTGGTCTAGAAGATCTTCTTAATCGAGGTTTTGTGAGAACTTGCTCTCTTTCTTCTTCTTGCTCAACATGTCCTGCAGGTAGATCAACATCTGGCTCTGCACCATCTTTCTGCACATCTCTCCCATCACCCTGATATACTGAAGGAATAACTGGGTCACAGTCTACAAATCCCTCTGCAGAAGTCTTAGCTGGTGCCTCCTTCAAATCTTTAATGATTTGATCCTCAAAGAAATCAACATCTCTGCTTTTAAACACCTTCTGTTTTTCTGGATCCCAAAGCCTGTAACCAAACTGATCATGTGAGTAACAAAAAAAATACTCTTTTGTCTTACCATCCAGCTTGGACCTTTCATTATTTGGAACATGTGCAAATGCACGACAACCAAACACTCTTAAATGCCTATAGGAGACATCTTTCTCTGACCATACATGCTTTACAACATCACCATCTAGAGCTGTACATGGTGATAAGTTGATTACATCAACTGCAGTCCTCAAGCCTCATCCCAAAACCTTTTAGGTAGTTTGGCCTGTGAAAGCATACATCTGATCTTTTCCATGATAGTGCGGTTCATCCTCTCTGCAATTGCATTATGCTGAGGCGTACCAGGGACTGTCAACTCATGCTGGATGCCATGTGACCTGCAATAATCATTAAACAATCTTGTGTACTCACCATCATTATCTGATCTTATACATTTCAATTGTCTTTCTGTCTCCCTTTTAACTCTGGCATGAAACTCTTTGAAGACATTAATAACCTGATCTTTAGTCTTCAAAGCATAGGCCCAAACTTTCCTGAAAAAGTCATCAATAAAAGTAACAAAATAAAGTGTACCGCTGATACTAGGAACATTAACAGATCCACCAGGAGTTTTTGTCCTCAAAGGACCACACACATCTGTATAGACACGGTCCAAGGCATGCATTTTTCTAGATAAGGCATAACAAAGGAAACTCTATGTTGTTTACCAGCCAAACAATCAATACAAGGGTTCAAACGTGTACCTCTGAGGGATGGCAATACCTCTCTTTTGGAAAATTTTTGCAGCCCCTTCTCGCTCATGTGTCTTAGTCGCCTATGTCACAACTCCATGCTGAAGTCTTTCTCTGTAGCATTCAATTGCTCATCACAAGCTTTAGGCTGCAATCTATACAATGTATGACATTTCTTCCCATTAGCTACAATAAGAGAATCCTTACTGAGCTTCCACTGTCCTCTATGAAATATGACATCAAAGTCTTCATCGTCCAGCCTTCCAACTGAAATTAAATTCAGTCTTAAGTCAACCACATGCCTCACATCCTTAAGTACCAACTTGCAACCAAGGTTGGTCGTTATATGGATATCTCTCATGCCAATGATGTTTGCTGTGTCATAGTTGCCCATCTTGACAACACAAAAATTTTCAGACCTGTAAGTAGCAAAGAACTCCCTCCGTGGTGTAGCATAATAAGAAGCACATGTGTCAATTATCCACTCGAGATCCTGACACACACAAGAAAAAATATCATTGGAAGTAAACAAAATCAAATAATCACTACCTTGTATTGTAGCTGTGATATTATCTTTTGACTCTGTATGCTCCACTTCTTTTCCCCTTTTCTTGTTCTTCTTAGGTTGCTTGCACTGATTCTTGTAATGTCCTTTCTCACCATAATTGTAGCAAACAATATCTTTCCTTGATCTTGACTTGCTTCTACCCACACGTGAACCACTTCTATCTTTTGACTTTGACCTTCCTCTGTTCTCTGAGACAAGTGCTTGTGAATCAATCTGAGAAGTTGCTGAATTCTTTCTCCTTAACTCCTCTTCAACAAACTGCTTGTTACTTGACTCATGGTGACAATATCATCTGATACCGAATTACTAAGAGAAACCACTAGTGTCTCCCAACTTTCTGGCAAAGAACTGAGAAGTAACAATGCCTGCAACTCATCATCAAGAGACATTTTCATAGAGGATAACTGGTTAGTAATACTCTGCATTTCATTTAAATACTCAGGAATAGAAGTACCCTCTTTATATTTCAAGTTCACAAGTTTTCTGATCAGAAAAGCTTTGTTGCCAGCCGTTTTTTCTTTCATAAAGACCTTCTAACTTTTTCCAAAGAGAGTAAGCAGAACATTCAGTAGAAACATGGTGAAAGACACTATCATCTAGCCATTGTCGAATAAAGCCAACTGTTTTTCGATGTAACCTCTTCCACTCATCATCTGTCATAGATGTGGGCTTTGCAGTATCTCCTTGCAAAGGTCCATACAAATCTTTGCAATACAAGAGATCTTTCATTCTTGGTTTCCATATCATCCAATTATTTCCATTTAAACTAATCATGCGAGAAATATTACCGGCCTCCATGTTCAGATACAAAAGATTAAATACCACCAAAACCTGGCTCTGATAGTTGATGGGAATAAAACAGGAATCAACTTTGTATACGAACAAATACTAGCAGACCGTCACACACAGCGGAATCAAACAGAAATCACAATCAGATAAACATCAAGATTTACGTGGAAAACCCCTTCAACTCGAAAAGTAAAAACCACGGGACAAGCCAGAGAAAATCCACTATCAAAATAATGAATATACAGATCTCAAGGCTTCTTGCCCAAGCCCAAAGCAATAGCCACAAGAGAATCACAGGGATACAAGGACTATAATCCTAAGCACAATATCCAAAACCTTCCCAAGAGATCACAGTAAGAATCCACTGTAAACTGATCTAACCTGAGATTTGAATGATTGAGAATAGTCTTTTCCTGCCCTTGTCTTCTTCCCTTTCCTGGATCTCTTGTTTTCTGACCTCTAATATCAATATGTAGTCTTCTTTCTCTCTCCCACGTTTTCAGCCGCCGCTCCTCTCTTAATCTCAACCCTAGCCACCTAATCTAAGTTTTAGGTTAATATAAGTGAGGTTTTGGGCTGTGGGCTTCACTAAAGCCCATTATGGGCTGAATCTGGGTCATCTGCCCAACAACGGTCAGATGATTAATAGGTCCTGTGGTATAATAATTATGGTTGACAACCATTGGCAGTTCCAACCATCTTTACATGTTTTGGGCAAGGACAACACAACAGAGTTACATTCATCTTCTTTTCTCTGTCCAAGCAACTTTAAATGATGTATTCCTTTTTATAATTTCATTTTATAATGTAGAATTTAGTAAAATGTGTAATTTTCAAGGTTTTCCTTATCAAGCGGTAAGGCCTTGTACCGCCCGGTACATACCGGTCCGGCAGCTGACCGGTACGCGGACCGGCCGCTACCGCTAAAATCGATCATCGGCGGTTGATTTCGGCTGTCGGTGGTCGATTGACGGAGAAATCGACCGTCGGCGGTCGATTGAAGAAGAAAAAGGGAAAAGAAGAAGAGGAAAAGAAAAAGAAGAAGTACCTAGCCGTCGTCCTCGCCTGCGTGCTGCCCGCGCACCCTCGCCGCCCACGGGTCTCCCACGAGACGTTGCCGCTCTCGCAGCCCGCATGCAACTATCGTCCCCGTGCTGGGAGAGAGATCGAGGCGACATCGTCCATTTATTTCTTTTTTTCTAATAATTTTTTAATATTTTTAATATTATATTATATAATATTATAATAATTTAATAATGTCGTGTGGTACACACTGTGCATACCGCCATGGTACCAGTACCGTACCGGTACTGACAAAATATTGGTATGCTGGTACGGACTGGTAAGTAAAACGTTGGTATTTTTTGTTTTGAGGATATGATTCTAATCAAGGTTAACTGGTTAACTTACTGTTAAACTAAAAGCTTATTGTTAAACAGTTAGCACTGCTACATTTCATAGCATCTCAGCTGCTGATGTGTTTATCAATGACAGATTCTGGGAGCTAGCTTTCATTTCTCATGATTTGTACAAATATATAACTTTATAAAATTATATACCATGGCAGGGGTCATGCCACAACACTATGGCCAAACAACAATAAGTGGCTAACGAACTGATTAAACTTTGGCCATTAGACCTTGCAAGATTATTAACACCAATGATAGAAAGCTTATAAACCTAATTTTGAAAAATTAACTTGAGATACATCTCTTTAGGATGATGAATTCTGTCTTCCATTAATAAAGAACTAATATCATAGCAAATGCAAAGGCAATCCATTATATAGACCTGAAAAAAGATGTGCAAATACTTCCATATCAATTTGTCGCAAAAGTTGAGAACCTTTAGATTTCATCAGACATATCTCAATTTCTGCTATGATATGCATGATGCTTGGACTCATCATATCATATAGGTGATGTATGTATATCAAGTAAACATACAGATGGAAACAACGAGTCAAGTTGATATCTATTTTTTCTGTTCATAGTTGTCAAATGTTGGATCTTTGTTTCAATTTCTCTGTTTTCTAATGTAGCCTTTTTTAAGCTGTATATAATAATTTTTCTGGTAAAATACTAAAACCTTATTGTTAACACAGTTAGCAGCACTAGATTTCATAGCATGTGCAACAGCTGATGTGTTTGCAATGACTGATTCGGGAAGCCAGCTCTCATCGCTGGTCAATGGTTATCGTATATACCATGGTAGAGGTCATGCCCCTACAATACGACCAAACAAGAAACGGTTTGCTAGGATCTTGTCTGAGAACAGGACTATACAATGGGTCGACTTTGAAGAAAGAGTGAGGAAGATGATTCAAGAGAACCAGAGAGTGATCGCACGGCGTAGAGGTAGGAGTATCTACAGGTTGCCGATGACCCCAGGGTGCATGTGCAAACCTCTCTGAGAACAGGATCATAATTTTTGTGAATGTTCTTGATTCCGTACTAACTTATAACTAACACATTGATTGCTAAACTGATGAATAAGATCCGGATCTTGAAGCAATATAGCAACTTATTCCACTTTTTTTCCTCAATGTATATGTATTTATTCACGATCATGTATATGGATGAGAATTCTATGTTCAAGTTGCTGTAATACATGAAAATGTTGCATGTTGATGTAACCTAGTAATGATGCATATCCTGTCAACTTCGTGAAAATGACACTGCCAAGCAAAGTTGTCCTGTTGATTGTTGTCCCTCTTCCTCTTTCTCCTGCCACAAAATATATGTATACAGAGAGAAATTACATGTGAACTTGGGTGGATAATATCCATTTGCTGGGGAATGGATGGTGAATTGGATTCTCTGTGGATAATGGGTGTCTGCATCTGTGCTTTTGTTCTCAGAAAAAAAAGGAATCTGCTTTTCTCAGAGCAGAATCTACCAATGTTTCAATGCTTTGTTCCTTTTATATCTTAATTGTCATTTGTGTGGAGACTTACATGGATAGAAGATGTAATCTACATACTTTCTACCTTTTTTTATAAGTACATCTGTTGAACTGGTTGTAATATGTTAGGTTGTTTAGCACTAAAAGTTTCCCACCTAATGTACTGTCTTCCATGTATTATTTCCAGTCCAACATGAATGCTCTTAATTATAAATTTGAAACCCAAAATACTTCAATTTGTTCCCGTATAAAATAAAAAGTTTCCCATATGCTTACTCTGTGTTCATCAGTTCATTATAAAAATATCTGTTCTTATCTTACAATGGTTTAAAAAAATATATATATGTTTCTCTCTGAAGATTCAAGTGTGCAGTAAAGAAAAGAATAGTACTAGCGAGAAGAAGAGAAATAAAGTTAAGTAAAATAAAGAATATGAGAAAGAAAATATTCTAAATTTTAATTATCAACGACATAAATGAAGTATTTAAATATTTACTTGATACACACATATCCTAAATTAAAATTTAGGATAATTTTGTCTCTGCAAAAATACCTGAATGGTTATGGCCAAATGTAGTTCGAGTCTGGAAAGCGTGTGTATATAAATTATATATATATATATATATATATATATATATATATATATATCCCATGTAATGTTTGAATGGAAGAAATAAATTAAAAATAATAATAATTTTTCAGATTTTGAAACATAAATATATTTAAAATAATAAAGTTAAATAGGTTTTCTTCATTTTTCTCTCGCCGCTCGTCTGGACAGTATTGTGCGGTCTCTCTCCTTTCTCGCTCGCTCGCGTCGAGAATTTGAGTGGAGATGGCCGAGGGGAAACCCAAGAGCCAGTCCGGAGTCTGGACCACCGTCAAGCCCTTCGTCAATGGCGGCGCCTCCGGCATGCTTGCCACCTGCGTCATCCAACCCGTCGACATGGTCAAGGTACAGCACAGATCTTCCACCCCCCTCCCTCCCATTCTCTGACTCGATGGGCTCTGGTTATGCTTGCAGAATTTAGGTTCTTTTGGATATTCTATGATCTGAAAGCTTCTTTAGAATGTTTGTCCGGATCTAAGCGAAAGGGTGATGTTCTTGTTGTCGTGATGCTAGAAAACATATGTCGATCGGATTAATTAATGCTATGGTATGGTAGTCTTGTTCGGGGTGATGATTCCTTCATGTGATGGTAATTTTTATGGGTTCCAGGTTAGGATCCAGCTGGGTCAGGGATCAGCTGTCCAAGTTACAAAGAACATGCTTGCCAACCAAGGGTTTGGCTCTTTTTACAAGGTTCGCTCAACATTCTTTTGTCTCTGTCACTAATCTTTGTTTTCCTTTTTGCTATTGATTGTGTAACTCTTGACGTTGACCCTAATTCCTCAAATATCAGCATTTTCTAAGGAGTAAAATAATTACTGGACGTGTCACCCTAAATCTCTTTTGGATTAGTTAATGGCTGACCTACTATTTTGTATTTGTTGTAGCAGAATAGGTATACTGTTCTGAGTTTGGTGGGGGCACAGTTGCTTGTATGGTTTGGTTAAGCATTTAGGCTTCCAGAAAAAAAATAGAAAGGAATGGTTAAAGCATTTGGTATTCAGTTGGAAGTGAGATGGATGTGCACCTCTCAGTTGATTTGGAAGCTTTCTGATCATTGCTGTTCTTATAATGAATATTGTGCTAAAGCAATTTTCTTTAGTGTTAAACATCATCTCCGATGGAAGGTTTAGCGATGATTGGCTTGTCAACAACCAGCCCTTTTAATGCTCCACTTGACTAAGATACAACATATAGAACATTGTGCACAAATCTGTTTCAGTGGATCACACCATGCTGCACTCAACTAAACCCAATACTGATACTTTGAACCTTAACTTAAACGATTAAATCAAAACTAATCCTTCTTTTGTACAGGGATTATTTATAATTTGCATATTATATTTAAATATAGTATAATAGCAGTCCTATAAATAGAACCATGTGCTGCTATGCAGTTTTTACAATGTTAAATAAGTATTTCTCTGGCAATCGATATACCTCAAATTGATTATTTTGATCAAAGTTGTTTGGTTCGTTTTATGATGCAGAACCTGTGCAACCCGAGTTAGAATAATTTGGAGTTTTTGTGCATTCCTGCCTCAAACTACCAGTGATAGGCATCTTGCAGATACATTAGAGTTATATTTGTGAAGAAGTTGATGAGATGATGAGTTGATGACTTGATTTACAACACTGATCCAGACGAACAGAAAGATCCAAATAAAAATAACAGCAACAACAAAGTTGTAATATTCCAACTAATTGGACTCGCCTATATGAATCTTTTTTGTGACCATTGGGCTTGTAAAATATGATATTTTAAGTTAAATTAAGAGTCATTTTAGTTCTCTCTACCTCTCCTAGTAATTGTTTCATATTTCCTAACAACACCATCTATAGGGCTTTTTAGCACATGTCCATACCATTTTAAATGATTCCAACTCATTTTATTCTCTATCACAAGTACATCTAGTTGTTCATGAATAAAAATATTTTTTCCCTATCTTTTATCTTTTTTAGTAACTCCAAATATCGACCTCAACATTCTTATCTCATTGCTACAAACTTTCTGTATATTATTTATTTACCGTCCAATATTTAAATCCACGAAGTATTACTGGTCTAACAATAGTCAAATAGAAAATCCATTCCTTAGCCCAAAAGACACCATCCCAAGGTCAAGATTCAAGCCAAGAACTTAATTAATCATTGAGTAAAGATCTCAGTCCAAGCTAGCCTTCCTGCCTATAGAGTTATTATCTTATTTGTATTAACAAATTTCATATAATATCTTTATTCAAGGGAAATTTTGGACAACCTCTTCTATTTGGAGTTGAGCTGGGAACAATATAGGTTAGACTTGTTAATTTTCTAGTTAAACTCATATAGGTAGTTTTAAGGTTATTTAGTAGGAAACTTTAACATGGGAATAATATAAGTTAGAATTGTTATTATTTCTCTCAGTTTTGTGACCATAGGCCCCTGTTTAGTTCTTTAGAATAGGAGAGAAATGGGATGAGAGTCTATAAGTAAGCCTAGTTGGGATTGGTTGGAAGATAAAGTGTCGACATGGACTTGAAACACAAATCAAACATGATACTTGCTGACATCACAATTGTTTTAAAAGTAGGATACAACATGTCTTAGACATGACTATTGGTGCATATACCAAGGTTTGCAATTTCGATCTGTACTACCTGGTACAGGCGGTACATACCAGTCCGTCAGGTTACTAGTACGCGGACCGCCCGCTACCGGGCGGTACCGCCAAAAATCAACCATCGGCGATTGATTTCGGTCGTCGGCGGTCGACTGAGGGAGAAATCGACCGTCGACGGTCGATTGAGGGAGAAAAAGTGAAGAAGAAGAAGAAGAAGAGGAAAAGAAGAAAAAAGAAGAAAAAAGAAGAGAAGAAGAAGAACCTACTTTCCACGCGACGTCCTTGCCCGCGCGCCGTCGCCGCCCGTGGGTCGCCCGCGCACCGTTGCCGCCCTCGCCCACGAGCGCTTTTTCTCCCGCACGAGAAGATGGAACATCTCCCCGCGCGGGGAGAAAGATCGAGGCGACTTCGCCTCGGCGACGTCGCCCCTTTTCTTTTTTCTTTTTTAATATATTAATATTTTAATATTATATAATATAATAATATTATAAATTATCATATTATATTTTAATATATCAGACGGTACATACTATGCATACCGCTCAGTACCAGTACCATACCGGTAAGTCAAACCTTGGCATATACTTTTAATATATTAGTATATACAAAATATAGACAATCTATGATCATCATATATGAAATTTATAAGAAGCTTGGCAACCATTCATATGATTTGCAAATATTTACGACAAAGCATATGCATAAAACATAAAAGAGTATCTCAATAGTGCAAATGTTGTGCATATTGCCAATATTTGATGTGTCTTGAAGCCTTACAAAAATGATTTAAGTATCCTACATGTGTAGAGCACATTAATATAGATAAGCAAAGATCTTGCAAGAGACCTAAAGTGCTTTAAAATAAACAACACATGACACTTGAAGCATTTTGAAGTGCCCAAGCTTTATAGGTTGGAGTAAAATAGGATGCTTGGGATTTGATGGAATTTGGGAGTTCATGTGTCAAACATGATCAATCCCCATGAACCATAAAAATTGTTTAATATTTTGTGCACCTAATAATCAAGTAACTTATCTTTTTATATCTCTTGGTATCAATTTGGATTAGCTGTTTCAAAATTTCCAATCAAAATTTATGGGGGACCTGATTTTGTTGTTTCTCATGTATGAAATTTGGTCAATCTCATTGATGCCAAAATAGGGAGTTCTTGTGTCAAACATGATCAATCCCCATGTCCCCATGAACCATATAAATTGTTTGATATTTTGTGCACCTAATAATCAAGTAACTTATTTTTTGTATTTATGGCTGATTCTTACTGTTGATTGTTGCTGAAATCAACTGTCATATTTTAATACTGGTGGCGTCATTCTCACTAGAATAGTCTATCTGATCTTATTCCACTCGAATGTCCTTGGGTGACCTGTAATGACCAACTAGATTGATTACATCATGGACAGTTTCCAGCCTTCCAGGATTCTTTTACCTCCCTCTCAATAGTTCTTCTTTCCACAATTTCTTTCCTTTTCCTATTCACACCAAGCTTTTTCTTTAATGGAAAATCCTCCTTAAATGTTCTCTTTTCGAGGCATTATGCCTTGTATAAATGGGGAAGCCTCCCGATTATGTTCTTGTTTTTTCCAGTTAAGTTCCCTCTGAATTTCATCAGATATCTTAGCTTGTGCAATTAGATATAGCATGTTATGATATACTGGACAGATTGAGTAGAAAGTTAGTTAGTTTTCTGGTAACACTTATGGTGGTCTTAAGAATAGGTTTTTGAGATCCTCTTTTTTTCTTTTCTATTGTTTTCTTATTGTTTATGTTCTGATTATCTGTCACCAGCATACGTTTAATAAATTAGAGTTGTGGAAATCTAAGAGTCATATGGTTATTTAACACGAACATACATTAATAACTCGGAGCTGTGCAAATAATTATGCAACACCGGTGCCATGTTGTAATATATTTCTCATACTTAAATGATAATTTAATACTCGTAGTAGCATGTATGTCCCAATATAGTGTAATTCTTTAACTTTTTATTTGTATCTTTCTTTATTTGCTCCTTATAGTATCTTGACCATTGTAATCTGGCACAATTAAGTGTGAACTGGTTTCATTTTGTTGGAGTCTTTTTCATGTCTCGGTTCATTTTTTTGTCATTCTGATGTGTTGTTTTGTATCAGGGACTGTCAGCTGGTTTACTTAGACAAGCTACTTATACAACTGCACGATTGGGTTCCTTTAGGTAAAATTTCCCTTATTTCCAAGAAATCAGTTATTTGACAATCTGGTTAATTTACATACTTGAAGTCTATCTGATGATGTGGAATTTGTTGGTATTATCTGTAAATCAAAACTGGCCTTGCATACTTAATAATTAATATGTTCCAAAGGTTTGCAAGTTAAAGCTTTGGATCGATTAAGATAACAGCCTAGCTGATAACTTTTCCAGAAATCTCCTCAGGTTGCTATATTGGACTAATGTTTCAGTTTACTTTTGTCAGAATTGAACAGGACTTAAAGGTTGCCACACTATGTTTGTTGATATTCGTGTTGTCTGCATATTTAGGCAGAATGAGCACTGGGTTATGTATGGTTGATTTCAGGGGAATATTATCCTAAAATTCATGCGCTTTTCATTGTCAGATGTTAATCCTAACTCCCGTTACTTTTATTGTAACATGTGGAAATTTGTACAGTTTCAGTTTAGTCACATTTTTACACTCTGGACCTTTTTATTGCTTAGGAACTCATTAAAATCTTGATATAAGCTATTTTTAACTTTTTTTATCTCAGTTAAAATGACTATTTTCTTTTTCCTGAAACAGGCCTCATTACTTACTAAGAATTATTTTCATCACTTTTTTACTCAGAAAAAAGTCTATTGAAATCATTTCCCCAGATACAAGTTGTCATATAGATGACACCAAAATTTGCATGCATGTGCTATCCTATTCACAGTTCTAGGGTTATTGCTAAATTGTACCACATTTACACTTCAAGCTAACTCCAAAATATCATAATGGACTTTCAATATGATGCAACACTACTAGTTCTGTTAATACAGTTAATTACTTCTACTGCATCTGAGTGAACCTAGATTTTTCGCCTTCCTTCTTGCTTTGCTCTCCTCAATGCCTTTTATATTGCCCTATAGTCTATTTGTTTGGTTTGTTGGCTCTACAAGATGTACAATCTGCAACAGTTTTTTAGCCCCAAAGGTCCTTGAAATTATAAAATTTATAAAATTAGCAGTTCAAATATCACTTTCTAAGATATCATCGTATGCTTTCTCCAAATTCAGCTTGGTTAAAATAATAGGGGATTGTCCTTTGGACTTGGCTATAGGATGAACCAGCATATTAGCAATTAGAATGTCATTATGAGCATTCCTACTAAGAACAAAAGTCGATTGTTTATGTAGAAAAACGAATCAAGTTTACTTTTGATACAATGAGCAATGAAATTTTGCAAGGAACTTACAAAAAAATATCACAGAGGGCAATGGGTCTATATCTTACAACCTTGCAAGAGTTTACTTTTTTAGGAGTGAAAACTAAAAAGGCTTTAACCCAACTAGTTGGGAGAACATTGAGAACGGAAGTTAGAGAAAGCTTTAGGCATGTTATCTTTAACAATGTCCAAATAGCCTTTTAAAAGATCAATGATGAAACATCTGGTTGAGGATTTTTGCCATATTCATTTGACTAAGGGCAGAATTAATTTCCTTAAGGAGAAATGATAACACATTGGATGATGATCAGAATTAGGTATTACAGGAATGGAAAGACACTTCCTCCAAGTAGGAGTAATAGAGTAATGCCATACAAAGGTCATGGTACCAATCAACAAATGAGAAAGGATTAGGTTACCATCAGATAATGAGATGCCATCCTCATTCACAATGAAATTAATTGTGATTTACTTCTCTTGATATTCCTATCACCCCTCCCGTTCATTGAATATTGGCTCTATTCCACCATTTAAATTGAGTTAGCGGTTTAGGTTAACTAAGACAGTTTGGTCTGATACATTCAGCTTCAATAAGCGACCCATTATAATCTTTAAGCTCTATGTTATAGATTTCCTTCATTGTCTCTTTAATCTTATCATCCAGATTCCTCCTACACGAAGCATTCCCAGAAAACAAGGGATGACCAAGTTTGGTAGGTTTGTGATGAATAATGGTTAAGAGGATTATCATGATTGCAAGCAAAAGACCAACACTTTTTAACAGGGTTGTTAACTTCAGGATACTCCCACCAATAGGCTTCCAATTCAAACAACCTGTGCATAGACTTGTTCCTATCCACCTGGCCTGCTGTTATCAACACGGTTAAATGATTGTATTATATTTTGGAGGCCGAATGTTCAAAATTCGAACGATGATGAATCATAACATCATTGAAAATATAACTCCAATTCTCATCTAACAAAAATCCTATCAAGTTTAACCGTTATTGTGGAGCGTCCAAGACAATAGTCACACCATGTGAAACATCAACCAAGGAAACACTAGTCAATTAGTCCATCTTTGAAAATGAAATTCTGAAATGCAAAACTGATTGAGTTTAAAAGGTATATCTTAGGTCTTACCTTCCAGATCCAAAATCACATTTATATCACCATGTGTAAACCATGGAAATCTGCTCATATTAATATTGACCAAGTGATACCATAAAGATTTATAAAGAAGAAAGGTTGCTATCATAAATTGCTGCAGGTAGCCACGAAAGTTACCTATTTTCTCAATTACTAAACTCACAGAATGATTGTGCTTATTGATTATCAAAGCCCAAATACTTCCTGCCAAGCATAAAAAATTCTCTTACCGTTTTACTGCTGTTTTGAAATCTCCCTTCCAAGCTTTCGTTAAAAACTCTTACTGGTTTCCTGCTGTAAGTTAATTTCCAGCAGTGTCATTAGAGAATTACTGTGTTTTGATAAGAACATTCAGATATTCTCTTTCTCTACTCTCCCTTTTGTTTTCCACCTTATAGTTCCAAGACTGATCATTTATACTAGTTGAGATTGCAAGATGCGTATGTTACCGTCGAAGTTTTTAATACCAGTTGGACCAGTAAGTATCAGTTTCTACATATTGGTCCATGTCACATCACAAAAGGATACTATATTACAGTAACTAGATGAAATGCAAATATGGAGTATTTCTTGTAAGATGTTTCTATTTGTGTAATGACTTCGGGGAAGTCTACATTCTAGATGAAGATATTAAAGCTTACATTAATTGACAGCTTTGTTGTGCTCAATCTGCTGTGATTTTCTTTTTCTAGCCACAGTTGAAACTGGTCTGTGTAAATTGTACAATCTCAAGGCTAATACTTGTTTGTCATGTTCCATTTTGAATATTACTTAGTGAAATCTTGATATTAGAACCTAATTATCAATGCCATTTGCAACCACATATTCTTGTTATGCATCTAGATTGAAGTATAAAGAAATATATGATTAATAATGTAGCTAAGTTTTTTCTGTGTTTACTACAACAATACTATTTTTTGTCGATTTTGTAGTCAGCCAGTAACTTTTTCTTTCTTTAGGGTATTGACAAACAAAGCTGTTGAGGCAAATGATGGCAAACCACTGCCTTTGCTTCAGAAAGCTGCTATTGGTCTTACAGCTGGAGCAATCGGAGCATGCATAGGCAGTCCAGCAGATTTAGCACTAATCAGGATGCAAGCTGATGCAACTTTACCTGCAGCACAGCGACGAAACTATAAAAATGCTTTCCATGCACTCTATCGTATTATTGCTGATGAAGGGGTTCTAGCTTTATGGAAAGGTGCAGGTCCTACAGTAGTAAGGGCAATGTCATTGAATATGGGTATGCTTGCTTCATATGACCAAAGTGTTGAGCTATTCAGGGACTCGCTTGGCTTTGGTGAAGTTAGCACGGTTCTTGGTAAGATACTGTGAAGTAAAAAAAATATATAAATTATTTATCCTTTTTTTGGAATATTAATGGGTCATTAAGTGATTGTCCTCTTTTGGCATCTTTCATATCAAATTCTTGATCGAGTGAATTGGTTTGGCTTAGTTGAGTATTTTTCTCTTAGTCAATAAGAGCCTATGTAGAATTAATTATAAACCTGAGTTATGGAAGCAATCCATAGAAAATAAAGGTCTTAGATTAAGTAAGACTAAGACTGAATATATGAGATGCAATTATAATAATATTACGAATAGGTAGGAAAAATATAGTTACGTTGTATAGATAAGAAGTTCTCTTAAATAAAAGCTTTAGGTATCTTAAGATTAATTATTCAACAAGATGGAGAGATTAATGAAGGTATTATTTATAGAATAAAAATAAGATAGTTAAGATGACGATGAGCGTCAGGAGTCTTATGTGATCACCAAATATCATTAAGATTAAAAGAAGAATTCTATAAGATAACTATGATACAAAAAATGCTTTATAGTTCTGAGTGTTGGACAATTAAACAACAACATATACAAAAATTTGTGTTGCTGAGATGAGAATATTGAGATGAATGTGTTGAGTTAATATGAAAAATGAAAACAAAATATTTTTATTCGTGAACAAATACGTATCGTTTCGATAGAGGATAAAATGAGAGAATCGTTTAAGATGATATCGACATGTGCTTAGGAGACTTGTGGATGCGGTAGTTTGATGAGGTGAAATGATTAATATTAGTGGTATGAGGAGAGACAGAGGAAAATCTAAAAAAATCTTAATAGAAACTATAAATAAAATATTTATCGCGGCAAAAGATTTATGTAGCTAACCCTAGATAATTGGGACTTATAACTTTGTTGTTGTTGTTGGGTTGAATTGGTTTAGTCAAAAGTTACAGAAGTCACAGTGAACCCTTGAATATGCTTGAACGTCTCGAAATGATCTTCTGGTTCTGTGGAGAACTCGTAAAACTCATGCTGTGGTTTTTTCTCTTTTTTCCATAGGGGTGATTTCTTCAATTTTTATTGTTGTGGCCTCAAAGCTTGCAGTGGGAACAACATATTTTAGTGGTCCCACTTTTATGTCACTTGAGGCTTGGACAAGTACAGTTTGATAGATTAGGGGCTTCATATTTTTTTCTTTACTTGTGAATTTGCTTCCATCTAAGAAATCTTCGGGAGTTGAAGTCACATGGGTTTTATGAGTCTATGACCACATCAAAATTTAGATCTTGGTTAAAATTGACTTTTTTAGGTTACATAGCAAGTAATCTATTTTTAACATCATTGATAATCGAGAATCAGTCTTGGAGGATTTATGTAATCTTCAAAGCAGTGAAAATTTTATGTCTTCTGGGCTTATGATGCTTTCTAAACTGTTAAACAGAGTCTAGCAGAAGTCTTGGATGATGATAATGGTCTCATTTCATAGTTTCCTGTTAATTAGTTTTGATTCATTTGTATGATGTTATCATATCCTTTTCTTTTTGTTATTTCTTTTTTTGCAGCAGTGCTTTAGTTTGTGTTATAAGTTGCAGATGTTATCCTAGATAACATCTTTTCAATATTTATTCTAGTATCCCATGCTATTATAGGATTACATCAAAGATCAAGTTTACATCCTTATTATTCACATTAGTAAAGGTCAGACTTACTAGTCGTATGCTATAAAAACTCTCATTATGGCATGTTATGTACTTATGATATTGTTTTGAATCAAAACTTTTGATTAATTAGAGTTTGAACAGAATTAGAACTTATGACACAAAGGTCTTAAATTAAATAGAACTAGGACTAAACTACAGAGATGTTAATTTAGTAATATGTCAATAGAAGAACCAAGAATATAATTAGGATAGATGAACAAGAAGTGTTTAGAAATAAGAACTCCAAATATTTTGCATATGCTACTAAATAAGATGGAGAGATTAAGAAGGATATTTTTCATAAAAAGATGGGTGGTCAAAGTGGAGAGTAATGAAATGCTTTTTGAACTAAAAAAAAATTTATAAGACAATTATTAGTAAGGTTTGACATATCGAAGTGTACCGTTTAGTATGGGCGGTATGTAGGTCCGATAGAGGACCGGTATGGGCAGTACATTGGGACACCCCAGTGTACTGTGTAATGGTACACTCGGTATAGCTCGATACATATCGTACCGACAATTGGTCGGTACATCGGTACGGACCGGTAATACGAACCATGATTATTAGGTCACTCGTTTTCTATGCATTGGAGTGTTAGGGCTTTTAGCAAAGGATAGGTACAAAATATTTGTTATTGAAAATGAGAATGTTGATTAGGGGATGCAGAATTATTAGAAATGATAGGAAATTTTTTTTACATTCAATAGTTAGGCATAGCTCCAATAGAAAATAAAATGTGAGAGAATTGTCTAAACTGGTATGAAGATATTCTCAAGAGACTTATATATATATATATATATATATATATATACTATGATTAGATGAGGTGAGACAATTGGGATTAGTGTTATGAGAGGTAGAGGAATATCTAAGAAGACTGTACTAGAAAATGTAAATAGAGATTTGAATGTTCTTGATTTAACTAAGGATGTTCTATATGGTTGACCAAAACAGTTTTGGAATTATGACTTCTCGTTGTTGTTCTCATGTTTGCTTGCGCTTAAAAATATCATATAAGCTTATGCATTTAATTGACAGAAATTTAAAATTTAAATTGAGAGTGCATCTTTTTGGACTTCTCAGCCTCTGGATATTTGGATCCTCTACCATTCTAACCTTTTTGTAACCTAGAAAATGTGGTTGCCCACGACCTTCACCATATCAGGTCATCTAGCTGAATTTAGTTAGTGTTTAATTATATTCTGGGTATTGTTAGTGTTTGTTTGTGTTTTCGACATTCTTTCTATAGTGTTTGCAGAATTAGGGTTTTTAGCACTTATAATAGAGATTGATTTGACTATTTGATGCCACCCTATCTTCATCTCCAGGGGCAAGTGCTGTTTCTGGATTCTTTGCATCTGCTTGCAGTTTACCATTTGACTATGTGAAAACACAAATACAGAAGATGCAGCCTGATGCCAATGGAAAGTATCCCTACACTGGATCATTAGATTGTGCCATGAAGACTCTGAAGTCCGGTGGTCCTTTCAAATTTTACACCGGATTCCCTGTCTACTGTGTGAGAATTGCTCCTCATGTCATGGTAAAATCTGTCTCTTCCCTTCGGAATTTCCTATTATTGCTTCTTTGACACAATGAATCATATATTTAGATATGTGACTGATCAAAAGGGATGTTTTGCAGATGACTTGGATATTCTTAAATCAAATTCAGAAGTTTGAGAAGTCTTTGGGCTTATAGATATCCATTTAAATGGGATCCCTATGCATTGATTGACTGTTTTACGCTAGTACCTTGGTGATTGAACTTCCGTAGGCTGGTTTTGGTATAACACAGCCTTTGATTTACTCATTTAGCGAAGGTGTAATAAACTGTTGTTGCACTTGGGAAGTATTACCGTACAGTTGTTTAGTTGGATGCTCAACTCATCGGTAGTAGAACATAACATCTCTTGTTTCTATGGTCTTCTCGATATCTGATGAATTTGTATGTTGGCTTGGCCAAAAAATTGATCTAGGTTAATTTATTTATATCATAACATAATATATGTTTGCATCTTGTACACAATTTTTGTGTTTCAGTTTAATAATTTTTACCCTGATGGTAAGTGTATACTAACAGTTTTATCAGGAATGACAGATCCAGCTTATGCTTTGACTCGCGCGTGGAATATGGTCTGGACCTGAGCAAACAGCTGCTTGTAAACCGGCAATAGACAAACGGCTGCGGCTACAATAAGGTACGATAGAGAACCATCTTTTCTTTTAAGTGTGAGTTCCCCTGCCAATCGAATGGAGTCGTTTTTCTTGAACATTTTATCCTCTCTAAAAGCTGAGAGGAAATTGATCATACCTATTTATTAAGTTCTTGAGACATCGGAGCTTAAAATGCTAAGATCTCTAGGAGCTGTCCGGTTGACATGTCAACATGAATAATTTAGGCCTTTATCAACAATACAAAATTCTCTTGCATTCTTGGGGCAATTCACCTAAGAAATCACTTTTTTTTTTTTTTTTTCTCTCTGTTCTTTTCTTGGGAGCTCCTCTTTCTGAGAAGTTGCCCCTGGATTGGCCCTTATGCTCTCTTAGTCTGTTCTTCTTTGTTGACATTGTCGATTTTGCTTGTGGCCTCCGCTCCATTTTCCTCAATCCCTATCTCTCCCGTTGCTTTTAGAGGATGATTTTGTGATCGCCTTCTGTTTTTTTTCTCTTTCTCCCCTTCGTCAATAATCTTGACTTCCTTGGGATGATCTCCTCCATATACCTTACGCGCTTATCCCATGGATGACCTTAACTTCTCTTTTGGGATGACCCTCTCGTGACTTGAGCTTTCTTTGCCCTTGTCCCATCTCCTTCCGAGGAGACATTTGGGTTCATCTATTACTCCCTTGTTACACTTTTGAATGAATATCATTGATTATTCTTATAATCACATTGAAAATATACCAAATTTGAATATCAATATCTTAAAATTTATATTCAAAAATATATATATATATATATATATATATATATATATATATATATATATATATATATATATATATATATATATATATAAACTATTGATTCATTATTTAGATTTTATCGCTCCTCTATAGTAAAAAAAAAAAATCTACGGTAAAATGGATAATATTTAAATTGTTACATTCATAAATGAACATTGTTACATTTATTATTTAATTTTTACTAAATTTGAATATAAATGTCATTAGATTCTCATAAATATAGATAAAACCATTGATCAAGATATTTGACATATAATTGACACCAATGAAGAGGAAAACCTCGATTATTCATTGAGAATAATAAAATACAAGTAATAAAACCCTGTCCAAATTAACTCTGGTCCAAGGTTTAGTCCCTTGTATACCTTCAATTGTAATCTGGGAAACAGTTTCTCACCCAAGTTCTAGGAAAAACCTTATTCTCATTTGTCATTCGACCTACCCCCACTAAAATCCCAGAATACATAAATGCCTATTAACTACCCAAACCTAATATTGAAATATTATTTTCGATCTTAAATTTCTTATCCACTAAGAAATAAAGTTTTGTAAGAAATTTTATTCCTTTTAAAAATCTAAAATTATTTATCATCCTAAAGATCTTTTAGGAGATCATACACTTAAAACAATTATATGTTACAGCGCTGGACTTCCCCTTGATCTCCTTTAGGCAAAATATTAACTCCATTCTACAACATGCTATTTTATATTTGTATTTTTTATTATCTAAAAATATTTGAATTATTATTATCATTATTTTGATAATTTTAGTTGAACATATGAGCAGACTAGTAAAAATAATATTTTTTTAAAAAATAAAAAGTATTTTTATTATATTCAATGATCTATATAACGTTCACACATAGATTCGAAATACATTAATCTATCCTAATATCTTTAAATAATAATAAAATAATATTTAAAGTTAGTCAATCATAAACCAATATATACTTTTATATCACTTCTAAAATTAAACACTTGATAAATAGGCGAAATATTACTACAAACTCGGTTTCAGTTAAACTGTTATATTTCACCATGGCTCGGTGTCTGTTGTCGAACCGATTTGGTTTGTCGGTCTCTCGGATTGTGATCGAACCGGACCAAATCCAAACCGGGCACAGACGAGAATATTCCCTCTCACGCTCGGCATCTCCCTCTCGGTCTCATTCAAAAACCCTTTGTTGGGCCGGTTGGTGTCGTCAGTCGCCTTTGCGATCCTCAACAGAGAAGTCGACCTCAGAGGCGATGGAGTGCACCGCTCTACCGGTGGGACCGGAGGTCAGTTCTTCCCCATTCTTCCGATCTTTTTCCTTCTCGTCGCATCGCAGTTCCTTGGAGCAACTCTTGCCTTGTGAAGAAATCATTTGATCCTGGATGAGATGCTTAAAACCCTAAGGTAGACGATCGGTATAATACCTAGCACGGAGGAGCAATTCAATGATAGGCAGGTAATGATCAATGTTGTCAATGTTCTAAGCTAATTGACGAGTGTTAACGTTCTACTAGGATCATAAATAAAGCTCCTTTTTGGAGTATTACTCTCTGCGCTAAATCCTAGGCCAAGTCTCTGATGGTTAGGGCCACCTACCTTACTCTTCGATGCAGGGTTAGCTTAATCTTCATGAAATCATGTAATGTAGCTTGCAAAATTAAGAAAAACATGCTAGATTTTGATGTCTTTCATTGGAGACTTCTGCATAGTCTGATTGAGGAGGGAGACATAAATGAATTCTAGGGAAATAAAAAAATTAAGATGTGGTGAAACTACAAAAAGTCATTCAAATTGAAGGTGGAAAATGAATTCATAAATTGCTTGTTCCCATTGGTTCATCTTTACTTCTGCTCTATAACATTATCTACTAAGAATGAAGTCCTATTTGACCATTGGGCTGGCTAAGAAGTAATATTGAATTTTCTCTTGGATTGGAATTTGAAATTATACTTCTAGGTGAATCTAAACTTGCATTACATATGGAAGTTGTCAGGAGAAATTGATCTAGTTTGTAACTTAGCTCAGACTTGCATCAAAAGATTTCTGATGTAAGACTTAATCTCTAAAGACTTTCTCGACCCAGATTTTTTTTTTTCCCATTCTTTTGCCTCCCTTTCGTATGATGAGCTATTGAAATGTGTGTGATTGTACGGAACCAATTTGTTACTATCCTAGAGGAGACATGCATTCGATCCTTGGTTGTACATGTAAATCATGTCTTCTACTAATGAGTGTTCCAAACATGTTGTAGTGATACAATTTGAAACTTAATCACTATATTGGACCAATTTCCTTATACCAACTGTCTGAGCTGGAGATGAGGTATTACATGTAGTTAAGGGATATTTATTGATTGTTTTTTGTAGTTTTCAAGTTTTCCCGATATTAGATATCTGCATAATGTATTTGCTGGTCCTTCAATATAGTCTACTCGTTCATTTCAAATTACCAGCTACAAGAATAACACCTCATCTTTTTCAATTAATACCACCCAAAGAGGCCCTTCATAATTGATACTCTGAATCCAATAAAAAAATTCTAGCTTTTAATTACATGATAATACAGTGACCACCAATTTTGGTTCACAGTCTACATCTAGAACTTTTTGGACTTTCCATTCGATTAGGAGGAAGAAATTGATGTCGTATGGATGGTACATTGTTATGATCCAATTCCTCTGTCTTTTTTCTTATTATTATTAAATCAGTCCAAGATTTCACTATATTCAATTTGGATTCTGAACTCCGATAGTTTGATGATATCGGAAGTCCTAGATGGACCACTTTAATCAACAAATAGTCTGTGGGTATCACAAATTTACTCACAGCAATAATTTAATTTGCATCCTTGATTCTATACTACCAAAACTGGACAAGAAGTAGGCCAGCCAGGATAGCCTTCCAAGTCAGGTAGTCTACAGCCTTTGATGATCCTATCATTTGGACAGCCCATGAAGGCGTCCCATATGGCGTCGTCGTATTTGCTCAATTTCAACAGCTGGTCGAACAATATATTATAAGAGTAACAAATTGTAAATAAATTTATGGCATGACAAGTTATACTCTAATATCCATTCCTCGGTTTTCACAGCATTGGTTCCACCATATAACCCATAAAAATGATTGGATTTGCTAAGAGTTGATGAAAGTTTGGTGGCATGCACACAGTATGGTGATTATACATTGATCTTGGAATACACACGCTATAGCGGTCCAAGAATAAGTTGAATATATTTTTTAATAGTAAGGGCATGCATGCATAACAGAAGGGAGTTTTAAGGTTGTTTCAATTAGAATAGGGTAGTAAAAAATGTTCAATACCCCTTTACATATTTAATTCAGTTTATGATATTTATTTTGCTAATGTTGAAGACATGTATGTATAAACTCTAAAAAAAATAAAGTCAAACTTCTAAGAGTATTGGAGTCTTACAACAAATTACCAGTTCTAGCAACAATAGGAGGAGAAAGCCAAAAAAAAAAATAATACAATTGTGAGATAATGGAATTAAGGATTCATGCAGCTACAATAACTTTTATTAGGTAGCTAGCTCTATATCCAGCTTTATTATAGAATGAGGAGCTTGAGATGGATGAACAATTCTGCCAGGAAACATGGAATAATACAATATTCTGAGACTGCAAATCTATATAGAGCCGTTCTGGCAAATAACAAGCAAAAAATTCATAATCCATTTGAATATTTCAAGAGGTCATATAGGGGCACCATTAATGAGTCAATTCATAGCCTAACAGATGTTACACTAAAAGCCTGAAGAAGCATCGTTAGAACAAGAAGTATACATCATTGCTTTTTGGTCAGTGGATTCAACTGTATACACATATATTCTGCAATTTTGGTACACTTTGCTGAGGTCGTCTTATTTGTCAATCAGGTGCTATCCCTAAACTTTGTAAAGCCCCCATTAGCTACCGTGAGTATTCTGCCACAACTATAGAGTATTTTCCATTGTCATTTATTGCATGATATCAATAATTGAAATTTTTTATTATATTTGTTGGTAGGTTTCGTATGCTATTATGGTACATTATTTCATACGTTGTCATGTATTCTATATAAATTTTCTATTTGATGTTATTTCTGTATAAATATCAACTTATGCTTATTTTATGTTGTATGATATTTATCCTCCTTAGTAGGAACAATATTTGCTCAGTTGTAGGCTAATCAAACTGTATCAATCCCAATATGTAGAGGTTTGTAATGTTGCTAAACAAAGATCCCTCATAAAGTATATGTCACGTCCAAAATATATTCAATCCTCTCATCAACCTCAACACTACATCGCCTCATCGTTTATGCCTTGGATCATCTCTCTCTCTCTCTCTCTCTCTTTCTCTCTGTGGAATGGAACAGATGCATTCTTGTTATAGAATCAATCAGGAATTAAACGGCTGTTCAAGGTCTCCTCGAAGCGACTGCAGGAGTCAACTCTCATCTCTGTGCTCATGTCATTCTCCGGTGCCGGATAGTAGTCTTCCCTGAGCTGCACATCCCTCAGGCCCGGCATCCCGAGAAAGAACCGCATGAAGTGCTCGTGGGTGGTGCCATGGATAAACAGTTTCCTCAAGCTAAGGCAGCCCTGGATCAGTCCAGTCGCCGGAAGCGACAGGCTTCTCTGGTTCACCTCCTTGTCTTGCGGCGGCCAGTAGTCGAGCTCGTAAAGGCTCAGATCCCCGATTCCGTGGAGGTAAAACCTCTCCCACAAGCTCAGATCCATGTGGCCCGTCGGCGCCGTCAGCGCGTACCCGAACGCCTCGCCGCAGTCCAGCTTCATCTTGGCAAGGCGCGGATAGCGGGCAAGAAAGCTTAACCCGAAGACTCTCTGCCTCGGCCTCGGGCACATCCGGCAGTCGCCCTCCACCTTGATGCAGATGTCTTCCAGCTGCGGACAGCTCTCCATCCCCGCATCCCCCAGCGGCGTTAGCACTTCTCCTGCGGGTATCCAAAGCGAGAGGCAGCGGAGCCTCGTCCATGTCCGAAACCAGAAGCAGCGGTTCTCGATGTCGTCATGACTGCCGTCCGAGTACCTGCATTTCTTGTTTCTTGATCCGTCAGGCATTTCCTCATCCACTTGGTCGACGTCCGAGTCGTCAGTCGTCTTCTCCGGCGTCTGGGGTAGCTGATCCTGCTCGGGGTTCGCCCAGATGCAGTCGATGTGAAGGCGCTCGACGCGGTCGCGGATCGGCTCCACAGCACGCAGCGATCTTGTGGCGTCGAGAAGCTGGCAGCCAGAAATGGCAATGTCGACCAGCGTGAACCGGAGCATGCTCGAGAGCTTCTTGATCCCCATTTCCGTGACCTTGTTGCATCCATGGATTTCAAACTTGGATAGCCTGCTGCATCCACGAGCGATGGTGACAAGGCTAGAGTCGGTCAGATCCCCGGAGTTCTTGATGCATAGCGACTCCAGGCGGCCGCAGACGGCGACGCCGTCCAGGTGCAGCCAAGCGCCTCTGCAGACGCCGTGGAACTGCCCGAGCTTGAGCGACTTGATCTTGGGGCACTTGTGGCTCATGGCTTCCAATGAAGGCCCGGCATCTCTGACGTTGTGGCATATATCGAGCGCGAGGTCCTCCAGCTGCGGAAGCCCGGCGAAGAGCCCCTCGAGGCCCCGCCCAGTAATCGCAGCGTCTTCCTTGGCTTCGGAGTCGATGCGAGCGGAGGAGAGGGTGGCGGGATCGACGAGGTGGAGAAGGGCGAGGCGAGGGCAGCCGACGGCCAGCGCGAGAAGGGTGTGGTTGCCGACGAACTCGATGCACCGGGGGTTGAACACGCAGGGGGCGAGGAGGTGGGTGAGGTTGGGGCAGGCGCCGGCGATGGCGGTGAGCTCGGACGAGCGAAAGCCCTCGGTCGAGGCGGGGCAGAGGAGGTCGAGGCGGATGAGGGAGGAGGCGGCGGCGGGGTGGTCCTGAAGGGCCTGGGGGACGTCCTCGGTCCAGCAGTAGAACTGGGAAAGGTCGAGAGCGGCGAGGGCGGGGCAGGCGGCGAGCAGCGGGGCAAGGTCGCCGCCGAGGGGGAGGTCGGCAGGCCGCTGGTGCCAGCGGACGAGGCGGGCGGCGCGGAGGTCCGGCCAGAGCGGCGCGAGGGCGGCGAGCGCGGACGGGTCGCGGGCGTAGATGGCGAGGGAGGAGAGGCAGGGGAAGGCCTGAGCGAGGCGGGCGGCGACGAGGGCGGCCTGCTCGGCGAGGAGGTGGTGGTGGTGGTGGTAGTGCTGCGGCGGTTGCTGGTGGTGGAGGAAGGGGTGGTGGCCCCAGGGGGAGAGGAGGGAGAGATCGAGGTCAGCGACGGCGGGGAAGCACGTGGGGACGAGGAAGGGGGCGCGGACGTGTCCACGGAGAGCAAGGGAGGCGCGCGTGGCCCGCTCCAAGTACCGCCACCGGCGGCAGGCCAACGCCATGGCGTTGCGGCTGCGCACATCGCTCACCAGCAAGAAGATGTTCGTCAGGATTGACTCCGGCAGATCGTGCAGGTTGATGCCGCTGACGGTGGCGGCCGCCATGTCCTTGCTACCACTCCTACTCCTACCGATATGTTAGGTTGGATCGGAGTTGGAAGAAAGGGAGACGTTGAAGAGGAAGCGGTGAGGAAGAATAGAAGGATGGATATGTGGGAGGGAGGAAGGAGATGGGGATTGGATCAGGTGAGTTGGATGGGCGATAAGCCATCCCTATGACGGTGATCCGATCTCTGTTCCTTTTCGCGTCTTGTATACATCGGACGCATACTTTTGCACTGCACTGGTCATCGTACTCCCCAAGATTAAAACTCAATTCAAAATTGAACCCAAATCAGTTAAATCATTAACCACGCAAATCTAAACCTATTGATTTTATTTTATTTTTCAAAGGCAAATAGCACTATCCATTTTTTAATAATGTTTTTTTTGAAATATTACAATGTTGTTGGATTTCATGTCGTGGTCGAGGTTGTCAGCACGGCTCGGTCCCTCTCGTGTATGTAAGGTCGTTCGCATTAGCAAGTGTTGGGTTCGGAGTTCGAGTGAGGTAAACTTGGATTGCTAGGGGTCACCCCTCGGGTCTCTCCTTCTTGGGCATCGACATCTTGGGTTACTTAACCCAAAACCCTCCTCGGTCAACCTACAAAAAGACTTCCTTGAGGTGGGGAACTCTTGAGATGGTCCTTTCGACGATCAAGTCAGTGCTCTGATCGAGCAAGTTTTCAAAATGTAAATGACTGGTCTAGAGTAGAGAGAGTTCACTTTCCTACTCCTAGGTGGGGTTTTTATATCCGCCGACTGGTAAATGTCCACACTTCCACCCTTACTATCGTCCTGGAGAGAGGTGGATGTATGATAGTGTTGAGTATCGATGCATTGTACATCAAGTAGATCGTTGGTGGTGGCATGCACAATATCCTTTATTTATGGGCTCTCCAGCTCGATTGTTTGCATGACATCTTGGTTAACATCGTGCCACCTCGGTCAATCATTGTGTCAGCTCTGAGCGTCGTGTCGTTAGGTCGATCTGTGACGGGCGACCTCCTGTTGCTCTCGTGGCCTGATGAGCTGGATGGGGCCTTGATGAGTTGGGTCAACCCATGACTAGTTCTATCAATTATTAATATGCGGATCCTATTTTCATCCTAAAAACCCTCATTTGAATCATTTATTATTTATAAAAAATAGTAAAATAAAAAAAGAGGTGGACAAGTGGATGATTACACGACAAGACTATGGGTCATCCAATCACGGGTCACACTCCGGCCATTTGCAACGATCTAATTTCTGATACAATCTACCTCAGGGATACAGGTAAGGCATCATCAATAAGCAGAATCTTCTTCCAATAGAATAGTCACATAAAATTAAAAGTTGAAATAACCAAGTGTTGTTTATTAGATTTAACTCATAATTTAATAAATTTGAAGTTTTTATTCATCTTAAGAAGAACACTTGTACTTAAGCTTTTCGTATAAATTGACGTGCAATCGTCCCATCTGTAGGAGAGAAATCAGGGATCAACAATTAAGATACAAATAAAAATATTATTTCCTATGTATAAAAAAGGAAAAATCAAACATCTCTTCCGACTTCCATAAGGAATAAAAAGAAAAGAAAAAAGAAGGTCAATTTTTTTCCTGTTTACCAACACGTTATTAACGTAACACATAGAAATCCTAATTCAAAAGGGATTCGAAGGGATTAAAACGATCAAATTGGGCTCGCTGGTTCACTCACTCCCGTCACTGCTGAGATCGCCGGGACGTAGTGCGAAGCTTTGGCGAATTCTCACGTGAGTTGCACATGGGACGGCCAATCATGCCATATGTGGAGTGGGGTGTGTGTTGCTGCTGCGTCCGTCGTACGTGTGCGAGTGGCGTGTCCACGCCAAACGTCCGAAGCTGAAAGGACATGCCGCTGTCCGTCCGAAGCTTAAAGGACATGTCGCTTGACACGGTAACGACAGCACAATTCCAGCTCCACCAACCCTCTCTCTCTCTCTCTCTCTCTCTCTCACACACACACACACACACACACACACGTGGAACACGTTTTTTTTGGCAGATGATTTGTACGTTCTCGATCAGGAGGATGCTCCGAGAAACAATGCGAAGGTGTGGACGCACAAAGCTGTCTAAGAGTTCGGCTGTCCGAGAATTTGCGAGGGAAGAGCCTCACGTCCTCAGATGATGAGGGAATTGCATTAGACGTATGCTCGGGCCGAGGAAGGGACCCGAACGCTCCAATGTAGGCTCAGTGGCTTACTCTGACCAACTTCAATCGCTTTTGGTCGGATGGGATAACCGCTACGAAATTTGGGTGGGGGGTTGCTCAACCCGAACTTAGCGAAGCAGTTTTGCGAGGCTCCATCTGAGGTGCTGATTGATTGGGCGGCCAAGTCACTGGTCTAGGTAAGGAATCCCTCGCCTGATGTCGTTTCTTTCTTGGCCTATAGCATGGTTACTGACCTCTTTTCTTTTTTCGACAAAGCCATCACTACTCGATGGCCTTAATTGACCGCGTGCACAATGCGGGTTGGGTAATCAACGAGATGGGCAACAAGATCACTAGCCTGCATCAAGAGGTCCGGGAGTTGAAGTCCAGCATCGATTCAGAGGCGGTGGCAACGACTGAGCAACGAGCTATCGATCTTCAGGCCGAGATCGATCGCTTGAAGGTGGATCTCGGGGAGTCCGAGCAGCAGCGTCGGGAACTTCAAGAGGAAACAAACGACCTCCATCATCAACTCGATGACTTGCAAATCAACTCAAGGAACTTCGAGGTCGGGTCCGCTCAATGGTGGACGAACTGCTGAAGATGACCCGAGATGCTGAGGCTCTTCAATCTGAGCTCCAGTTGGTGCCTGCGAAGGCGATTGCTGACTACAAGGAGCCCATTGGTTTCAAATCGGGGGTTCAGAAGACTGGGCAGGTGTCATTTGAGTACGGGTATCGGGTGGCCCTAGCCCGCTTCCAAGTACGGTACCTCAACCTGGAGGTTGAGGAAATCCCATTCACTTGCTTGCCCAAGGATGAGAGCTTCTCGATGGAGGTCGACCATATGAGTACGGGTATCGGGTGGCCCTAGCCCACTTCCGAGCCAGGTATCTCAATCTGGAGGTTGAGAAAAACTCGTTCACTTGCTTGCCCAAGGATGAGAGCGTCCCAATGGAGGTAAAGTAGCCCTTCGACGATAGTCTCCCTACCAAGAACTGAATTCTTGTACCTTGATCTTTGTTTTGCTTTTGTTTGTCGAGCATACCTTTTGTTTTGTTTCTATCCAATTGCCTGACTCTAAATGCTAGCAGCTTCCTTTCCCGATGAATGACTTGGGATGCCAAAATTGTATTTAACAAAACTTCCTCAAACGTAAAACTTTTTTAAGTTCGATACATGTCATTTCCTCAGCAATGATTTTCTTTCCATTGTGGCTAACCGATAAGTTCCATCTCGGATGGTGTCAAAGACCGGGTATGGACCTTCCCAGTTCATGGTCAACTTGCCCCTAGTGTGGGTCGAGTCGCTGACCTCAGCCTTCCGCAGTACTAGGTCACCGTCTTTGACATGCCGCGATCGCACCTTCCGATTATAAAGTTTTATCACGAGTTTCTTGTATGCTAAGGTCCGAAGGTGTGCCTCGGCTCTTTGTTCCTCAAGGAGGTCAACGTTTTCTCGTAGCCCCCTTTTTGATGCCTCTTCTTGAAAGTTCTCCACCCGAAGAGTAGGGAAAACCATCTCAGGTGGTACGATTGCCTCAATGTCGAATGCTAGGCTGAAGGGGGATTCTCTTGTTGAAGTATTTGGCATGGTTCAAGATGCCCATAGGATGCTCAGGAGCTCTTCCACCCATGTGCCCTGAGCTTTGACAACCCTCTTCTTTAGTCCTTCGAGTACTACCCGATTCGTAACTTTAGCAAAGCCGTTGGTTTGAGGGTGAGCTACCGAGCTGAACCTTATTTGGATTCTGTAGCTTTGGTAGAAGTATTTAAACTTCGAGTTGTTGAATTTGGTCTCGTTATCAGTGATGATGGCCCTAAGGATGCCGAACTTGGTGATGATGCTCTTTCAAACAAATCCCTCAACCTATCTCTTGGTGATAGACGCTAGAGGCTCGGGTCAACCCATTTGGTGAAGTAGTTGACCCCGACTATCCAGAATCATCTTTGTCTTGAGGCAGGGGCAAAAGGACCGAGAAGATCCATGTCCCATTATGCAAAAGGCCATGCACAGTCAATCAAGGTCAGGGGTATTGCCGGCTGATGTTACATCTGGGCATGTTTCTGACATTGTGAGCACTTCTGGACATAAGTTACAACGTCTCAGCGCATGGTTGGCCAATAGTACCCCTACTTAAGGATTTTGAAAGCTAAGGTCTGGCCTCCGATGTGCTCCCTACTGGGAAACCTCAGCGGGAGCATCACATGCACAATGGAAAATCAAAACAAAACCAGTTTCTTAGGTAGAACAAAATCATCCTACAAAGATTGGGGCGAGAAAAAGTCACAAAATTGAAAATCACATCATGTGAGAGATTGTTTACCAACATGTAACATTGAATTATATATATACTTCACAAAGCGAGCAATCTTATCCTCGCTTGCCCCTTCTTCTGGCGTGGGCATAATTGTATCAAGGACATACGTGATTTTCTCCGCCATGAGAATAATTCTCAAATTACAAAGCCAATCCATGTAGTTAGACCAGTAAGGCGATTGACATCAAGTATGCCACGCAGGGGGGTTTATGAGTGACATATTTTTGACAAACAAGATATAACACAAATAAATAACATACAGATTTTACAGAAAAACTAATTAAAATATAGACTTCTATCTTAATGTACTTATACTATTTTCCTACCGAATCACACGACACCCTCGGCATGTGAAACGAAAGTCTTTGATAGACTTTTAGTGGGGATCGTGATCCAATTGGCATTTTAATGCAACCTCGAGTGACTCGACCAATTACACCAAGCCCAAAGGTAGACAACTCTTGTCAATCATAATTCCTTGTGATTCTTATCATGTTTGGCCTTCGAATTATCATGGTCTCCATTGTTTGACCAACCATGAAGTTCACTTAAGTCATCACCATCTTTATAAGATGAGTCTGATTCGATGATATGCTCTTGAGTGACTCAACCAAGCATATCATGTCCTAAGGTCACCGGTGACATCTCTATGTCATAGGCAAGATCCCAGTCATGTAGATAGGTGAGCCTCGAGTGACTCGACCAACTCAACCTATGTCATAATTCAATTTCTTCTTATAACGATGGAAGATCACGTGGGTCAATCATATTACCTCACACTCACCGACTTAATATTATCGTAGGAGGGGTTATTATTTTGTATCGGTCTCCTAATATGTCGTGTCACACACATATATATTTAATATATATCGATATCGCATGCATATATATATATATATATATATATATATATATATATGCCACTACAGCGATACTCCTCCAATCACAGTCATAAATCTTGTAACTCTTACGTAGAGGGAGGGATGAATAATAGGGGCAGTCAAAGGTACAGCCTATTATTTATGTGCCACTCTTTCCTCCTATTTATAGAGAGCCACTAAAAATCCTATGGATCCTGCCTTAGTGGGTATTGGATCTCCATCTAATTACACATTAACCTTGAATTATTGAATCTATATTCAATAATCTTCTTTGGTCTCTAATTAGGCCTCATGAAAGGAGCTCATCAATGTAAGATCTCATCTAATAAGAACATGAGCTAATTGGATAACTCATATATAATCCTCTATTTGTTGAGGCATCTACCATATGTGTGTGACCCTTGAGGCTAGATATTGAGCTGGCCATGAGTTGCTCCCATCAAAACTCTTTTTGATTTAGTGAATTATTATCCCCATAATAATTCACTCGACTCATCGACTATAGATGTACTAGGTCATTGCGCCATAGTCCCTAGATGGTACACGGGGATCAAATCCATCAAACATATCTATCTACAGTTACCGTGTATCTATAGTCTCTCATTCAACTAATATTTCAGAGACTGTATAATGGACATGGTACTGTCATGCCACATACAAAATCTATCCGAGTCTCGCTATAATCAGATTCTCTTTGAGAACATATTTTCTCTCAATCCGAATGAACCTAGTCAGAGATTGAGCAAGCACACAAGGGATATTCCTCTCATGATACCGAGAGTGGATGATCCTTTATTGACACTCAGTTACCTTCGTAAGGTTAGCCACTAATCCCGATAATCGATTGTACCAGATCTGGAACTTTCTAAACCTGTAAGTCCGTTGTCAAAGAAAGGAGTACTCAAACAAGGCTTCCTTGATGTCTCAAGTCTAAGGACTAGATGCACAATTGGGACTATGGAATCGCTATCTGACATTAGGTATCATTAACCATACAACATTCCATAAGCAGATTAATCAATAAACTCATTCTCCAATGAGCACCTGTATTGTATCCTTAGTGTCCCCACACAAGTGGCTATGAAACCAGCTGTCTCTAGTATATGGACGAGTATACAGTATATCGATCAATCCGGTTATCTTGATGTCCCTCTCGAGTAACCTATGACTCGGATTGTTTGATATCTGTGTTTAAAAGTGAATCGATCTCATTATCGTGATCTCATCACGATCTGATTCCCATTACACAGAACTAAGGACATCATAATATATATATATATATATATATATATATATATATATATATATATATATATACACACACACAATAGATAATATAATATGAGAATATGTCAATAATAATCATAAACAAAAATATCACATAGTATGTCACACATGCCATCACTCACGTGATTGGCTTGTAGGGCACCTGTAACCATCATTCCGCTTATATGCCTTCATAAACCTCAGCCAAAATTGTCTCGGCCTCCATTGGTGCCAGATAATGGAGCAATGGTTGGCTGAATGACCTTTTTGTAATGTCGCCCATTGACTTTACAGTACCAGGCCTGCATTCATTTGAGTCATCGGGTAGCTACTCGGTCGGTGAGCAGTGTCCTATCCTTCTTGTATCGGAGGATCTCTTCCATCCATAAGAGGGTGAATTTTATTGCGGCTACCTCCGTGGTGGCGATGGTCGTGCTGAGAAGCTTCTCGATCGTCGAGGGACATTCTTTTGAGCTACGCGTAGAGTCAAGTCTTGCCAACGCGTCTGCTTGTGCATTCTCTGACTGAGGAACCCTTGTGATCGAGAAACACAGAAAAAGGTTGATGAGCTAGCGTGCCTCGGCCAAGTACTTGGTCATAGTTATCTCTTGGGCCTCGTAGTCTCTATTGACTTGGTCCGCAATTAGCTGTGAGTCAATGAAGGTCTCAATCTCTTTTACGTGTAGTTTCACAACTAAACGTAGCCCGAACAATAGTGCATCATATTTGGCTTCGTCGTTGGTGGCCTTAAACTCGAGGCGAAGGGCGTGCTCATACAGTTGGTCGGTAGGCCCTCTCAGGACGAGGCCTGCTCCTCCCCTTTTGGTATTAGCCGACCCATCGACATGCAAGGTCCATGTTGTTTTTGGTCGAAAAGTGTCTTTTTCTAGGTAGGTCAGCTCAAAGATGAAGTTGGCGACAACGTGAGCATTGATGGTTGTTTGCGAGATGTATCGAATATCAAATTCTTTGAGCTCGACCGACCACTTAAGCATTCTTCGTAATACATTGAATTTGGAAGGATATGTAAAGTGATTAGTCGGTCACCACCCTTATTGTATGGGCTTGAAAATATGGATGTAGTTTTCTGGCTGCTTGAACCAAGGCTAACGCTAGCTTCTCGATCTCGGGGTAGTGCTTCTTAGGTTGATTCATAATGTGGCTGGAGTCATACATGGGTAATTGCTTTTTCCCCTCTTCTTTGATGAGAACCGAATTAGTTGAATGTTCGGAGGCTGCAAGGTATAACTCGAGGGGTTAACCTAGGGTGACCGAGGCGAGCTATTGTAGGTGGTCGAGGTGTGACTTGAATTTTTGGAAGGCTTCTTTACACTCAGGGGTCCACCTGAAATCTTTGGTGTACTTTAGTGCTCGAAAGAAGGGGAGTCTTATGTCTCCTGACCGTGAGACAAATCGGCGTAGTGCGGCTAGCCTTCTCATAAGGCGCTGAACTTCTTTTATCGATCGAGACAATTGTAGTTATGGTTCGGACCTTCTCAAGATTCGCATCAATTCATCACTGGTGTATGATGAAGTCAAGGAACTTGCCTGAATTGACCTTGAAAATGCACTTGGCAAGGTTGAGTTGCATTTGGAATTTCCTAAGCTTTTGGAAGGTCTCGACCAAGTCCGAGAGATGAGCGCTACCGAGCTTGCTTTTGATGATCATGTCGTCGACGTATACCTCCATATTTCTCCTGATCTGATACATGAACATCCGATTGACCATTATTGATATATTGCCTGAACGTTCTTTAGGCCGAAGGGCATTCATTATCTTGTAGCAGTAAATCGCTAAGTGGGTAATGAAAGTGGTATTCTCTTGGTCTTTTAGGGCCATTTGAATTTGGTTGTAGCCTGAGAAAGTGTCCATGAACTTGAGTAGTTCATATCCTAAAGTGGCGTCTACTAGTTGGTTGATCCTTGGGAGGGGATAGCAATCTTTAGGGCAGGCTCAGTTAAGATCGGTGTAGTCAACACACATTCTCCTTCCATTAGGTTTCTTAACGAGTACCACATTGGACAACTAGCGGGGGTACTTAGCCTCGGTAATGAAGCTTGCTTCCATTAGCTGATATACTTCGTTATTGATTGCCTTTTGCCGGTCGGGCGTAAACTTTCGAGGTTTCTGTTTTCTTAGGCACATCTTGGGCAAGATGTTTAAATGATGCTGTGCCACTTCAGGATCGATCCTCAACATGTCTCTCGGGGACCAAGCGAAGATAAGATGCATTCTACCTTAGAAATTGAATGAGCTAGGTTTGTTCGCCTTGGGAAGTGTCGAGCCAATCTTCACGACCTTGTCTGGCTAGCCTTTGTTAAGGGGGACCTCCGTTATCTGCTTGGTGGGCTCGGGCCAGAGTGAAGCTTTGGTGGACTCCCAGGGTTAAGTAGCATTGTCTGGATTCTCATGTATCACTCCTTGCCTCTACAACTCCCGCCCGGGTCGAAAACTTCATTGTACGGTAGTATGTGGAGACGATCGCTCTCAAGTTGTTGAGGGTTGGGCAGTCGAGAATGGCGCAACCCGACTATCATGAATGAGACCATCACAATCTTTGACTTCGGCTCTTCTACAATAGTGACTGGAAGGGTGGTGATGCCGAGAGGGAGATAGAGTCCTCGATAAACCTGGTGAGTGTTGAGGTCATGGGGATAATGTCCTTTTTGGACAAGTCGAGTTTCTGGAAAGCATCAAGGTACATGATGTCGGTTGATCTTCCGGTATCCACCATGATCATTTTTACCCGATCGTTGGCGATTATTGCCGAGATCACTAAGGCATCATCGTGATTGATGTATCCCTCTTCCCCCGGCTGAAAGGTGATCTCGGGGTCGTCTTCTCATCTGGGTCACTTCTCTACTACAGCCTGGGCGTAGGCCTTCCGTGCTGAGGAGCTATCTCCTCCAGAGGCTAGGTCGTCAATGATAACATTGTTATGCTTCTTGATCGGGCCCTACAGGCGAGGGGAAGATTCATGTGGCTTCTTGACATAGCGCCCGAGGTGCCCTCGGCGGATGAGTTCTTCTATATGGGTTTTCAAGTCATGGCATAATCCGGTGTCCTGATCATAATCCCGATGGAAACGATAATACCTCGACCAGCCTCATTCCTCCCACCGAGTTTTATTAGGTTAGGGGCCATGAGAAGGCCCTTTTCCTTGATTTGGAGGAAGATTTTTGTTTGCATCGAGTTGAGAGGGTTTGGGGGAGGCCTCAAGATGAATGACTGGGGTCAGTCCATTCTCCTCTTGGGTGGTCCCGAGGAATGTCCTCGGGCTTGTTCAGCATGGGGCCGTTTTTGGTCTTTGCGCTTTCCTGCTACCAGCGTCTCGGCAGCGATGTACCAGTTTGCCCGCTGGAGCATCTCAGGCACTATCGAGGGTGGTCATTCAACCAATGACTAGAAAATTTTGGACGGTCAAAGTCCCATCAGGAAGGCTTGCATTACCAACGAGGGGTGCACACCAGGCATCCCCCAGATATTGATTGCAAAACGTGCGACAAACTAAGCTAGGGGTTCGTCGTTTCTCTGTCTTAGCCCGAGGAGTGATGTTGTGATTGGCTTGGGGCGAGTGCATGCCAAGAAATTTAGCTTGAACTCTTTTGCTGCTGATCGAAACATGAAATCGTGGATGGCCTTAGCTAGTTGTACCATATTCGGGTGGGTCCTCGTAGAGTGGTTGGGAACGCCTAGCACATTAGGGTGTCGGAGGTGCCGTATAGAGCCAACTAGGCTCGAAATGCTACAACATGCTCTGCCAGATCCGAGCTACCGTCATAGGCCTCCAATGTTGGGAAGCAGAAATTATGCGAGATGAGCTTGTCTTGGATTTCTTGGATGAAGGGGTAACCCACCGAGGTGCCCTCTCCGAGATCTTCCTTCGATTTAACAAACTCTTTTTGGACCTCGTCTAGGCGTCAGTTGACTTGATGCAGTTGTGCCCTAAGGGAGTCGGCTGAATCGGAGGAGACGGTGTCCAGCTCAGGCAAACTAGGCATGGTCATTATGGAGACAGGAACATGGCGGTCGGTAGTCATTCCGGGGACACCCGGGTAGACCTCAGGAAGGGGGCGAGGGCTTCGCATGTCTAGGGGCGAGTGGTTGGTCGTACACAGCTTGGGGATCGGTGCATCATGAGTGGCGTCGCACCGAACACTGCTATTGGACGGCATCGCTCCCCAAGGTCTCGAATGGTTGGTACAGCTCGAGATGTCGATGCCATCCTCTGGGATCTCGGACGACTAGTACGGCTCGAGATGTCGGTGCGATCCTCTAGGATCCCGATCAGTTGGTACGACACAGGATGTACGTGTCGTCCTCCAGGATCCCCATCGGTTGGTATGGCTCGAGATGTCAGCACTATCCTCTGAGATCTCAATCAACTGGTACAACTCGAGATGTCGACGTGACCTGAAAGCACTGACGTGGCCTTGAGGAGCTGGCGAGCCCATAAATTGCTCTATCTTATCCTATGCTATGTCACATGAAAATTCGTACAGAGATAAAATGATTGATATTTTATATTGTATATTTAATCAATATGATAATAATTAAAATAGATTAATTTTGGACATAACAAAACAATGAGCGGATGATGAGATAAATGTGGTGCATGAAGCGACACTTTTATCTAACCTTGTGTCATTTTAGAGTTTGACGGTATTGATATGACTAATAATTTATATTATTTTTATTTATATTATCATAAAATTTTAAAAAATAATTAATACATACATATATATTATTTAACATTTCCTTCGATGTGGAAGCAGATTAACATCTCAAATTAAACCCATACCAATCAAGGAGTGTGAAAAGGGACTACTCCCTCTCTTTAATCGTCCTACGCAACCCACGGCCTCGACGAGACAAATGTACACGCCGACTTGCCTTCTTACACGGCTTATGTACCCTCGGAGCAGGGCCCACGAAATGAGTGGCTTGTACGATACCACGTCAACTCTCTTAGAAAACCATGAGAAAAGCGAATAAGGACGCGTGCCATGATGTAATTAGTCTCCATAATTCTTGAGATATAAATAAACAAAAAAATATTAAAGAGAAGAGTACAAATATATAGATTTTAGGACAGAATCAAAGATTTGTTGAGGATTTATACGAAACTTTTCACTCTCTTCCTATCAAAGATTCTCTAAAAATAAAACATATTCTTATACAACAGGAAAAAAAAAACTAGCAATAAACTAACTTTATGAATATAACATAAAATTATAGGGAAAAAAAGGATGAATTCTTAGGAAAAATATATATTTTTCATTTTTTTTCCTAAGAGGTACCTTTTTCATATTTCCCAATATGTAAGCCACATATTTACAATATTCAAAATATCCATCGATTTTGGACCTATCAATAGGATGAATTAATATAATTCCTCAATTATGATATTATTAATAGATTTATAATAGTTTTAAAAAATATTTTAAACCTATTTAAAAACATTATTTTTGTGAAACTCTTGCTATTTGTTTGTAGTTGTTCCTAAATTGATAATGATATATATTTAAATGTTTTTATATGAGCTAATTCTATCTATGGGATCTTGAGTCTGTTTATCTTAATTATAATATTTTTTAATATATTTATAATGTCTTATTAGAATTATGAAAAATACTACCACTAACCAAATTTTTGAATAGGGTGTTTGAACAAAAAAAAAAAAGCTACATCATGAGGGTATTTCGAAAATTAAGAAAAGCTAAGCTCATCCCTTGAGAAATTTAAAAAGATTTTGCTATTTAAAGCCGTCATCATACTATTCAGAATTTTTTCTATTTTATAATCTATTAAATATTAATAAAATAATAGTTTATTATTAATAGCTCCTTAGTTTTGCTTTTACCCTTTTCTATTTTTTTTCCTTCCTGTCACGGGCTTAACTGATTTTGCCTAAGCCGTGCGACACCCATGCATATCCGTCGTCAAAGGTCAGCCTTCCCCAAGATCTATTAGGGTCCCTTAGGACTTACAAAAGAGAAAACGGATCAAAAGAAGCAATTCCAATGGGATCCACAAGCAACTGCTCAAGCAAACACTTTATAAAGCCAATACAAATTACACCTATGGACATTACAAACTCCGAAAGGTTACACACAAAGGATAATGATCCATTACTGACCGAAGTCCCCACAAGTGCTTACAAGATACACTCGTATTTACAAGCCAAAATCGATCATAAAGCAAATCAAACTAGGGCTGCCAAGCCTACTATAAGCCCACTACTTGCTGTATAAGGTATGTATACAAACCGAAGGACATGGATAAACATGAGCATTTCATCGAACACCTTGTTTACTTTTTTGTCTGTGACATTCTCCCCCACTTATTCCTTCGATGTCCTCATCGAAGCCACTGTAGACGCTGCATCTCATCGCAATTTGCTGAATCTTCAATCTTCTGCTTTGACTGCAATACGCCCCTTTGACTCCCAACCGCTCTTCACCGCTGTTGTTGAATAATCGAACTTTGATCCGCCTTGCTACTTCAACTCACCAATGACTGAATCTGGTGTGGGGTTGGCTGAGTTGTGTTGATCCTTGTTGACTCTCACGGATCCTTCAACTGGAAAATGAAGCGGACAATCTACTCTCAGTAGTACTGATCACTAATGGTAAGGATTTGACAACTATTATTTTCGATAAGCTTTCTTCGAAGGGTCACTGAACTTATGCAGAGCTCCTCTACTGGATAAGTAAGAAAACTGTGATACTCGACTTCACCCATTCTCTTAGGAGTTGAGAAGGCAAAGTTACTTGGCTTCGCTCGCCTTATCGAGTTAAGAGAATTGGGGTACTCAGTTTTGCCTATTCTCTTGAGGTGAGACGGCAAAGATTACTCGATTTCGCCTACCTCCTCGAGTTTGTACTTCATACATTGAGCTGGTTACTAACATTCACCCATTCTTTGCTCACACTTCTGAAGTACTTGAAGTGTTCACACTCCTTATGTTAAGTTAGCTATTGTGATTCGCCTTCCCACTGCCATTGAACTTCTGGAATGTAAGAAGGTTTGCCTGAAAAGAGCAAAAAGTTCACCCCAACTTGGAGTCCCCCAACTTGGAGTAAGTCTTTGATAGTTCGGGTCACCTCTTGGATTATACTGTCTTCTCCATCACCTTTGCCGCATACTCCTCTGAGTAGAAAAGGTATAGTACCGCGTACTGCCTACTTCGTTCCTTGGTCGAGCACTCCTACATCAACCCAAAGTCCATCGTTTTCGGCTATCTTGATGAGAAGCTCATCGATATCGGTCTTATGAAGTTTCTTGGCCTCTGCATTCTCCACCTCCTCGGCCCCTTTTACAACCAATGCTCTCCCTCCATGAGAGCAAGGGATCGATGACTCCATGGAAGTCCTGCCTCTGCAGTAACATAGTGTTGCCAAGCTCATAGCCTTACTATCTGTTGCCTTGCATCTGCATCCCTTCCTTCGTGATCGGTAGATCCGCCTCTACGACACTATGGTGCTCCTTCGAGTCCACCGCCTTTCTAACCGATACTTTACTTTTTGGGTAGTTGAGCTCCTTTGGACCCGTTGTCGCTTCCTCGCCCCTTTCGACCACTTGCTTCAACATCACTATGTCCTCCTAGCAGTTCTCCTTGGTCGATGGAAAGACAGACTGTAACTCTTATGCATGGCCTCCGCCATCTTGCTGATTATATTCTCCTTAGCTTCCTTGGTAGCAACGTTCGCTTACTCGACCTTGTCCTTTGACTTGCTGGGCTCCTTTAAGCGAATGTGAGCATTGAAGCAGTCCAACTCTCTAGTCACTCTAACCATACCTCTGTATAATCAAGTCCCCTCTATGAGACTCACTGGTACTTGCAATTTGACTTCTCCCTCGATGGTACACAGCCCCCATATGCTGATGACCGAGGCTTTCATCTGATGCAAGCTTCAATGCGCACACACGGAAGACCCGCCTCTGTGGTACCATGACATTCACTCCTCGAATACATAGCCCTTCTTGTCGTTGCATTGTTCACCGAAGTGGAGCTCCCAGCAGCTCCTGATCATTCACATGATCAAGTCCCCCTCCATGGGACTCACTGGTACTTGCACTTGGACTTCTTCCTCGGTGGTATACAGCCCCCATATGCTGATGACTAAGGCTTTCATCAAATGCAAGCTCTGATGCACACACGAAGACCCACCTTTGTGGTACAACGACATTCACTCCTTAAATCCATAGCCCTTCTTCTTGTTGTGTCCACCAAAGTGGAGCTTCCAGTAACTCCTGATCATACCTCTGCATGATCGTGTCTCTCGCGGGACATGATCGCAAGTGTCGCATTACCACAAACTATTCCACCACGATCCGCTGCACCATGTCGCCTCCTAGTGACATCTCTATTGCATACAGATCCTCGTGTGATGAACTTGGACTATGACTTCTCCATGTGTGGCCTCTGCCAACACCTCATAGGGCCTCCGCCATCTCCGATTTTTGGTTCACTCTATTGACAATTCACCTTCGTCCCCCCACTCTTGGGTCACACCCGGATGAAGCATAGCTCTAGAACAGTCCATCACCTAGTAGCTCCTGAAGTCCCCCGACTTCGCTAGAATTGGTGCACCATTGTCTGGATCCTAGGCCTCTATCCCCTACCAGCACAATCTCCACTATGCACCACTTATTCCTAACAACTCGAATGGCAACACTGTGGTAAATTCTTCAAGAGTACTTGCCTCTGCGTCCTCTTTCCTCGTGCTAAGGTCTCCTGATCTCAACTTCACCTCCACAAGTTGAATCACCTTAGTTACTCCGTCAAATGCATTTCTGAGGTAAGGTGCATGTGCCTCGAAGCTCCCTTCGTCTTTGGTACCATGCAAGATAAGTCCGCCCCATCATAATGAAGAACCCATGGAATGACATGATCTCACTCTTGCCTCTACAAGAGTTCATGCCCTTGACCTCTGTCCAAGGAAAGTTTTGTGCCTCCGCTCCATGTTTCATCTTCTATGTCGACTCCTTTCATGTGGCTTGGATACTTCAACAAGTTCCTCTCAAGTCGCTCCGCTGCTTGAGTTGCATTGAGTTGATGATGGCCCTCGCGCCCACCATTCTATGGGTCAACCCTCCATTGAGTTTGATTTCCATATCGATTCTAAGTGTACCTTCATATGATGTTACGTTGGATTGCTCCCCCACTTGATCTCGAAATGCGTCCACCAATGCATTACCTCATTCGAGATCATGTGATGACTCTTCGTCGCTCGCTCGATCCATTGAGCTTTGTGGAGATATTGCCTTAAAGAACTCTTCCTCAATATGTGCGGTCTGTTACACATGATTCTCCCTCTAGAGAACTATGACTTATCCCTCCTGAATATCTATCCTGTTTGAGCAACTTTCTTCTTGCATTCCTCCCACTATAAGTTTTGGAGACCACCATCTCCTTTGGACTATTTCGTCTTGCCGAACAACTTGTGTCTTGTTCTGCCCCCGCAAATGCACTTGCTAGATTGTGACCCTTCGCTAATACAGTCCCCGTTGTACCCTTCAAGATCTAGCAACGTGCCGAACTTGTTGCACATTTCAATCGCCTACGGACATATCCTTTCCATATTGAAGAGAAAGTTCTGATGCTCCATGGCGCCGAGTTTCGATCGCGCCTTAGGATGGCCATGAACACTCCGTCGTCCGTGTACAAGCCCTTGCATGAGTACCGAATCCTTCGAGTTAGTAATTCCCCTCACCTCTATGAGCTTTGCACAACTCTTTTGGTCGTTACGCAACACCTCCCACTTTATATGGTCTTATCTTTCACCAAGCACCCCGCTTGCCTTGAGCACCATCAAGTTTGGTTGCCAATGTCGAGCCGTAGCTCGAACTCAACCATCCCAATCTTTATGCGCTATGCATTCTTCTTCGCTTGCTTGTCCTCGTGGTGCCTCTCGCGTAAAGGGTTAGCCATTTCACTGAATGTCAAGCCTAGATGCCCGCTCCACTGAGCGACTCCTTTCCCTACATCTCAATCTCCGTTTCCCCCAAACGGTTGCGTGTGTAGGCTGTTCTCCATATAGCCCAAGTAGGTCCCCCACATTTGTATGACGAGTGTTTCTGCGTATGCTTGTCTCATTTTGATACCATAATGTCACGGGCTTAGCTGATTTTGCCTAAACCGTGCGACACCCATGCGTGTCTGTCCGCAAAGGTCAGCCTTCCTTGAGATCTTCTAGGGTCCCTTAGGACTTACAAAAGAGAAAACGGGCCAGAAGAAGCAATTCCAATAGGATCTACAAGCAACTGCTCAAGCAAACACTTTATAAAACCAATATAAATTATACCCATGGACATTACAAACTCCAAAAGGTTGCACACAAAGGATAATGGTCAATTACAAATCGAAATCCTCACAAGTGCTTACAAGACACACTCATATTTACATGTCAAAATCGGCCACAAAGCAAACTAAACTAGGGCTGCCAAGCCTACTGTAAGCCCACTACTTGTTGTACAAGGTATGTGCACAAACCAAATGACATAGACAAACATGAGCATTTTATCAAATATCTTGTTTACTTTTTTGTCCATGATATTCCCCACAACCCTTGTTTGTGTACTATACTATCGCAAGCTCTCCTCATCGGCCACACATCTTACTAAACAGTTTAAAAGATTTAAAACATAATATTTTCTATGTCAATATAATTGACCTAGAAGCTAATATCTTCTGAGCCATTAAAAAAATATACATGACCTTAATTATTGTAACAAATTTTAAAAAATATTTTTTATTTTTTAATTTATTTAATTTCATCATCCATCTTTTTCATACCATTTTATGTTAAGTGAAGGAAGAGAAGAAGAAGCCAAAAAAGAAAAAGAAAAAGAAAAGAGATTGTAAGTAAGGAATAATTTTTTTTAAAAATAAGTTATAAATTGATGACATATATATTTATTTATAAAGAAAAATTCTAGAAATATTTAAAGTTCTTAACATCATATGATAAGTAACAAAAAAATGTTCCAAATAGTAATCTCTATTTGAAAGTAAGAATGCCTTTCGGGAAAAGACAAAAAAAAGTTTTTTTTCCTAAAATCATGCTAAAAAGTAAAAAAAACAATATACGAAAACATTAAAGCCACATCATCTCCGATTTGACAAAGAATTTATTCAAGCGACCCCCATATGGTGTTAGCTGAACAGATTTGTAATCGAACGAGAAGATCTCGTTCATCAGTTGAGAGAAATCTTCCCTCAACCCTGTATAAATAAGTGTTGCATCAATGAATGAAAAACATCCTTTTGTTCTTTACCTCTATTTCTATCATGGTATCAGAGCCATAATACAGAGAAAATTCTTTCTCTTCTCGCTGTCAAATGATAGCACAATAGATCAAAACTGCTCCTCACGTCCCATCGCGTCCGGTCGCGTGCAGCAGCTGCTAGAGTCTCCCATACAGCTGTGTGTATAATAGCGGCGATGCTACTGCTTCCCCCCACCCCCGCAGCTGCCTTTGCCGTCGCTATCCATCCCTCCATCCTGCAAAGGCGATGCCTTCATTCTGTCGCCATCTCTCTCCTTAACCGCGGCTCCACTGGAGACTGCTTTCCCGATCTCCCTACTCCACTCTGGTGTCCCGCTGTTGACTGCGGCCTCTGCATTGCTATCGACGGTGCCCACTCCCATCGTTAAGTTGCTCCCATTACTAGCATCGTTCGGTGTCTGCTCCCACCATAATATTCTTCTGCACAAGAACGGTGTTGCTCATGCCTCTCTCCTCCTGTGAGGTGCTCTTGCTGAGCGCCCGAGTCCTGCGTATGACTGCCGTAGCCCTACCTCGGCGCTTCGCCTCGGGCCCTCTCTCTCGTGGCCGCTGCGTCCATAGGTGGAGCTTCTTCCCCCACTATGGCCTTGTTCTCTAGCCAACCTCTCCTTCCCCTCCCAGCAGCGTTGTTGTTGCTGCCTCCTCTACTGCGAACACCTATCCTATTTTGCTCGGGATGCTACTGCACCCTCTCCACCTCTCGTCGCTGATCGCCCATTGCAATTTGAACGCCCATTGCAGTTTCCTTCTACTGCAATTTCTTTGCTGTCATACGACATCATCTTTTGTATCTGCTGTGGACATCGGCCCTCTCATCCAACCCACGCTACCTTCCTCTTCAATGCACATAGCAGCGTACGTAGTAGAGAACGGATCGCAGAGTCGGTGATACCCACCGACACCGGGAAGTCTCCATCAAAAGACGCGACATGGCCCTTCCCAACTGCAGAAGACGTGGCATCCATCATAACTTTCCAGTTCTGTCGCAGCCTCGGACATCCTCTATTCCTCTGCTCCGAAGGCAACTCACTCCTTGGTGTAGATCTCCCTCTCCGGTAAGAGACAAGCGCCTTTGCCAGCCATAGCCACGGCCACAGACCTTGCTTCCACGCCTTTACTTTGCTTTCTCGATCGTGAAAGACGTTGAGGGTTCCTCTTCCTTGCCAGAACCTACTCTCGTCGTGTTGGCCAAGAGCCAACACCAGATCGACACTGATATCCCCGATATCCTTCGATCCTCCTCTCGCCACCAATGGTCGCAGCCTCCTCCTGGGTTACCTTCACTAGCGACCACTCCTCACTGGTGACACTCCGCCTCTTCTTCCGCAAGAAGCTCTTGCTGCGACCCTGCCTCTGCTCTTTGCCTCGGGGTCTCTCTCTTCTATCCTTTGTCTATCGCCTGTTGGACCTCTTAGGTGCTCACCTCACCGGCACCGAACGTGTTCTGCTGCTGCTGCCCAATCTTCAAGACGACCACCAGTTTTTGATGCTGTACAACTAGACCAGGAACAGACTCTCCGACTTTGGGTGAAGACCAAACCCTTACACTTTTCTTAAAAGGGAGACTTGATTACAACTCTTTGATCACTCCCTTACTCATTTTCTTTTTTCTTACAAATCACATAAGTTTTTTTTCATAGAATTTTATCCCCAAAATTATTGTATGGAATGCAAGAAAACTTGGGGTATTTATAGACCCCAAATGACTTCAGAAATTTGAGCCATAAATTCAAACATACTCGTAAAATCTGGGTACAAACGGTTCAACCGCAGGCCTGGGCGGGTCATCCACCGAAAGCACCCAGAATCTTGGGTATGGGCGGTTCAGCCATCCAGCCTAGGCGGTTTACATGTCGTCTGCCATCGAAAAACCAGGTACGGGCGATTTACCTATTAGTCTTGGATGGTTCAGCTATTGGCAGCCACCTTGTTTCCAAGGTACGGGTGGTCCAACTATCACTCACCAACAGTTTACCCATCGGAATCTCCGAAAAAGTGATTCCCTCCACTTTTCAAATTTTGGCTTGAACCTGATGTTGACCAATTCTTTGGTCAACTAATTGAGCTCAACTTAAGCTCAACCAAACCCCATAGTGGACCCGGTTGTCTTATTGAGTTGATTTGAATTTCATCCAAATCCAACTCAATAAGGACTCAATCCCTAACTACGACTCAATGATTACAACTCTTAATGACCAACAAGCTAAACCAAGACCTAACTCCCACCAATCCGACAGCCTCCGGCATTCGTGCAGTGAGTCTTCCGGTCTTCTTCCGATGATCTCCCGACGTGTTCCTATCTAACTTCTCGATCCCTTCGGTGAATCTCTTAGCAAACTCCCGACGAGATCCCACTGCATCGTCCGAACCCGGCCCGATGCCCAAGCTTGATCTTGGCCCATCATCTGGTTATAACTTCATCGCTCCTATCATAGTTAGACCTGTACTTCTTTCTCTAACACACATATTAGATTTAAACACTCATCAATCAATTTCATCATCAAAATTTGAGATTCAACAATCTTCCCCTTTTGATGATGACAATCAATTGATGATGGGAGTTAATCTTAACTCTCCCTAAATTCATATCATAATAAAGAAGACTTAAATTCAAGATAATCACACACTCTTGAATTCAAGTAAATCAAGACAATTAATATTTCAAGCAAATTATATTTCAACGATACTCATATATCAACAAAAACTTGCTTTTAAATTATCAAGTCATCAACTCATCAAGGATTTTCATGAATTATAAACATTTAAAAATTTCAACTCATCAAGGATTTTCATGAACTTCAAATATTCAAAAATTTTAATTCATCAAGGATTTTCAGGAACTTCAGTCATTTGAAAATGTCAACTCATCAAGGATTTTTATGAACTTCAAACATTTAAAAATTTTAACTCATCAAGGATTTTCATGAACTTCAAAACATTAGAAAATTTCTCCTTAAGTTATTACATAAGTCATCAACATCTATTTCTTCCCTTTTGTCATCAACAAAAAGGTAAAATGTGGGGCTAAGTATTTAAGGCATATGAGTTTTCGCTCCCCCTTTTTAAAATATGATATGAGTCATAAAAAATTTTCTTCCTCTTGAGAACAAGAAGGAAAGAAAATAAGGGAGGAGTTATAAAATATCATTAAACATAGCTCTCAATTTTGTAAAGGTAAATTTCGTAAACTCAAAACTCCAAGATATTCAATGAGATTCAAAAGTTTAAGAGTTACTCATGCATTTAAAATCATCTCATGTAATTTCTAGCAAATAAGTCCGTAAACTAGCAAAACATCATGTAAATTTTCTCCCTTTTTATGAATAATAAGATAATCATCTCATGGGAACAATAAGATAATTTTAAAAACATTATCACAAAGAAAATAACTCATTCTCATGAAATCAAGCAATTCATATATTTTCATGATTTAGTATTCCAAGTTCTCTTCTAAGAAAATCAAATTATTCGTCATTTACGGGTTTTGTTAAGATATCCGCTAATTGATGCTTAGTATCAATAAATTCCAAGGAGATATCTTGATAATTTATATGGTCCTTTATAAAATGATGTATAATGTAAATATATTTGGTTCTTGAATGTCGAATATGATTTTTGGTTAAACTTATAGCACTTGTGTTAACACACTTTATAGAAATATTTTTTAATCTTATTCCATAATCTTCTAGTGTGTTTTTCATCTAAATGACTTGGGCACAATATGCACTAGCTGTAATATATTCTGCTTCCACAGTAGATAAAGCTACTGAATTTCGTTTCTTGGAAGTCCAAGAAACAAATGCATGCCCTAAAAATTGACATATTCCGATAGTGCTTTTTCTATCTATTCTACATCCACCAAAATCGACATCAGAATAGGCAATCAAGTCAAAGTTCTTTGATTTTGGATATCATAATCCTAGCTTTGAGGTTCCTTTTAAGTATCTAAAAATTCATTTAATTGATTTTAAATGAGAGAGTTTCGGGTTAGATTGATACCTTGTACCAATTCAACAAACATGATATCCGGTCTAGTAACAATTAAGTATAATAAACTTCCTATCATACCTCTATTAATTTTTTTTATCAAAGTTTTCTCCTTCATTATCTAAGTCCAACTTTATAGATGTGCTCATGGGAGTGTTTAATGATTTAGCATTTTTTATCCCAAATCATTTTATCAAGTTCAATGTGTACTTAGTTTGACTAATAAAAATACAATCATTAAGTTGTTTTATTTATAATCTTAAGAAGAATGTTAGCTCACTCATTAGACTCATTTCAAATTCTTGGCTCATTTCTTTAGCAAAAGACTCACATAAAGATTCATTTGTAGATCCAAAAATGATATCATCAACATAAATTTGAATAACAAGTAAATTATTTTCAAAATACTTAAAAAATAATGTGGTATCAACCTTGCCTTTTGAAAAGTTATTTGAAATAAGAAAAGAACTAAGTCTTTCATACCAAGCCCGAGGGACCTGTTTTAATCCATAAAGAGCTTTTGTAAGTTTGAAAACATAATTAGGAAGAAGATTATTTTCAAAATCGGGGGGTTATTTAACATACACTTCTTCGAAAATAAAATCATTTAGAAAATTACTTTTAACATCCATTTGAAATAACTTAAAATTTTTAAAAGATGCAAAGGCAAGGAGCATCCTTATGGCTTCAAGTCTAGGCACGGGAGCGAAGGTTTCATCATGATCGATTCCTTCTTCTTAGTTGAAACCTTTGGCCACTAATCTAGTCTTGTTTCGAACCACGATACAATTCATCTTGCTTGTTTCTAAAGACTCATTTAGTACCAATCTAAATGGTCATTAGGTCTAGGAACAAGCTCTCATACATCATTTCTCTCAAATTGATTAAGCTCTTTATGCATTGCATTAACTGAATAATCATCTCTTAGGGCCTCATCAATGCACTTTGGCTTGATTGAGAAAGAAACACGACATTCCTACAAAAATTTCTAAGAGAAGATCGAGTTTGAACTCCTTTGGATGTTTCTCCTATTATAAGCTCCTTAGGATGATCATTCACATACTTCCATTCCTTGGGTAAAGATTTAGAAGTAGATTCATTCAAGTTACTTTTAGGAGTGTTATCATTTAAATTCAAAGTATCAAGATCAATTTTATCATCAAAATCAATCTTTTAAAATTTAAAAAACTCATTAAAAACAACATGAATAGATTCTTCTATTACTAATATTTTTTTATTCAAAAACATGGTAAGATTTTGAAATAAAAGAATAACCTAGAAAAATGCCTCCATCGAATTTTACATCAAATTTACCTAAAGCATCCTTTCATTTAAAATAAAACATTTACAACCAAATATTTTCAAATAAGAGATATTGGGTTTTTTACCATTTCACAATTCATACGGAGTTTTAGTGAGTGATGGTCTTACAAGAACCCTATTTAAAACATAGTATGTCGTATTAATGGCTTCGGCCAAAAAATATTTGGGTAGACTATGTTCATTCAACATTGTTCTAGCCATTTCTTATAAGCTTCTATTTTTTTCTTTCTACTACTCCATTTTGTTATGGATTTCGTGGAATAGAGAAATTATGGATATATCAATTTGAATCATAAAAATTTTAAAAATCATTATTTTAGAATTCTCCACCATGAGCACTTCGTATTAAAGAAATCATATATCCTTTTTTATTTTAAATAATTTTATAAAATTTTGTAAAATATTTAAATATATCACTTTTATGTGCCAAGAAATAGGTCCAAGTATATCTACTAAAATCATCTACTATAACAAATGTATATTTACTACCACCTAAACTTGTAATTTCAATTGGTCCAAATAAATCCATATGAATTAATTGAAGTGACCTATCGGTGCTTATTTGATTTTTCAATTTAAAACTACTCTTTATTTGTTTTCCTAATTGACAAGTGTCACATATTTTATTTTTGATAAACTTAAGATTATGTAAGCCTCTTACTAGTTTCTTAGTAGAAATTTGGTTTAAAAGTTTCATGCTAGCATGACCTATTTTTTTATGCCAAATCTAAGCATCATCATTCAAAGCCGAAAAATAAGTTTCATCACAATTTTTTTTAATATCTATGGTGTATACATTATTGTTTCTTAAAGCAATCAAGGATTTATTTTTGTGTGGCAATTCAATTATGCAAGCATTAGGTTAAAATTTAACCGTATATCCTTTATCACATAATTGACTAATGCTAAGCAAGTTATATTTCAAGCCATCAATTAACAACACATCTTTAATCAAGAGGTTTGATGTATTACATATTGTTCATTTTCCAATGATTTTACCCTTGTTGTTGTCTCTGAAGGTAACAACTCCTTCACTTAAACTAGTGAGCTTAGAAAAATAAGATGGATCTCCAATCATATGCCTTGAGTATCCACGATCAAGATACTATTTAGTGCTCTAGCTTTAGTTTGGAGACAAACCTACAAGAAAGATATTTTTTATTAGGTACCCATTTTACATTGGGTCCTTCATAAAGAACTCTATCTTTATCTAATTGTTTTTTGTTGTGTAAAGTTCCCTTGGGAACCCAAACTAGTTGATGTGGACTACATTTTCTAAATAGGCATTTGTTCGCCTTATGTCCTAATTTATCACAAAAATTACACTTGATTTTTGGTGGCACATTTAAGGTTGGTCCTCTAACAAACATGGTTGGCTTTTGTTGAAGGTTACCAACAAAACCTATGTCATTCCTTCTATTAATATGACACTTATTGGTAAGGATCATATTTAGGGATTTGTTCCCAATTTTAAATTTTTCTAGCATTATTTTAAGTATGATGTTTTCTTCTTTAAGACTATCTAGTATCTCACATTTGGAACATGTGTTATGTGATACTAGTGAATCATGCATTTCGTTAAGTCTACTAACTAATAATTCATGATCATTCTTAAGTAACTTAAAAGATTTACTAAGTTTCTAAACTCATCAAACAAATCATGAAACATACTTAAGAATTCTAAAAAAGAAATACTTAAAGACTCACTAACCTCATCTTCGATCGTTATTAGAGCATAGTTAGTAATCACTTCTTTGGATTTGTCTTCATCATCCGAAGAACTTGAATCATCCCAAGTGGTTGAAAGTGCTTTCTTCTTGAGCATCGACTTCTTCAATTGAGGATATTTATTTTTGAAATGTCCCGATTTTTCACATTCATAGCATATGACATTCATTGTCTTTCTTCGGTTCTTTTTTATTTTTAGTGTTTTTGTTCTTTTTTATAAATTTTTAAAATTTTCGTGATAACAATGCAATATCATAATTCTCATCACTCGAGATTTTACTTAAGAAGTCATTTATTGTCCGAAGTGCTACATTCGTCTTGTTCTTTGGAAGGAGTTCATCAAACTCATCATGAGCTTTACAATTTAGTTCATATGTCATAAGAGAGCCAATGAGTTCTTCAAGAGGTAAGTTATTTAAATTTTTAGCCTCTTGAATAGCGATTACTTTAGGATCCCAATTTTTAGATAAAGATCTTAAAGTTTTACTAATAACTTCAATTTAAAAAATATTTTACAAGTGCTTTAAGGCCATTGACGATATTCGTGAAACGGGTGTACATATCTCCAATTGACTCACTTGGTTTCATTCGAAATAACTTATAATTATGAACTAAAATATTTATCTTAGATTCTTTAACTCTACTAGTCCCCTCGTGTTTGATTTTTAGTGTGTGTCAAATATCAAAAGTTGATTTACAAATGGAAACATGATTAAACTCATTCTTGTCAAGAGGACAAAATAAGGCATTTATAGCCTTTGCATTTAAAGAAAAATTATTCCTCTCCAAATCATTTAGCTCATTCATTGGCTTGGAATATTTTTCAAATCCATTCTCAACAATATTCCATAAATCAAGGTCTAAAGATACAAGAAAAATACGCATCTGTATCTTCCGATATATGTAATCTATACCATTAAACATGGGAGGACGTAAAATGTAATATCTTTCATTCATGCCAAAACAAGCCATTTACTCAAGTGGGTATTAATCAAATGAGTACTACCTTGCTCTGATACCAATTGTTAGGATCAATTGACACTAAGAGGGGGGTGAATTAGTGTAAGTGTAAATTCTCATTTTAAACAAAACCTTTTTGCTTTAAGTAAGATATAAAGATCCAAAGCTTTTTGTTCAAGTAAAGCAAGTGAGTGATTAAAAGAAGATTGCTAGTTTACTTGCTTACAAATTACTTAAGAAATAATAAGGAAATCCCAAAGATAAGCAATGTCGTAAGTGAAGTGACGTGAAAATCTTACTTTCAAAGAGTAAATTAAATCAAAAATGTCAATACAAAAAATTAGTAAGCAAGAAAAGCAAAAGAATAACTCATAAATTCTATAGTGGTTAAGCACCAAAGGGCCTACGCCCACTCCCAAGTCCTCCTCCTTGAAGCACACCGGTGTCTACTACTAATCTTCTTTGGGGGAAGACCAAACCCTTACACTTTTCTTACAAGGGAGACTTGATTACAACTCTTTGATCACTCTCTTACCCCTTTTCTTTTTTCTTACAAATCACATAAGTTTTTTTCAAATAATTTTATCCCTAAAATTATTGTATGGAATGTAAGAATACTTGGGTATTTATATACTCCAAATGACTTCAGAAATTAGAGCAAAAAATTTAAATATACCCGTAAAATCTGGGTACGGGTGATTCAGCCACAGGTCTAGGCGGGTCAACCGTCGAAAGCACCCGGAATCTTGGGTACGGGTGGTTCAGTCGCCTAGCCTGAGTGATTTACCCGCCGTCAATCGCTCGAAAACCGAGTACGTACGATTTATCCATCGGTCCTGGGTGGTTTAGCCGTTGACAACCACTGGTAGCCACCCTGTTTTCAGGGTACGGGCGATCCAACCGTTAGTGAACTCGCTAGAATCTTCGAAAAATTGGTTCCCTCCACTTTTTAAATTTCGACTTGAACCTGATGTTGACCAATTCTTTCGTCAACTAATTGAGGTCAACCAAACCCTATAGTGGACTCGGTTGTGTTATTGAGTTGATTTAGATTTCATCCAAATCCAACTCAATTAGGACTCAATCCCTAATTACGACTCAATGATTACAACTCTTCATTACCAATAAGCTAAACCAAAACCTAACTCCCGCCAATCCGGTAGTCTTCGACATTCTTACGGTGAGTCTTTCGGTCTTCTTTCGGTGATCTCCCGGCATGTTCCCAACGAGCTTCCCGATCCCTTTGGCGAATCTCCTAGCAAACTCCTAGCGAGGTCCCACTACATCGTCCGAACCTGGCCCGATGCCTAAGCTTGATCTTGGCCTATCATCTGGTTGTAACTCCATTGCTCCTATCGTAGTTAGACTTGTAATTCTTCCTCTAACACACATGTTAGATTTAAATACACATCAATCGATTTCATCATCAAAATCCGAGATCCAACATGGATGATCATGTATTGACACTCAATTTCCTTCGTAAGATTGGCTACCAATCCCGATAACTGGTTGTACTAGATTTAAAACTTTTCAAACCTATAAATCCAGCATCAAAGAAAGGAGTACTCAAATAATGCATCTTTGGTGTCTCAAGTTTAAGGACCAGATGTACAACTGAGACTATGAAATCGCTGTCTGACATTAGGTATCATTAACTATATAGCATTTCATAAGCGGATCAACCAGTGACTCATTCTCCAATAAGCACCAATACTATATCTTTAGTGTCTCCACACAAGTGGCTATAAGATCAGCTGCTTCCATCATATGGATGGGTGTCTAGTATACCGATCTGTCCGATTATCTCAATATCTTTTTCGAGTAACATATGACTGGATTATTTAAGATCTGTGTTTAAAGGTTAATCGATCTCATTATCGTGATTTGATTCTAATTGCATAGAAACAAGAGCATCACAATATATATATGTAATAGATAATATAATGTGGGAATATGCCAATAATAATCATAAGCAAAAAGATCTCGCAGCATGTCACACGTGTCATCACTCACGTGATTGGCTTGCATGGCACTTGTAACTAACAAATGCTACCCTACGAGCTCAGGTGGAGCGACCTAAAGAAGAGAAGAATGTGGCAGAGACTCGGGCTATTGGGTTGTCTTCCTAGCTAGTCCAAGCTCACCTTCATGTCCAGGAGCAGCGCCTTGCTAAGGTGCGCGGGGAGACTGAGTTATGGCTCCACGAGTTGGATTTAAAGCTTAATCTGATCTTCCACCATGTCAAGGAGGCTGAGGCACGGGCAGAGGAGGCATGCGATGATGCAGCCATAGCCAAGGACATGGTTGCAAGCATGCCCACTAGCAGCTAAAAAACATCATCGAGGAGACCAGGTGGCTCAAGAAACAACTGTTGGCTAACTCGGACGAACTGGTAGCTGGGCGCTTAGTTATGGAAGAGGCCAAGAGGGCTAGGGAGGAGGAGCAGAGCTATGTAGCAGAGCAGGAGAGGAGGGTCATTGCCTCCCACAGGAGTTTGAGGGGTTATGCTGTAGCCGTAAGCATGCTAGTTAGGTCGCCTATGAGTTCAAGTATCATATTGTCCTTAGGCGCTTCAAGGCAAGGTACCTGAACTTGAGGTTGATGAGCATCCATTCGCAAAACTCCCCTTAGAAGCTGTAGTGCCCGCTCCTATGGAAGTCCCTTTTGACAATCGTCTTGCCACCCCTCCAACTCTACCTCCCCCCTCCTAAGGTCGTTGGGTCCCGACAATCCTATTTTTTACTTATTTCTTTTCTTAACTTCCCCTCAGGATGTCTTTGTTGCTATCAGAAGCTTTGTTTGAATCAGTAAAGATTTCCTTTCAAGTGGTTGGTTTTAACATAAGCAATGTTTAGAGGCCCATCATCTCGTTGCTCCGTGGGGCAAAAGGGACTTGGCCCTTGAAAAAGTCTCCTAAGGGACGCCCTAGCCTTGATTCCCTCCCTGTGTGAAGGCACCGCTCTGAGAAGGTCAGGAGTAGGATGTAGGATTACAACACCATGGATGACCGACCCATAGTGTTGAGGCACGAAAATACTCTAGGAATGAAGTTTTTTACTTCCTTGAAAGGTCTATCAGAAGATGGTGCATGTGACATCCGACCCTCCTTCTAGGGCCAAAATGATGGTGTAATGAGTACCATTGACTGTTGAGTCGGTCTGGTTGATTTTTTGTCGAAGGTGTAGGCTCACCATGAGGCCCTTCTTGGTTAACATCGAGGCTTCGTAGGGGAGCGATCATTGTCATCTTATAGTGGGTATTTGGCTCTGAATAGCATGAGTAAACGGACCGAGGGTCCATCAAGCTATTGAGTTTCTTCTTCGGAGGGGGGACCATCTCAGCATCCTTTGACGCGGACAAGTGATCCTGCATGGTAGGCCAACATCGGGGTCCTTCCAACAACGATGTAGGAAGGGTCTTGTGGTTCAAAATTCAAATTGTATAGAAACATATTCGGACTGAAAATTTCAGTTTAACCAAAATGATCCATGTAGTTATGGAAGCTGTTTTAATAGGGTATTTTATTTAGTCTAAATATTAATAAACATTTAATTTTTGTATACGCCGTGGAGTTTATGCAACAAAATAAAAAGATTCATGTGGATTGATAATATAATATATCAATATCGTAATTCTTGAAATTATTTTACAATGCCACATTAATCATTTCTGCCATCCTACTCCATGTTTACTTCCATCTCAAATTTATGAGGTTTCTAAAATCCTCTTAAGAAAATAAATAGGTTTTTTTTTTGCTAAATATAGTTGTTAAAATTGAAGAAAAATAAATTTATTCCACCATCATATTGCCTACGCAATTATGGATCCTAGGTTAAAACAAAATAGTGAATAATTTATTAGGTTAATATTATGAAAGTAAGCAATTAGATATAGCAAACAAAAAAAAAATTGTTTAAATCAAATAGATTATACAAATGCATAAAATGGTATCTATAATATCTTTTTCTTCATTTACTAATGGTATTGATAGTAAGGAGTAGAGGTGACCACAGTTTAAACTAGAATTAGAACTGAATTGAGAATGATTCCGAACTGAAACTGAAACTAGAACCAATGACATACGATTTGATTCCAGTTCCTATAAATGAAAAATAGAAACTGATGATTCTAAATCGATCAAATAAAAATAAAGAAAAATAAACATATATAAATTTTATAATATAGTAATTAATAACTTAAAGTCTTTTCACTTGATTCAAATTTTAATGGAGTATTTTATTATTTTAATTACTGACGGTTCCAGAACCAAAATCATCTAGATTGAAGCAACTTTGGACCCTTCAATAGATACTATAAAATATGGATTCAGAACTTATTACAAGGTTTCTCCTCATTCCTCCAACATAAATAAAAATAATATTAAAAATAAATAATAGAAAGTAAAAGTTTTGGTCAAAGATGTTAGAACCTAGCATCTATTGGATCTTTCTTAACCACTTAACTTTTCGGGATCACAATCTTGTATTATATATAGTAGGGTAATCAATTCAAAAAAAAATTTATCTTATTCAATTGTTTTGCTATTGATCTAATCAATACATATTCAATGTGAAAGATGTTAGCTAGTTTGACTAATAATCATAAGATCCGAGATCAATAATCATCTTCCCCCATACCCTTTGTAAAAATAAATAAATAACTATAATGTCATTCTTTTAAATTGAAATTGATTCACTTGTCAAAGTTTATTCTAATGGTTTTCACATCAAATATATCTATAACATCGGTATTATTATTGTATTGCCACTAAAATTTTTGGTTGATTGAGAAGTTCAATACCAAATAAGTCTGGTAGTTAGATTGATTGAGAAGTTCAATATCAAATCTACCAATTCTACTATAATTTTTCATTATAAAAAAATATCTTTTTCACTGAAGTGATCTTGAAAACACAAATTATCATCATTGTGGCTCTAATACTATCTGAAGAAAGGAAGGATCACATGCAATCCAAGCCTTTATCAAATAGTAGTAATAAGATACTATTAGCCCAATATCAAACCAAATAGAAGAGGAAAAAAATCAAGGCGGGAAAGAAAAATTTCTATTAAACTTCTTAAAAAGAAAAACATTTATAGATTTTGAATTATTCTTAGATTTGACTTCAATACTTAAGACTTTTTAATTGACCTATATGTAGTAACCACCTATTTATACCTAATCTCTACAACTCTATCTAATTGATTGAACTAAAAGGAGTTTGATTAATAACATAAGTTTCACATGTCATATCTTCTTTGTATGAAGCCAACATTTACAAGTCTTCATGATATGTAAAATCTTTTATTCAGCTTTGTTGTGGTGTATTTACTTATATAAGTTCTCTTTTAATGTCATACTCTTTGCAAGAAGAGAAGAATCTCTCACAAGCAAACTCTCTGCAATTATCAGTGTAATCTTTTATTTTTTCTTGTAAGAGCACTTTCAATTGTTAAGTTGAACTTTTTAAATTTTAAAAAAACTTCTAATTTTTTAATAAACCTTATAAAATAGATCCAAGTGAACCTTGTAAAATCATGAATAAAAAAGAAGCATATAATGAGAACCCGAATAAGATGGTGTTTAAGCAGAGTCTATTAGATCACTATAAATAAGTTCTAAGGAAAATTTACATCTTGAAAGTGATCTATTAATAAGTTGCCTGTGTGCTTTGTTATATTGACACCCTTCACAAACTTTATCACCACTAACTGTAGTAAGATTGGGAAGTCAATCACTAAGTTTTTCTATATCATAATCTTTAATTTTAAGAAAATTTATGTGACCAAGTCTAGCATGCCAGATTGTTGCACCATCATTTGTACTTATCTTATCAATATAAGAGTTTGATGCTGATAAAATATATAAATCTTTGACCCTTTTACTAGTATGTACTACATCTATATTTAATTCTTTTATATTGCAAAGAATCTTGACTTTGTTAGAACCAAAACGGACATAATTTCCGGCATCAGTTGCATTTGCAACATAGAAAAGATTTTTCGTCATATTGGAATATTGTACACACTCTTTAATGTAATATGATCATTGTCTTTATTTGAGATATATGATAGTGCCTTCCTTTCTCACTTGGTGAACAATGTTGTCTACCGTGATAATTACATCATTACCTTCATATTCATGAAAATTGATAAATTTGATACAATTACCATGATGACTACATCCTGAATCAATAATCTAGTCATTTTTAAAATTGATAGATGTCATGGCCTTAGTAGTTTCAGCCATAAAACATTTGCCCCCATCTTCATTAGAACAATCTTCTTTATTTATAATATTTTCATCTTTAATCTTCACATGATATTTTTGTTATGATATGGCCTAACTTACCATATCTATAACACTTGATCTTCTTTTGATTTGCACCATTATTCAAAAAATACTCTTGCTTGTTGTTAGCATCATCCTTCTTCTCTTTATCATTATCGTTATCCTTTGCCTTATTTATAAAAATGACATCTCCATATCTCCATGAAATAGAAGCTCGCGCCATTTGATAAGCTAGGGATTCTTAAGAAGTAAGAAGATTTTCTAACTCTACTAAGAATGGTTGTTAAACTCATCTTTGAATAGATGTAACATAAGAAATATATTATTTTCGATGATCACAAATAATATTTATTCATGCATCAGAAATAGGCTCATCTAGATTTAAGAGTGATATCTCTGAACATAAATTTGTAATCTTCAAAAATACTAAGAAATTGAGGAATTACCTTAGATAGTATTTACCAAATCATTTCTAATTACTGAAGTCAAGATTTTTTTTGTTGAGCAATGCATCAAGATTGATCCAAATCTCTTAAGCTAATTTGTAACGAATAATGTGTTTAGAGAGATCATGAGAAATAGATCTCTTTAATAAAGATTCAATATTTTTATTTAAAGTCATCTATCTCTTTATAGCATCTCCATCTGTAGTATATCTGGTTGCATTATCGCTAACCAAATACCATAGATCTTTTCCTAAGAGATAAGACTCCAAACAAGTCTTTCAAATCTTGTAATTAAACTGATTGAGAAATTCAATACCAAATTCACCAACTCAATTATAATTTTTTATAGTCGAAAAAGATTATCATTTTCACCAAAGAGATTTTGAAAGCACATATTACCACCTTATAGCAAGTGTAATCCTTTATCAAATAGAAATAACAATATACTATTAGCCCAAGATGAAACCAAATAGAGAAAGACAGAAAAAAATATCATTAAACTTCTCAAAAAGAAAAATACATGGGAACAACTCTTAGATTTAACTTGAATAATTGAGACTTTTTACTTGATCTATATGTAGATACCATCAATTTATAAATATAAAATATAAGAGTCTCTAATCTTTATAACTCTATCTAATCTTATTTGAAATATTCAACAACATATTCTAAATAATTTTTTATTTTAAAAAATTTATATAATATTATTTAAAAATAAAATATTAATTTGTAATTTTTAATATATATTTTAATTTCTTAATATATTTTAAAATATATTGTAGAAAGACGATCTACAGGAAGAGGAAGCAGTATGTCGGTGCTTCCACTAGTGCGGTGCGGTGCGGTGCAGGTGCAGTGGGCGGAAATACTGAGACGAGAGGAGATGAGATGCGGTGTCTCGTTCGGCGGCGTCTCCGCCGATCGCCCGTACGTGGCGCGGAGATCACTCCTCGTCGTCATCGTCCCAATGACGCATCTCACTGTTCTGTCCTTCCCTGCCGTCGCTGTTGGCAGACAAAGACGCGGCGATCAGGACTCACTTTACAGCTCGCCATGCAGTGGCATTGGTGAGCCCTGTGGCTCTCAGCCTTCGGTGGCTCAAAATGCTCACGTATTTTTAAATATTTAAATAAAAACGAAAATATTTTTATATTTAAAATGAGCGAATTAAAAAATACTCCTTTTTAAGTTTTTCCAGAAATTATCTATATTTTCAAAGATTTTCTAACGACGCTTGTTTTTTATCTAATACCTAAAATACCCCAATCACAATCGATCCAGTTATAACGTTTTTATACTGTATTATAGCAATTGCATCGAGACAAAAGAAAATACTATAATGTAATACAAAAATATTATGTTAGGTTATTTTCAGTGATACTAAAAAATATATCATATATTATTCATTGGATCAGTTTATGCTATTGAATGGTCCATAAGAAAAGAAACGAAAAATGAATATATGATTGATTGTCAGGTCAGGTGTTTCACATACTAGATAAAAGAGTCTTTTAGATATTAAGAAATTTCAGATATTATTTTTAAAATTTTTAATTAATTTACAAATAATTTTTTTATCTTGTTATTTTAGTGAAGTAAAGATGTAAAAATAACACTCTGCCTTTAGGAAATTTCATGATAAATCTAAAGAAGATGAGAAAAAAATTCTTATATAATACCAACTCAAGGATATTTATAATTTATTTTCAAGTGATACAAAATATTTTTTTTAGATGTAAAACTGGAGTGTCCAACTACATAAATGTATTAACTATGTGTATATTTTATTGTCGATTTCCTAAACGTTCTCCCACACAAAATTTCACAATGACATATATAATTTTCTTTAATGATATATATTTTGTGATAGGATAATTAAAGGATTTTGTTACCCGTAAGTGAATTATGATTATAATTATGCCATAAGTGAACCACCGAAATGGATTTTTAATGAAATTGATCCATGTTTTTAGGATTGATACAGGAAACAAATCACTGACACCACTACGGGTATGACAGAGCTAATTAACAAAAGAATTAATAACCTATAATGAAAACAAACGCAAAACATTTGTCCACAGCTACAAGCCCAAGAGATAGCCGATAGGATTTGAATAGCCAAAATGCACCAAGTCCATTATCTAATTGACTACACAAAACTAATTAATACAAATTTACCTTAAAATCCAAAAGAATGACTCCACATAGTATCTATCTCATAATAAGCACATCTCCAAATAAATCCTCAAGGAATATTTTTTTAAACTAAAGAAATAATTTTATTTCAAACTAAAAAAAGTTCATTTAATGTGATATACAATGCAATAAGGAAGTAACCACTGGATGTCCTCTGGGTATGTTGAAGTGGGAAAAGAGTGTTAAAATAGTTACTATTCATATACTTAATGAATGACAGCATATGGCCAGCGACAAAATGACCAACCTATGGAAAGGCCTCCATCAAGGCTTTGGCAAAGTGGAGGGGGAGCTTTAAGCTTTGGATAAGAATGGCCCCCTCCATTCTCCTAAGAAAACGTACCCACACCACATGAAGAGGAGAGTGGGGGCGATTAGAGTCTTAGATGGAAAGGCCAAGTCAGTCCTTTTCACTGAAACTTGAACGGCACCACGTCTCCCCTCCCTTGGCATTTACTTTGATCGGTCCATCATGTCCTCGTCCGCAGCATGATTGAGTGCCCCATCTACTGTTCTCTTTCTTATCACCAAAGAAATCCATGGCAGTACCTTGAGAAAAGGACAGCAATGGAACTTGTCCTGTGACCTTCGTGCTTTCCAGTCGGGCACAGAGTCCTGCAACAATGACAGCCGCAATGATCGATCCAATGATGTCAATAGGAGAAACAAAAGTATGTGTTGGTATCATGGAGATTATTTATCTGGCAGCCACGCATCAGTTTAACCATGCAACTTGGATTTGTTCAGCAGCAGCAGAACAAAGGAAAGTGGAAGCTCATGTCCCGTTAGAAGCTGCACAAAGAAGATAGATGCAGAATAATATTAGTACTGGACCACCACTTGCTCTGGGATAAACACTCCACGTCACTATTATATCAAATTGGGTTGGGCTTGTAGAGGGCACAAGGATCAAATCATTCCGTCAACTTAGAACCTAAAATAAGATTATCAGCTTATGATGCATAGATTTCTAAGAGATAATTCAGCATAAATAGTGTGTATGATGTGTGCACACCAAGCTCAAGTAAGTTTATCTATATCATGGGAATGAACCTTTTTAACAAGAGGGAAATGGATGGACCAATAGCGTTGGGACCAGGTGGCAGCAATAAGTGCAGGTCTCTAACAAGTTTCTGCACCATATAAAACAATTCATGAGAAAAACAAATTACTTGCTATCAGAGCATTTACAAAATATGAAAAGATTCTTCCAAAGATGTGATTGTTTAACATTCTTAATGTTGCTTTCTGCAAAGGCAACTAAAACATACTTTTGGAGTCGAACTTACCACTGAACAAATAAGGCACATCATGACATAATATGATTAATCAGCAGCATCGATATTGCATTAAAGAATATGACTGCAAGGATACAACAATAGATCATGGTGTTTACTAAGTACAAAATCATCATGTAAATACTTGAGGCCTCTTGAACTTGGATATTTTGGAGGATCCTAGATACATAGAGATACTTTTGAAAGTCCATATGCATTTCACATGGATGATTCTAAGCCCTCTAGTAAGATGATGCCTTTTGGATCCTTTATAGCCAGATGCGAGGGATTCAAATAGAGAAATACCTCAGTTATGCAACGCATGAAGCAGAAGTAATGTAATGGAGTTTCTTCCCCGGGTGTCTCTCAATCTCTTCAGCATCAGCTATTAAAACTCTAACCAAGAAGAGTTATAGTAATATGATCCAGACCAGTTGGTGGGTATGTTTTGGCTAAACGCAAGATGACCAGTACTGCTGTAAAATACCAGGAAGAAGTTTCACATGTTACTGTTGCAAAGATTTTTCTTGTTGATGCACAAAAAAGCATGAAAGCAAATGGAAGAACATAGACATATATATGACTGCCTTCAGCATTAGACAGCATTGAATGACTTTTCTTTTACGGTTACAACCATGGATCTAAACACAAAGTAACTCACTGCAAATGTTTCAATTGTCTCAGTGGATATCTTTCGAGTAAACATAGTCATGAGGTGAAAGGAGAAACAATGTTGTTTAAGGTAGGTTAAACTATTTCACAGTTATTCCATAGGCCTCATTACAGAAAAAACGGGAGAATCTAGTACATACGTCAAACGTAATAATAAAGGTACTTTTACTACTTGAGCTATACGTGATGGACGATGTTTATGAAGAAGACAGCTCAGATGCATAAACTAATCCAACATTAAAAAGCACATGTTGCAACCTACTATGTCGCCAAATGATACAATATTCATCATGAAAGAAAAAATGCCAAAACTTAAAGACCAAATAATAGCTTTCACTGATTTGTCAATCAAGTAATAAAAGATACAATAATCTGCTGCCCAATTTCAACATAAAGCAAAGATGACTTTTGTGGCATTAGATCGATGATTTTCTTATAGCTACAGAAATAAATTTCTATCCATAGTAGATAATAGTTAAGAACAAGGTTCGTCATATCGGTCCATACCACCGTACCGAGTTTATCTCAATATGGTACAGTACCCAATACCTGCGTATCGCTTGATACATTATAATATAATATATATTAGAAAAAAAAATAAAAAAGCTTGTGACAAATCGCACGGGTCTCCTCACATGGGGAGAAGGAATCACACGTAGGTGACGAATCGCACGGGGGAACCGGTGAAGAGCAGCACACGAGGTATTTTTCTCTTCTTCTTCTCCTTCTCCCTCTTCTCCTTTTTCTTATTCTGCCTCAATCGACCACCGACGGTCGATTTAGACGGTATCGCCCGGTAGCAGGCGGTCCGCGTACCGATCAGCTGGCGGACCGGTACGTATCGCCCAATACGGAGCCTTATCGCTTTGTCACGAACTTAGATGGTTTTGCCTAAGTCGTGCGACACCATCGCGTGCCCATCCGCAAAGGTTAGCCTCCTCGAAACCTCCTATGGTCCCTTAGGACCTACAAAAGAGAAAACGAGTTAGAAAAAATATTTCTTACGGGATCCACAAGCAACCACTTTAGCAAACACTTTATATAGCCAGTGCAAATTACAACTATGGACTTTACAAATTCTGAACGATCGCACGCAAAGGATCAAGGTCCATTACAGACCTAAGTCCCCACAAGTGTCCACATGACAACTCTTATTTACAAGCTGAAATCGGCCACAGAAGCTAACCAAACTAGGGCTGTCAAGCTTACTACTAGCCCGCTACTTGCTGTACAAAGTATGAACAAAACCCGAAAGACATGAACATACATGAACATTACATTAAGTACCCTTTTTATATTTTTGTCCGTGACATTTTCCCCCACTTATTCCCTCGAGCCCCCGTTGAAGCCGCTACAGACGCTACATCTCCTCGCCTTTTGCTGAATCTTCGATCTTCTGCTTTGGCTACAACACGTCTCTTGGCTCCCAACTGCTCTCTGCCGCTGTTGTTGAGTAGTCGAACTCTGATCCACCATGCTGCTTCAACTCGCCAACGACGGACTCTGGTGTGGGGTTGGCTGAGCTGTGTTGATCCTTGCTGATTCCTGCGGATCCTTCTGATGAAGAAAAATACCTTCCTTATTATGCACCAGTATCGTAATGGTCTCATGTTGCTTAAACTGGATGGATGCTTATTGGAGCTTTAACGAGCATCGCCTTGCAAACTTTAAAGTTTTTGAAGTCCATCCTCTACAAAATTTGCCCATCAATTCTTCTTCAACTTAGTTGTCACTTCCAAGTATGTCTGTATCGCTTCCGCTTTCAATTGGCCTTCTGTTGGGAAATGAAGTGGATAATCTACTCTCAGTAGCACTGACCACCATTGGTGAGGCTTTGACAACTCGTCTTCCATTAGATTTCTTCGAGGGGTCTTTGAACTTATGCAGAGCTCCTCTGCTAGATAAATAATAAAACTAAGGTACTCGGTTTTGCCCATTCTCTTAAGAGTTGAGAAGGCAAAGTTACTTGACTTCGCCCGCCTCCTCGAGGTTGTACTTCATGCATCGAGCTGGTTACTAGTCTTCGCCCACTCTTTGCTCACACTTCCGAAGCACCCGAAGTGTTTGCACTCCTTGTGTTGAGTTAGCTACTATAATTCGCCTTCTCTCTGCCATCGAACTTCCGGAATGCAAGAAGTTTTGTCCGAAAAGTGCAAAATTTCACCCCAACTTGGAGCAAGTCTTCGATAGTTTTGGTTGCCTTTGGGAATGTACCGTTTTCTCTATCATCTTTGCCACCTACTCCTCTAAGTAGAAAAGGTACAACACCACGTACTGTCTACTTCATTCCTTCACTCCTACATCAACCCGAAGTCCCCTACTTTCAGCTATCTTGATGAGAAGCCCGTTGACACCGGTCTTATATAGTTCTCTGGCCTCTGCCCTTCAGCCTTGTCCTGGTACTTTTGAGTTTGCCTCTGCATTCTCCACCTCCTCGGCCCCTTTCACGACCAACGCTCTCCCTCCATGAGAGCAAGGGATTGATGACTCCACGAAAGTCCCGCCTCTGCGGTACCATGACGCTGCCAAGCCCATAGCCCTACTATCCGTTGTCTTGCATCTGTGTCCCTTTCTTCGTGATCAGTAGATCTGCCTCTACAACACTATGACCCTCCTCCGAATCCACCTCCTTTCTAACCGACGCTTTGCTTTTGGGTAGTTGAGCCCCTCTGGACTTGTCGTCGCTTCATCACCCCTTTTGACCGCCTGCTTCAACACCCCTGAGTTCTCTGAGCAATTTCCCTTGGTTGATAGAAAGACAGACTGCAATCTCATGCATGGCCTCCGGCATCCTGTTGCAGGGCTCGCGCTGATTCTGTTCTCCTTATCTTCCTTGGTAGCAATATTCGCTTGCTCGGTCTTGTCCTCTGACTTGTTAGGCTCCCTTAAACGAATATAAGCATCGGAACAGTCCAACTCTCCACCGCTCTGATCATACCTCTATATGATCAAGTCCCCTTATGGGACTCACTGGTACTTACAATTTGAATTCTCCCTCGGTGGTACACAACCCCCATATCTTGATGACTAAGGCTTTCATCCAATGTAAGATTCGAAGCGCACACACGGAAGAATCGCCTCTGCGGTACCATGGCCTTCACACCTTGAATCCATAGCCCTTCTTGTCATTGTGTTATTCACCAAAGTGGAGCTCCCAGTAACTCCTGATCATACCTCTGCATAATCAAATCCCTCACGGGACTTCTCCCGTGTGTGTTGTATTGCCTCGAACTATTCCACCACAATCCGCTACAACATGTCACCTCCTGATGACATCTCCATTACATTCAAATTCCTGTGTTATAAACTCGGACTACGATCTCTCCATGTGTGGTCTCTGCCAATACATCGTAGGGCCTCGGCCACCTCCGATTGTTCGCTCCTTTGGCAATTCACCTTCGCCCACCCATTCTCGGGTCACACCCGGACAAAACATCGCCCTATGACAGTTTGTCGCCTAGTAGCTCTCAAAGTCCCCAGACTTCGCTAAAATTGGTGCACCATTGTCTGGATCCTAGGCCTCTATCCCCCACCAGCATAATCTGCGCACCACTTTCTTCATGACAACTCGAACGGCAGTACTGTGGCATATTCTTCAAGAGTACCCACCTCTACGTCCTCTTACCCCGTGCTAAGGCCTTCTAATCCCAACTTCGCCTCTACAAATTGAATCACCTTAGTTCCTCCGTCAAATGCATCTCTGAGACAAGGTGCATGTACCTTGAAGCTTCCTTCGTCTTTGGCACCATGCAAGATGAGTCTGCCCTATCAGAATGAAGAACCCATGGAACGACATGATCTCACTCTTGCCTCTACAAGAGTTCATGTCCTTGACCTCTATCCAAGGAAAGTTTCGTGCCTCCGCCCATGTTCCATCTTCTGCGTCGACTCTCTTCATGCGGCTTGGATACTTCACCAAGTTCCACCCAAGTTGCTCCGCTCCATGATTTGCATTTAGTTGATGGTGGCCCTCGCACTCACCATTCCACGGGTCAACTCTCCGTTGAGTCTGATTTCCACATTGACTCCATGATTTGCATTGTCGCATTACTTCATTCGAGATCATGCAACGACTCCTTGCTGCTCGCTCGGTCCGTTGAGCTTTGTAGAGACGTTGTCTTGAGGTACTCTTCCTCAACATGTGCGGTCCGCTGCACATGATGCTCCCTCTAGATAATCAAAACCTATCCCTCCTGGATATTTGTCCTGTTTGAACAACTTTCCTCTTTGCAATATTCCCTCTGGAAGTTTCGGAGACCACCATCCCCTTGGACTACTCCGTTTTACTGAACAATTTATGTATTTTTCTGCCCCCGCAAATGCGCTTGCTAGATTGCGATTCTTCGCCAATACAACCTCCGCTGCACCCTTTAAGGCCTAGCAACGTGCTGAACTTGTTACACACTTCAACCTCCTACGGACGTATCCTTTCCATGTCGAAAAAAAAATTTCAATGCTCCATAGCGTCGAGTTCCGGTCATCTTGGGATGGTCACGAATACTCCATCGTCCGCATACAAGCCCTTGCATGAGTACCAAATTCTTCGAGTTAGCAATTCCCCTCACCTCTGTGAGCTTTGCACAACTATTTCAATCGTTACGCAACACATCCCACTTTGCACGGTCTCATCTTTTACAAAACGGCCCGCTTGCCTTAAGCACCGTCAAGTTTGGTTGCCAGCGTCGAGCCGTAGCTCAAACTCAACCATCCCAACCTTTGTGCACTACGCATTCTTCCAAGCTTGCTTGTCCTCGTGGTGCCTCTCACGCAAAGGATTGGCCATTCCTTTGAATGTCAATCATGGATGCTCGCTCCTCTGAGCGACCCCTTTCCCTACATCTCACTATATGTTTCCCCCAAACGATTGCACGTGCTAGCTGCCCTCCACGCAGCCCAGCTAGGTCCCCCACGTTTGCATGGCAAGTGTTTCTGTGTGTGCTTGTCCCGCTATGATACCAAATGTCACGAACTTAGATGGTTTTGCCTAAGTCGTGCGGCACCATCGCGTGTCCATCCGCAAAGGTCAGTCTCCCTGAAACCTCCTATGATCCCTTAGGACCTACAAAAGAGAAAACGGGTTATAGAAAGCATTTCCCACGGGATCCACAAGCAACCGCTTTAGCAAACACTTTATATAGCTAGTGCAAATTACAACCATGGACTCTGAACGGTCGTACATAAAGGATCAAGGTCCATTATAGACCGAAGTCTCTACAAGTGTCCACATGACACAACTCTCATTTACAAGCCGAATCCAGCCACAAAAACTAACCAAACTAGGGTTGCCAAGCTTACTGCTAGCTCGCTACTTGTTGTACAAAGTATGAACAAAACCCGAAAGGCACGAACATACATTGAGCATCCTCTTTATATTTTTGTCCGTAACAGCTCGATAAGGCAAGCCTTGGTTAAAAATGGTCGTGAGGCACACTTGCGATGGTCGTCCGCAAAGGGACAACTTAAGTACAACCTCGCACAAGTCCCAAAAGGACCTATAAACAAGAAAAGGTTGGTTAGTTTCATAGATGAGCGACAAATAAGTCTCGACGTTTCGCTTAGAAATACAGTACTCAAGCAATTCAACATATAGTTCGAGTGCAGACAGAAAACAAGGACTTTGGAAGGAAAAAAGACAGTTGCAAGTTCATAACAACCGTTCAACCAGTTGTTGGAGTGTTAGGCAAGCATATGCATATTTTGCGTAAAAGTTTGTGAATCCAAACAAGACCCAACACTACCCCCAAAGCCCCATCTAGCCCCGTATCACACAAGGGGTCCCAAGGGGCTGGGATGACTGATGTTTTGCGCTATACCATAGGCTTGAGAGATTTAGAGAGTTTTAGCTCAGTTTTGCCTTGTTTGGTGAGTGGTTCTGTGCAGCCTTGTGCACTGCCTAAGCTTCAAAAAACCAAGGAAAAATATATAAAAATAAGGCAAAACATAATGCCAAAACAACTGCACAAACAAACATAACTGATGAACAATTCATTGACAACGGTGTTACAAGTATGTGATGATCGTCTATGACACATAGTAGAAAATAGTTAAGAATATTATAGATGACCAAGTACATGAATAATGAGTTATATGAAATGACACTGTACATAACAACAAGAATTTGGACATCAAGTGACAACATTCCTTTCCCCGATTCAATCTCAATATATAACATCATTAATCACTTAGTGTCAAAAGAAAATAACAAAATGATCTAAATCTGGTGAATATGTCAACCCTTGAAATTGTTTAATACAACTGATCATTTGGCAAGCAACAAAACAGAACTAATTGTTTAATTATCACACAAAATAGAAAATATTACAAAATGCCTAAACCAACATCGAAATTATGAATGAAATTAATGGAGCAGTGGATGGCTGAGGATTCATGCTATTCTGGATTGGACAGAGGAAGTTCTGAATAACTAATATGGTATTCCATATGCAAATACTGAACCAAATAGTGATGAGAATCAACTAAAACTTCCATATAGCATCACAAATCTAAAACTTCCATATAGCATCACAAATCTAATAGTTAAACCAGTAAACATTCCTAACGACAACATCATACATATACAGTACTTCCATGGATTTGCTATTAACCAAGGAAAAACAAGAATTTAAAATGTTATACAAAAACAGGGTAGATGACCGCAACCATGGATCTTTCTTCGTGAAACTCAATAAAGGGCCAACATACCACAAAAATGGATCTATCCACATGTAGCTCAACAAAGGACCTTCCATAATTCAACTCTGTAACTGGGTAAGTAAGCAACAGATAAGAGTGCATGGAAGAGGTCAAGGTATATTCACATACACAGAATTACTCAACAGTCAAAAATTCAAGTTATCATAGGTTCCCACTAAATATGGACACTGTAGATTTAAAAAAAACAGCTCTGCTTTGCAAGAGGCTATTGCTATTATACTTTAATTCCAAAAGAGAAAAACATCTTTCTTAATTGTGAAAAATTATAAATGAACAATGGAAATTGGCAAATAATTTCCAAGGTGCTATGATACTAAAAGACACAACTGATACCTTGACTTCAAGCCTTTAAATCTTTGCTTATTTTTGACAACCTTGGTTAGATTAGTGGTCAGTGTGCCAGATTTAGTGTCCAGCAGCCATCAGACAATTGAAATACAGGCATAATACATAAATACATGTGCCCTGGGCCCTTGGCATGCATGAGGATGCAAACACTTCACTACCTAGGATGTGCCAAAATGAGTACAACATGGTACCTTCAAGTTTGTAACAATACCGTCCTGATGAGTGACAATCAGGGACATGGCATTTGATATTAGTCATTGGTTGAGAGGCCCATATTAAATTAAGAAGTAACTTGTGAGCTATCTAGTTATTCTTTAATTAGGCTCAATGGGTTTGTATTGTATCTCCCAAGAATCAAAAGGTCAAGTTCAGATCTACAGTTTCAACACATTTATTAAAATACTTGTGTTTGAGGTGGTGGTCTCTGTGATGTGCATCTCTGTCAACTTGATGTAAACTTGACCTGAGAAGACTCATTGGCACCCTGCTCATCAGGTGATAAAGGTGAAAGAGTTGAAATGCTAGCAATGGAAGTACAAAAACATACTAAATGAAGGCCAAGATGATAATGAGCAAATTAGATAGTCCAATCATGTTCAATGAGTCATAAATGTGCTCCTAATTAGTGTTTAAGAGCCAAGATTAAGGCTTAGGCCTATATAGTATTTGGAGATGATTTCTTATATTTGTTACATGAAGAATATGAAGTTCATGCAAAACAAAAGTAGGGGAAGTGGCTAAAAAGGGACCGCTCTAGAATAGACTCATAAACCAAAACTAAAGACTTTGTAAGTTGCACTGAACTGAAAACAACCATATAAATTTTGATAGCAAAATACCAGGACTACATATGACCTTCAGATGAAGTTGTATGAGAACAAGTTCATCTATCATTAAAACATCATGCAAGTGATATGACTTGACTCGCATTATAGGAATGTGATTAACCTATTTAGATTTTAGATTTTTTATGAGGGTCAGTCCAACTCAACCAATTTTGGAATGAGCATTTTGTAAAAAGAGGCCCATAGAGGGGACACATTTTGATGTAAAGGGATGGTGTGAAAGGTGATGCCCACTCTTTTTCTTTGCCTCTTTTCAAGGAATGCACATACTCCTTTTTCCTTCTTCCCTCTTTTCATTACTTATCCTTTGTCCTTTCTTGCTTCTCCTTTCTCCTCATTTCTTAAAACATAGCTCCTAAAAAGCCCCAAGGAAATTTCTTCTCTTTCTTATAAAGATTTTTTTTAATCACCATTTCTTGTATGCCAATATCCTAAACTATGATATTATTCAAGAAACTCATTCTCTCAATACTAAAACCCTGACGCACCATCTCAGATATTGTCCTACAAGAAATGGTGATTAAAGACGGAAGAAAGTCTCCATCGAAAGGAGAAGAAATTATCTTGGGGCCCTTCAATGTAAAATCAAGGAAGTAAACCTAAGGCAGGAGAAATGGGTTGAAGAGAAAAAGAAAAAAAAAAGAGGAAGAAGAAGAGAGAAAGCAGAAGAAATGAAGATGAGAAAAAAAGGGGAAAAACAATGAAGAAAAGAAGAGAAGGTAATACGAATGAAGAAGAGACAAGAAGTTACTCTTTTTTCCTATACCAAAAATATGTCTCCTCCATTTGCCTCTCTTTTGGTTTTACAGAATGGGCCAGGTAGGTTCAGAATGGGTCAGGTTCGACTTGCATTCACATTCTTAGGTTGTCCTAAAATCTGCATAGAAATTTCGCCATAGTGAAATTTAGTTAGCATGAACGGGCATGAAACTATGGAATATTCCAAATTATGCTGATGTTTATAGTAAACCTGGATTGTTCCATTGGTACTATGTTGCTAATGAAATGGCCAGACCTACAAAGAAATGACATTGCAGTAACTGCAACTGAAGATAGCTGAAATGGAGATATAGAATTCTTCGTAGTGGCTAAAAGAAGAGAAGATACCTAAGTTACTGTAACACATTTTTTTGACATGTTTAAATCGCTTAACATAATGAGTTATAGGAAAATGATGTAAATGAAAAGAGCAGATGGAACACACACCTGAAGATCATTACAAGCATTTTCCTTTTTCTTGGATGTTTGAGAATCTAATAAAGACTACCATGTAGAGTCTAGAGACCAAGCTTCTCAATAATTTACCAAAATCCCTAACGTCATAGCTTCTAAAAATCAGCAGCACCATGGCCTAAAAGACTCAAGAATAAAAAACTTAAGATGATCTGAATTTATAGGAGAAGAAACAATCTATACATTAAAATTATGCCCAATTGTTCTTCTCTAGTGTAAAGACAAAGATTAGCATACCTAATGTGGTTGGTGATGACCTCGTCCTCATCCCTTTTATTATCTTCTATTAAGCTTCACAAATCAGCAACAAACCTACATAAGGAAACCTTCATTCCACAGCTTCTCTCTCACAAGAAATGGAAATCAAGAAGACAGCTCGAGGCATCGCTCTGGGGTCCGTCCGTGTGGCCAGACATATACAAACTCGTTCCTCGACCAGCACACTCGTGTCGATTCCGACCGGGAATCGTACCTCACGATTAGGGCAGTACTCGGCGTACTTTGTTCCAATCGCAGGGGAGACTCTCGCGGTCGCGGGCAGGGAGGAGGAGGGTGGAGGCGGGCGAGATCATTAGAAGCGGAAGCGAAGACATCGGCGTGGCGGGGGTTTCGTGCACGGCGTAGACTGCAGTAGGAGAGCTCACGGAAGAGGGCCCGGAACTTGAGGGAATCATCCCAAGAGGCGGAGAGGAAGGAGTCGCCGCGGACGGGGTTCCAGTCCACCTCGTGGGCCTTGCGTGAGTGCTCTCGTAAGGAGCAGACCGGGTTGGCGGGAGACGGCAGCGATGTCTCCCACAGATTGACGGAACCGTCGGCGACTGCGGAAACGGCAAAGGAGTCGTACGGCTGCTACAGCAAACTTTCTTGTTGTTTGTTTTATTTTTATTTTTATTTTTATTTAGAATGATCTGAAAAAAAAAATTCAAACAAAATATTTACTAATTAATTAACTAATGCCTTGAAAATTTATAAAACAGTGAGTCAGATAAATCAACAAATATTTTTATTATTATATAATTTATAAAATAAGAATAAATTTTTTACTATTTTAATTAAGTAGATTTATAAAATAGTGAGTCAGATATATCATCAAATTATTTTTTAATTATATAATTTATAGAATAAGATACGAATTCTTCCTGACAAAAGATACTGAAAAGACTCGGTTCAATGGGCCTACCTCAATAAGGTCTTTATCAAATAATTTTTTTTATTTTTATTTTTTATAAAAGATAAATAATGAAGATAATATTCGAGATTAAGCTATATTTTATTATTCATAGGTAGCAAAAGTAAATTTATTATACTAATATTTTAATTATAAATTTACAAATTGGGGTATAACACACTCCATATATCATCAACATACTAATATTTTACGTGTGACAAGTGACACGTTTAAGCTAACTATTTTTATAACGCTACTCATTTGAGTATAAACTAGAAGAGAGATAAGAAATTATTTGAGTACAAATAACAAATATCATATCATTTAAATCCATGGAAATATGTGTAACTATTATTTGAGTGTTTCATAAACTACATATTACATCATAATTTAGTCTCATATGAAAAATAGGTAAAGATTTAGATTGATCTGCGCGTGATAGGCACACTACTATAAATCTAAGTATTTTGGGTCAAGCTCAATTAACTTAACGAGTCAATTATCCCATAAGACAATATTTGCATTAAAATTATTAGTGAAAAATTCAGAAAATTTTCATAGAGGTGATATCACAAAGATTATTACTAGTCACAATCTTCCAATATTACTGTTCTCATAGAGGTGACATTGAACATATTCACTTTCAATGGTGGATTCTGATGGGGTTTCTTATTTTATTATTTTAAAATAAGGATGATTTTTATGAAAAATAATTATCATAAATACATTTGACAACATATATATCAAGTATTAAATAGAGAATGAGACGATATTTATATATATATCATGAATCATGACCAACATTATCTAATGTGTTACAAATGAAAATGTAGGACAATAATATTGTAGCAAATCATAGGAAATAGAGCCAAGTATGGAAGATGGATTACATATCAAGTAAACCAAGGAAAATTAATATACATACAAGATCATTAATCTTCACATAACCTAGAAAGAATGACAAAACTCTAGAAAGTGTATCTAAAGAATGCAAGATGGAAAAAGGATAGTAAATGACAAACTCTAGAAAGCATATCTAAAGTACATAGAAAGAATGAAAGAGAGAAATTTATTGAAAAATTAACCATACTAACAGTGAGATGAGATACATACTCTTAGATTTACATATCTCACACTTATCATTATTAAATGAGAATCTCTCCATAGCATGCTTGTGATTAGAGCAGCCTTATCATTATTCTTGCTTGCAAACTAACTCCATTCATTGTATATGGACAATAGATTGTTGAACACTAGTTTGAACAAACAACACATGCCCTTGAAGATCTAGTATTCTTTTGAGCCAATGAATCCAACAAACTTACAATAGCTATCTGCAAGGAGACTAAACAATCATTAAAGGCAAATTAGTAGTTCTACAATTAATTCATATTATATATTAAACTTAAATTTAGAATTTAGAGGGGTAAGTACAAAAATTAATAGTTTTAGACGAATGTATACAATTAACATATATAATTTGAAAGGAATATATATACCTGATTCACCTAGTTTATATTGAGGAATTGAAATCTTATTCTACAAATTTTCACACATAAATTATTAGTTTGGTATTAGTGTATAAACTTCATTACTTTAGATTAATGGTCTGAAACCCTATTTTATAATTCTATACCTAAAATATTAATCTAGTGATGACCTGCCTAATTCCTAAATTAAAGATATGAAAACTCAATATATAAAATTTTAGATCTAATACATTACTTTGATGATTATGTATTTGACTCACATTAGATTAATGGTATGAAATCTTATTCAATAATTATTTTAATATATCGCTTATGTGTATATATATATATATAGCGTGTGTGTGTGTGAGTGAGAAATTGGGCTCTATTGAGCTCATGTATCTTTTCTCTCTTCAATGTCTGGGAAATTGGGCTCTATTGAGCTCTTCGTGGGCCATAAACATGCCAGCCCATTTAACCCAGAAAAGACGTTCCGCTACGCGCACCAGAGACACTTACCCCCCGACTGCTACCCCTCCTGCTGCGTGACCTCTCGACACGCGGGTCCCACAGATGAGGCGAGGTCACGCGAGCGTCACCATCCGCACTTTCTTCCGGGTGAGGTGAGGTGAGGTGAGATCATGCGAACCTCACTGTGGACCCCACGTCAGGATGAATCCACCAGTGGGTTGAAAGTTTTGGGGACGCCAAAAGGAACACCAAACCCATAACGAAAGGGATCCCTCCCCTCTGTCATCATGACGGGGAGGGGAGGAGGAGGAGATCATGGAAGGGAAATGAGCTGGTCTACTTACCTGCGAACGCAGCTGCCCCCACGCGTGCTCGGCCATCCCCGCTGTCCCTCGATCCCCCCATCCCCACCATCAACCCCACACACGATGGAACCCTTCCCCACCCCCCTTCAATCCCACCCAAAACCCAGACCACACGATGATGGCAGCAGCAACAGCGGCGGCAGCATCACCCAGACCAAATGATGGTGGCCTTTTCCTGCTCCCCGACGCCACCACCCCATGATGAGGCCCAATCCGCCGTCACGGTCCATCCGACGGCCGCTTTCCAATCCCTCCCCGACCTGTGTGCTTCTCCCCATCGATCCGACGGTGGTCATGGAAGCGATGGGGCGAGAAAAGGCGACGACTTTTCGTGCGTTGGATGGAGGAGCATCACGCGCAATGAAGGGGGAAGAAGCGGGCGGGGGCGGCCGCGTGCGCGCGCACACGTATCCATCCCGTTTGCCTGCCTCCTTCCCATCTCCCTCCCCACGCCGCATTAATTGCCCTGCGTCGGTTTTAATGGAAGTGCCGGAAACATATCTCGGCTTCGGAGGCTCCCATCATTAGCTGCATCCGAAGAAGGAAGACCGAGATACATATATAGATCGGTAGGAGAGCGACCGGGCTTCACAGAGACACATACCATCCTCTCTCTCTCTCTCTCTCTCTCCCCCCTTGCGCTCTCAGTGGTTTCTTTATGGAGTGCAGCTGAATTTGATGTGCAGGGTCACAGGAAGCAACATGCCGTGGGTGTCGCCGGCTGCGAATTGCCACGGGAAGTGCGTTCGCTTGGTCGTCTTCTTCCGCGTCATCCTGTAAGTCCTCTGTTTACTTCTCTGTCGCCGTCCAGATCTCAGAGAGTTAAACTCGAAACACATGGTTGCAGGTGAGTGAGTCAGGCTATTTGAGATTGGTGAGAGAGGAGATCGCTGATTGCTGAGAATGCACATTGAGATCGATCTGAAGAGGCATCGAACAGTGGAGAAGGTTGGAGAGACCATAATGCATGTCAGGATCATCGCTTATTGCCAATTGTTGCAAGTTTGTCAGGTACATCATCATCAGAACTCGCAATCAGGGAAAGAATTGGAGCGGATGAATCAAATACTCTTCTAATCGTTTCCTTTGTAGGCTGAGTACTTCCGTCAGCTGCTTAAGCCCGTAACGTAGGTGGAGATTGCTGCTTCCTTCTTCTTCTTCTTCTTCTTCGTCTGTCAAATTCCTAACTCATCAGCGAACACCACCACCACCCACGATCGACGACGGCAGTGGAGTATGAAGAGGAACACGAGATACTTTGGTGGAAAGAAGGCTCCTTCGGAGGATGGATACGACGCCACTGCAGGTGCGCCTGTTGCAGGGCACGAGCTCCATGGCTTCCCTGGGCCGCTCAACAACATCCAGTTCCAGCCGTCGGAGACGTGCCCCAAGAACATGGTCATCTTCGACCAGACACATCAGCAGAGCCGGGTCATGTTCCACCCTTGGCTGGCCCACAAGCTCGGCTCGCCCAGCTTCGATGCCTACGGAGCTGACGCCCACGAGGCCGGCAAGAGCGGGTACGGCGACGAGGAGGAGGAGGCTGAGGACATCGACGCATTGCTTTCCGAAGAAGGTGAGGACGATGAGGTGATCAGCACGGGGAGGTCGCCGTCCAAAAGGGAGAAGATGAAGAAGATGGTAAAGACGCTCAAGGGAATCGTGCCAGGCGGCGACGGTATGGACACACCTGCTGTGCTTGACGAAGCTGTGAAGTACCTGAAATCTCTCAAGGTCGAGGTGAAGCAGATGGGAATGAAGCACAATTGAAGGCGGTCAAGCTCGAGGAAACCTCGAGAAGCGGTGCTGTGCGTGCCATTGGGAGAAGTGGAGATGGGTTTCTCTAGTTGTGAGGTGTGTGTGAAATGTGATGGTCGCTTGTATTGTGTTGTTGTTGTTCTGCCATGGCATGGATGCAAGGGAAATTATGCCCCCCTCTGTTTTGATATTGTGGCTTTGTACTACAAGATGTGGTTTTAGTACTCTTTGTCTTCTCTCTCTCTCTCTCTCTTTTTGTTTTTTTTTTTCTGAAAATAAAAATTATATAAATTACTTTACAATATTTGGACATCCAATGTTCTGAACAGAGCATTAATCAGAATACAAATTTTGGCTACTCTGCCATTCTCCTCTCCAAATAATGAAGAGTCGAATATTTCTAGTGAAATTGGTTTGCTTTATAAACACATGCACGGAGAGGGTTTTAGTGGTTTGATGCTTATTGAAAAAATAATTATTATCTCATATAAAATTAATTAAAAATATCTTGAGTTAAAGCTGACTTCTGTTGCCATATCCTCTCATATAATTGATTTTTTTCTTTTTTTTTACAATTCTCACTGAACCAACTAGAGAAAAACCCAGAGATACCCAACATATTTTTTTCGCTTTATTTTCTCATTAAAACTTAAAAATATATGAGATATTTAATAGAATAAATAAATCTTAATTTTTAGATTTTCCTTTTTTTTTTTAACTCTTGATGAGTCTTTTTCATAATATGATTTCTGCTTCTCCAACCAAAATCTAATTATCAACCTCAACAAGATGAAGAATACACGATGTAGATATATCTAACAACAAGTTAAATTCTTAGCTCATGATAATATGACTCAAAGAGTACATCATTCAAACATATATATTCATTATGAATTTAAGCCCTTAATCTAAAGGAATATTTAATTAAAAATTTATAAATATATTCTCTATTCTTTTTATCTTATTATCTTCTACGAAACTAAAAATTATAATCCATAGTTAAAAATGCCTGCCCCTTGGAATCGATTCTTCTTTATCAGTCATAAGAGTGCTTGGGGGGGGGTCGTGGATTTTTTTTCCTTGACAAATAGGCTTAATGTGTCTTGAGAGAGAGAGAGTGTGTGTGGTTTTCTCTTGACAAGGTCTTTGCATTCTTGTAGGAGCTGTCCACAGCTGGGTTCGCTCCTTCAAAGTCCCAACCAAAACGCGTTGCCGTCTTCACAAGGTGGTGATGCTCCCTTTCTTCTAAAAGTGCTCCCAAGTGAGAAGAAAACCTATCCTGAAAAAGATGGAGGATTTAAACTGAAAAGCAAGAATTTAACCTTGTAATATTACTATCTTTTGAAAGAATATTATTGCTTAGTTTAAATATTTTTCAATAAAAACATAGATATCATCGTAAAAAGTTTCATGTAATTGATCCTAAATATTTATTTGTAACATTTCAATCCGACATAAGCATTTACCCACTAATAAAAAAGTTTTTGAGTATCGCTGGGCTCCGCATCATAATTATCATATTTGTTCCTTCTTCTTGTATCTCTTTACCGTGTTTGTTTGTCATTGTTTTTCACTATATCTTAAATATTTTTAATAATATCATTCATATATTTTATGCCCACTTCGAAGAATGATGTTACGGTGGTAGTTTGGATGGTTCGATCGAATCGATATCTAATTTTGTTACGATAATAATAATAAAAAATAGGATGATGCGATGATTATACAAGTACAAAAATAAGGCAATATAAGTCAGCGGGTGGACACTATGCAATTGCCACATTATCTCCAAAAGACGACACCACCAACAACAGCCACAACAAAGCGGTGCTACGCGTGCCACCAAATCCGATCTTTTTAGCTACTAATCAAATCAAAGTCAGTCGTTGCTGCATGATCTATCGCCATCACCACCACCAAAAAAAAAAAAAGTCTCCACGGTTCCAACACCACCCCGTAGTGCTGCAACCTTAAACCTCTCTCTCTCTCTCTCTCTCTCTCTCTCTCTCTCTCTCTCTCTGGTCTCCCAACACAAAGCATCTCCCACCTCCGGGCACGAGGACTTAAAAGATGTACACACAATCGCACGGAGGGTGGACTCGGTGGCGATGGCCGTAACATCATGTGGTTGGAGAAGCCAAGTGGAGACGGCATAGTGTTGTTAATGATGACGAGGCCTCACGGGGTCTTAAACGTGACGGGGGATAAAAGAGGAGGCGTCCACTTCCTCAAAGGAGACGTCTTCCCACTTTGTGGCAACTGAGCTTGGTCAGTGATGAAGTGGGTTGTGGCCTAAAAGATCTTGAAAACTTGAGTAAGATTAGGAAGACTTCTTTTTCTATCTACTGTCTTGTAAGTATATTTAGAATATGTGACAAGTGCTTTTAGTGTTTGATTGGTTACAAGCTACTTGTAATATGTATCTATTAAATTAATATGTATCTATACAGTAATAGTTGCTTTGATGTTGGAAATATTTCATATGATGATCCTTGCAAATTGGGTAGAATGTCAAAACACCAATCTATATCCTTTTTCTTTCTTCCATGTTCATAGGGAATATTTCGACAACTAACACCCACCTAGGAGCTGACGTGGAACATGTGCCCAACGCGAGTTTGGAGGAAGCATAGCAAAGTTGGCAGATGATGCGTGTTCGACTTCACGTCGCTCAAAACCATACAGAGTGATACCACATGACAAGAAACTGGACGGGTTGACCCACGTCGTCAACAACACACAGATCGATCGCTCATGCAATGAAAGAAAGCTTCGATGAATATTAACGACCCGCGTATGACTAAGTTGCCACCACATGTATAAACATCGATTCCCTAGTCAGTAAAGGGGATCAGACCTCAAACACCTCAAAACCACTACTAACTTAATAATTATAAGGGTCGAGTCGAGAATTCTCCCTCTCGACATCGACCTATTATGCAGGAACGCTTTGACCGGAGCAAACGTCACCAATCACACCTTGGGTCAACCACAGAAACACAACAAAGGCTTGAGAGCTAACCCACCGACCCGACCTCGATTTTCCAGCTTCTCCCCCTAAAGGCCCACATAGATGATCTTGTGCTCTTGGAGCAGAACCAAGCTATGCTCGACCATAACATAAAGTTACACCAGATATGATTTAGATATGATTTTTCCAACTAAACAATGAAATATCATGAATTAGTTGAGGGAAATCATCCTCTTCACCTGTATAAATAGATGATGAATCAAGGAACTTCCATTGGGCTTTTCATTATTACTTCATATTTTATCATAGTATCAAAGCCATTCTCTCTTTAAGAGAGATTACCTTTTTCTTTTGCTGTCCAACGATGGCTTCTCTTCCTCCTGCAACCGCCATGGTAGGTCTCTTGGACTTCCTCACCTAGAACTCGACAAGTTTCTCCTGCAACTGAGTCGGGCCTTCCTTCTGTCAATTTAGCGACTCTTCCTCTTCTATCGGTGCTGAAATCAATGAAGATTGCTTCTTGCTATGCCTGCCCTCTCCTCCCTCCACCTCCCCGTCTACACTTGTGCCCTCCTTTATAGCGTCGAGGACTGTAGCTACCAAGAAAGAATATGTCGATGCTAGATTGTTGTAGCGTTTGATGGTCGACTATAGAGTCAAGGAAAACTCCACACGACTATGACAGTTGGTGAAGTTGTGAAGATAAAAAGTCCAATGACACTAGCTGAGGTCGATCGGAGCCGTGAGGAAAATAATAAGATAAATGTGGCACATCTTCATGTAAATTTTCTTTTTTAAAAACAATAAGATAAAATCATGGAGAAAGTTTTCAAAAAAAAAATATTATCACAAAAAGACTTCAGTTCATGAAATCTATATTAGTAATTTATATTTTTCATGATTTAACATTTCTAGGTCCCAACCTCAATCTTGTATATATAAAATTTCGAATATGAGCTCAACAAATTTTTCTCATATAAATTTCAAGAAAATATAGCAAATAAATCTGAACGATAACAAATCATTATTTTTATATAGATTTTCAAAATCATCATTACATGCATGATCATTATACATGATTTTACATCATTATACCTTCTCCCTCTTTATCATCAACAAAAGGAGAAGTGCAATTAACAAGTTTTTGATATATGAAAGCTTATCAATTTAACAAAAAATTCATTACTTTAGAACATGCAAGCTGGTGAATTCATTCTTCTCTTTTGAGAAGTGCAAGCTAACAAATATTTGCTTCATTTGTATTGTTCAAGCTAGCAATTTTATAAGCTAACAAGTTTTGCTCCCCCTTTTGTCATTGTCAAAAAGAAGGGATAATTAGAATAGTGCAAAATTTTTCTCATTACATTATTTTAACTAGTGCAAAATTTTTCTCATTACATTATTTTTTAAGAAATAAATCAAGAAATATACCTATCATCACATAAAATATATTAAAAAAATTAACATGGCGATGAGATATTCAATTATGAAAATAAATTATGAATATCAAGAGACAAGTCATAGGAGAAACAAATAAATCTCTTAATTTATCCATAAGAAATCTTAAGTTGTTAAGTTCATAATTTGTATAAAAATCTCCTTTTAAATAATACGAAAACACATAATAATATATTTTGATTCATAAAAGATTTCAATTTATAATTCTAAGAAATCAAAACCATGATATAGATAAATCACTCATTCAATTTTAAAATCATCAAAATCACTTTCAAGAGATTCAAAATATAATTAATAGGCTTATTAGTCTCTTGAAATGCTAGTGATTTCCTTTCTCCACATGTGTGAGCAAGAAGATAGAATCAAGTTAGAGGAATGAAAAATATCATATCACAAAGTAATTAATTTTATAGATGTGAATTTTAAAATTAAACTCAAAACTTCAAGATATTCAAGTAGATTCAAAAGTTTAAGAGCTACTCAAGTATCTATTGTAAATTTTGATAAAAAGCATCAAGAATTTCATAAGGCATGATAGTAGATCAAGCTCAAATTGTAAATCAAGTATTTTGCATGCATTTAGAAAATTCTAAATTTTCTAACAAGCAAATTGTTTCTCATTCAAGGTTATCATAACCAATTTACTTCTAATCATATTAATAATTTTATCTCTCCCTTTTTGTTATTGTCAAAAAATAAATATGATGACATAATTTCTTCTTAGCATTCATATTCAAATTACGTCGAAAAGTACAAGGAGATCATGTCATTGAAGATAAAATCAAATTTTTGAATATCAAAAGATATGATTTCGTTTAAGAATTTTCTTTCCCTTTTTTTATGAATAATAAAATGAGTCTTAGGGGATAATTTCAATTCATCCAAGATAAATCTTTTTAATAAAAAAGAATGATCTTGATAATAATTTCAATTAATATTGTTAAGATCATAAATCATATTTTTATTTAAAAGTAAAAATTATAGATATCAATAATAATGTGATTCCCATAACATATAAGCCAAGTCAAGAAATTAAAGGAATATTCATGATAATACATATCTCTTTCAATTTTTAACTTATCACAAATTTAAAAAATACTAATTTTTGTGATAAGTTATGTCATTCATGAGTTTTAAAATAAATCATGTCAAGATAAATATTGATATCAAAAGACACTCATAAATATTCAAGACATAATTTAATTTAATAAATCTCTACTTAGATGATAAAATAGAAGATTTTTAAGTTTTATTTTCTAAACTTGCCAAAATCATGATAATAATTTATTCAAGTTCAAATCATCAATTCGTTAAAATTACTTTCATAGTTCAAGAGAGTCATAGAAATAACATAATCGATTCATTAATCTCTTTTTTTAAATAAAATCATTTGAAAACTTATCCAAAATCATCATCAAAATTTGTTTTTCAAAAAATTCAATGAAAGCATCATATCTTAACAATAATAGTATTATTCTATCTCTTGTTGAAAGATTAATAGAATAAAAATTATTTTAAGAATAATTATCCTTTTTTGAAACTTATTTCAAGAATGCAATGTCATTTAAAGTCAAAAACATAATTTCATCAATATCATTGCAATAGAATATTTTCAAATGAAAACTTTAATTTATTTCAATTCTAATGCTTTTGGGACTTAATGTATTTAGTTACCATGCTCATTTCATTCTCATTAAATATATTTTTAATTTACAAAAATACTAGACAATGAAGTATGATTTTTCTCTCCATTTTTTATATTGTTCTATGCTAAAATTAAATCATTCAATACAATATTTCAATCATAATCATTTAAATCAATTATTTCATAGATTTTATCAATATTTGAATTATTTAACAATAGTCTTTACATTTAAACAAGTCAATGATTTTAGCATTCACTCAAAATATGTTCTTCAATAACTAAGGTTCTTTGGTTCTAATTCATTTTCATACTTGTATACTCTACCTAGCTATGGATAATGACGAACCATTAAAAGATTTATTATCAATAATTTTAATTCTAATAATTTTCTTATTACTACTTAGGCTAGTAAGTTTGAAGGAGTCTTAGATCTCAAGTAATATGACTTGAGTATCTACTTTCAAAATATTTTTATTGCTCCTAGCCTTGTTAGGAAATAACTTTATATTATGGGAGGTTTTGATTTAGGAACCCATTTAACATCGGGTCCTTCATGACATGTTCTTCCCATTTTCTCCAATGGCATAAGATTGTTTATGGTTCTTTTAGGAACCCAAACTAACTTATAAGGACTATAGTTTTTGAATGGACATTTGTAAGCCATATGTCGTAATCTACCACAAAAATTACACTTAATTCTTGGTGGCATATTTAAGGTTGGTCCTTTAATAAAAAATAGTTAGCTTTTGTTGGTATTTAACAAAAATAGTTGGCTTTTGTTGGGTATTGTCCACATAGACTATTACATTTCTACTATTAATATGACCATTATTGGAAATGATCATATTCAAGGATTTATTACTAATTTTAAATTTTTTAACATTGTCTTAAACATGATATTTTATTCTTTAATATTGTCTAGCATATCACATTTAGAACTAGAATTGTCTGATGCTAATAACTAATGCATTTCATCAACTTTACCAACTAAGAAATCATGTTCATGTTTAAGCAACTTAAAAGATTTACTAAGTTTTTTAAATTCATCAAATAAATCATGAAGCATATTTAATAATTCCAAAAAAGAATTGCTTAATGAATCACCAATCTCATTGTCGATGGCCATAAGAGAATGGTTCACTTCTTGGTTGTGCATTTGATCTCCTCGGCATCTTGTGTTCATAGCAAGAGGTTTTGTCCATCTTTACATTATTTTTAAGGTTCAAGTTCGTTAATTTTCCTGGTTCATTTGTCAAAAGTTCAAGGTCCTCATCATCGAGATTTCACTCGAGGAGTCATGTGTTCTTATCGGTTCACATTCCTTCCGGTTCTTAGGAAGGTGTTCTTCCTATTCATTTTTAGAAGTATTTTCATTTAATGATTCATTTATATTAAGTGTACTTTCATATATTATTTCTAATGCATGCCATATATTAAAAGCTGAATCAAAATAAGAAACCTGATCAAATTCATTTTTATCAAGAGCACAAAGCAAGATATTCATAGCATTTGCGTTTAAAGAGAAAGTATTCTTCTCCAAATCATTCCAATTGTTCATTGGAAGAGAAGACTTTTCAAATCCGTTTTCAATAATAGTTCATAATCAAGGTCTAAAGAAACTAAAAAAACTCTCATCCGAGTTTTTCAATAAGTGTAGTCTATCTCATTCAATATAGGAGGATGAACGATAGAAAAACCATCTTGAAAGCCAATAAGAGCCATTTCTATTGGGTGTTAAACTAAATGCGAAAAACAAAGGCTTTGATACCAATTGTTAGGATCAATTGGCACTAAGAGGGAGGGGGGGGGGGGGGGGGGGGGGGGGGGGGGTGGGGGGTGAATTAGTGTAAGTGTAAATTTTCTATTTTAAACATAAACATTTCAGTTTAAGCACGATAGGAAGATCCAAAGCTTGTTGTTCAAATAAAACAAGTGAATGATAAGAAGATTGCTTAGTTACTTGCTTACTAATTAATTAAGAAAGAGCAAGGAAATCCGAAAGATAAGAAATATCGTAAGTAAAATATTTGCTTTCAAAGAATAAACAAGATTGGAATCGTTAATAAGGAAAGCAAAAGATGAACTCACAATTTTTATAGTGGTTCAGCACCAACGGCCTACATCCACTCCCGAGTCCTCCTTCTTGAGGCACACCGACGTCCACTACCGATCTTCTTTGGGTGAAGACCAAACCCTTACACTTTACTTACAATGGAGACAAGATTACACTATTTGATCACTCCCTTACCCCTTTTCTTTTTCTTATAATTCTCACATAATATTTTCTCAGAATATAATCCCCAAAATTATTATCTAGAATGTAAGAAAATTTGGGGTATTTATAAGCCCCAAATTGGCTTTAAAACCGGAGCCAAAATTCAACCGTATCTAAAAAATTCGAGTACGGGTGGTTCACCCGTCGGCCTGGGTGGGTCAACCATCGTTAGCCGCTTGAAAGCCTGGGCGGCGACAGTACATCCATCGCTCACCGACAGTTTACCCGCCAGAATTTTCACAAAAGCGATTCCCTCCACTTTTTGAATTTTGGCTTGAACATGATGTTGACCAACCCTTTGGTCAACCAATTGAGCTCAATCAAACCCCAATAGTGGACTTGGTTGCCTTATTGAGTTGATTTAGATTTCATCCAAATCTAACTTAATTAAGACTCACTTGTAACTACGACTCAACGATTACAACGCTTAAACACCACAAGCTTAAACTAAGACCCGATGCTCAAGCCATTCGGTCTTCTTCCGACGTGTTCCCAATGAGCTTCCTGATCCCTTCGGCGAATCTCCTAGCGAACTTCGGCGAGATCCCACTACATCGTCCAAACCCCGACCCGATGCTCAAGCTTGATCTTGACTCATCATTTGGTTGTAACTTCATTGCTCCTGTCATAGTTAGTCCTATACGATGCCAATTATGACTTAATTAAATATAATAATAATTGTCAAACGTCCATTACAAGACCATCCTAACTCTCGGCAAGCTTTCGGCTACCTTTGACAATCTTCTAGCGAGTCTTGGTCTTCTTTTGGCGAACTCCCTTGCGCCATTCTGACAAACTCCCGATACCCTAGCGAGCTCTCGACGCACTCCTGGTGAGTTCCCAACCGCATCGACCCGATGCATGAACTTGACCTTGGCCAATCCTGATTGTAATAATCATTCTATCGTAATTAATCCTGCATCAATCAATTCTAATAATCATGTTAGATCAATAACCTATCAATTGATTTCATCATTAAAATCTAAGATTCAACAACTGTCAGGTCATATACGAAATCATTTTGTCTTGCTCTAATCAAATTCTACTGGAGAACTCTTTCTCTCTCAATCCGAATGACTATGGTCAGAGATTTGTTTGAGCAAGCACATACGAGATATTCCTCTCGTGATATCGAGAGTGGATGATCTTTTATTGACACTCAATTGCCTTCATAAGATTGACCACCAATCCCGATAGCCAGTTGTACCAGATCTAAAACTTTTTAAACTTGTAAGTCTAGCATCAAAGAAAGGAGTACTCAAACAAGGCATCATTGGTGTCTCAAGTCTAAGGACCAGATACACAACTGAGACTATGGAATTATTGTATGACATTAGATATCATTAACCATACAATATTTCATAAGTGAATCAATCAGTGAACTCATTCTCTAATGAGCACATGTACTATATCCTTAGTGTCTCCACACAAGTGACTATGAGACCAACCGTCTCCATCATATGGATGGGTATATAGTACACTGATCTGTTCGATTATCTCGACTTTCCTCTTGAGTAACCTATGATTGGGATTGTTTAAGATTTGTGTTTAAAGATGAATCAATCTCATTATCATGATCTCATCATGATCTGATTCTCATTGCACAGAACCAAGGACATCATAATATATATATATATGCAACAGATAATATAATGTGAGAATATGCCAGTAATAATCTTAAGCAAAAAGATCGCACAGTATGTCACACGTGCCATCACTCACGTGATTGGCTTGCAGGGTAACTAGCAATTTGTTCTAGGCGTCCACAGTAGTAGCATAGGAGGAGATGAGTGAAGCGATGAATCCAGCGATGGTGGCTTGAATTGCTTGAAGAATGAGGCAATCTTGGCGCAACCATAATTTATGAGCTGAATTTGGTATTGGACTGAGTTCTCCTGGAATGTGAATCATTGCTAGTGAGCAATTGATATGAACAAGTTTATTATTAACACTAATATGAATAAGTTTCCTCCAGTTTTTACCAGATTCTTTTTCACAGTTTATTATTAACACTAATATGAACAAGTTTAAGGTGACTCTACCTGAGCTCCTCAATATGTTAAGGGAAGCTGAGAGTACAATCAAGAAAGAGAAGTCAATTCTCTATATTGGCGAGACCAGTAGGAAAAGAAGGCTAGTAAGACCCTTAAAAAGGGCAAGGGCAAAGAAAGACCGGGTAACACAAAGGTTGCTAAGAAAGACCCGACAAAGGACAAAGGATAGTGCTTCTACTACAGCGAAGATGGACATTAGAAGAGGAACTATAAGGATTACCTTGCATATAAGGTGAAACAGAAGCTTGGAGAAGCTTTAGGTATATTCATGATCAGTCTCCACTTGTCAGATTTTCATGATAACACATGGGTATTGGATACCAGGAGTGTTTATCATATCTGTAATTCATTGCAGTTTCTAGCAAGACCTAGGAGATTAGCTAGAGGCGAGATGGGCCTCAAGATGGACAATAGAGCAAGATGGACAGTAGGTCACCCTACATCTACCTGGTGGAGTTAGTATTGCATTGGATGCATGCTATTTTATTTTCTCTATTATCAAAAATATTATTTCCATCTCTTATTTGACAATTAGTGGATATAAATTAGTTTTTGAGAATAATAGTTATTTAATAATTATGGATGATGAAATCATCACTAGAGGGACATTGATAAATGGCTTATATGTGTTAGACATTTCTTCACACATCATGAATATAAATATGTCTAAGAGGAAAAAAGATGAGGTGAATAATGCATATCGATGACATTGTAGGTTAGGTCATATACATGAGGGAAGAATTTAAAAGTTGTTGAAAGATATATACTTAGATTCATTTGACTATGAGTCATATGCAACTTGTGAATCTTGCCTTCGTGGGAAGATGACCAACTCTCCTTTTAGTGAAACTGGAGAGAGAGCCACTAGTTATTGGAACTCGTACATAGTGATGTATGTGATCCCATGTCGACTCAGGCTATAGATAGTTACTTATACTTCATTACATTCACTGATGATTTCTCTAGGTATGGGCATATGTACTTGATGAAGTACAAGTCTGAGATCTTTGAGAAATTCAGGGAATATAAGAATGAAGTTGAGAACCAGATTAGAAAGAGTATTAAGACTCTTCAATCAGATTGAGGAGGAGAGTACTTGAGTACGAAGTTCACCTATTTCCTCAAGGATAATGGGATTTTATCCCGGTGGACACCTCCTTATACACCTCAGCTCAATGGTATATAAGAAATGAGGAATAGCACATTGTTAGACATTGTAAGATCCATGATGAGTTTCGCTGACCTACCCATCTCATTCTGGGGATACGCCCTAGAGATCGCAGCTTACCTTCTAAACAGAGTTCCATTAAAGTCGATAGTGTTTACACCATATGAGATATGGAAAGGAAAGAAGTTCGATCTTAAGATGGTTAAGATTTGGGGCTGTCCTGCCCACGTTAGAAGACATAACCCCGATAAGTTGAAATTAAGGACAGAACGATGCATATTCGTAGGATACCCCAAGAAAACTTGTGGGTATTATTTCTATCATCCGAGGACCAAAAGGTCTTTGTTGCTAAGAGAGCCGTGTTCCTTGAGAAGAAACACATTCTTAGTGGAAATATTGGGAGTGAGATTGAGTTGAGTGAGGTTGGAGAACCTAGCTCAAGCATCATTCTAGAGTCCGAGTCTGTTCAAGGACCTAGCATACAAGTTCTAACTTTGCGTAGGTCTAGTAGAGTATCTCATCCTCCTAAATGATATGTGAGATAATCAGTGGAGATGACTCTTAGGATGTTGATCCTCAGACCTATGAGGAGATTATTATGAGTATAGACTCTGGGAATATTGGTTACAAGTGCCATGCAAGCCAATCACGTGAGTGATGACACGTGTGACACGCTGTGTGATCTTTTTACTTATGATTAATATTGGTATATTCTCACATTATATTATCTGTAGCATATATATTATGATGTCCTTGGTTCTGTGCAATGGGAATTAGATCATGCTGAGATCACGATAATGAGATCGATTCACTTTTAAACATAAATCCTAAATAATCCCGGTCATAGGTTACTCGAGAGGGACATTGAGGTAACCGGACAGAACGATGTACTATATACCCATCCATATAATGGAGGCAGTTGATCTTATAGACACTTGTGTAGAGACACTAAGGATATAGTATAGGTGCTCATTGGAGAATGAGTTCACTGATTGATCCGCTTATGGAATGTTGTATGGTTAATGATACCTAATGTCAGACAACGATTTCACAGTCCCAATTGTGGATCTGGTCCTTAGACTTGAGACACAAAGGATGCCTTGTATGAGTACTCCTTTCTTTGACGCCAGACTTACAGGTTTGGAAAGTTTCAAATCTAGTATATTGGTTATCGAGATTGGTAGCTAACCTTACAAAGGTAATTGAGTATCAATAGAGGATCATCCACTATTGGTATCACGAGAGGAATATCTCATATGTGGTTGCTCAAACAAATCCCTGGTCGGGGTCATTCAGATTGAGAGAGAAAGAGTTTCTCCGAGAGAATCCGATTAGAGCGAGACTATGACAGATTCTGTATGTGGCCTGACAATACCATGTCCAATATACAGTCTTTAGGATATTAGTTAGATGAGTGATTATAGATACACGGTAACAGTGGATAGACAGGTCCGATGAATTTGATCCCCCCTGTACTGTCTGGGGACTATGGCGTAGTGGCCTAGTACGTCTATAGTCGATGAGTCGAGTGAATTATTATGGGGATAATAATTCACTATATCAGAAGGAGTTCTGATGGGAGTGACTCACGACCAGCTCGGTATTGGGCCTAGAGGGTCACACACATATGGTGGATGCTTCAGCGAATAGAGGATTGGATGGAGATCTAATTAGCCCCTATTCTTATTAGATGAGACTCTATGCTGATTGGCTCTTTGATTAAGGCCCAATTAGAGGGCTAAGAAGATTATTGGATAGAGATCCAATAATGCAAGGTCAGTGGGTAATTGGATGGAGATCCAATACCCACTAAGGCAGGGGCCCTAGGATTTTTTGTGGCTCTCTATAAATAGGAGGGGAGACTCATGGTTGATAGGCTGCAGCTTTAGCCACCACCTCCTATTCTCCTCCCTCCCTCTGTGCAAGAGTTGTGAGATCAGATTGGAGGAGTTTCGCTGTAGAGATCCATCATGTGGATACCGCTAGAGAGGAGGACGCTTAACCTCCTTCATTTTCTCCATTCAGATATGGAATACAGGGATATATGATCTCCCTAGGTAAAATCAATCTCTCACACATCGTAGTTTTATCGGTTTTTGTATTTTTCTTGCGACCCCAATATTTTGCATGACGATTTGATCTGCGTGGGAAATCAGTTTTTGTTTTGATTTCCGCTGCGCATGTGATGCACCCGCTGAGGTTTCCCAACAGTGTTATCAGAGCCAAGGTTTTCGTGTGAAAGATTGATTTAAATTGCGTGTGATGAGATTGAATCGCATAGAATCGTTCTATGCATTCTTGCTACGTTTTCGCAGTGAAGGCAGTGAGGAGGAGGGGCAGCTAGCCACGGCCAGCCCCCATGTAGGGCCGGCCACCCACGGCCAAGCCGTGGCCAGGGCCAACCCGCAAGGGAGGTCGGCCCCGCTCGCAGGGGCAGCAACCCGCAAGGGCGGCGCCTATGGTCACGACTGACTGCGGCCAACCCGTAGTTGCGGTAGTCGCTCGCGGGCATACCCGCTTGCAGCGCAGCGCCTGCAAAGGGGGTCGACTACAAGGTGCCCGCAAAGGGTTGTTGCCCGCGGCCAACCTTGCCGCCAGCAGGGGTGGCGGCGCCGGCCATAGGGGTGTCCGCCCCTTGGCAGGGTGGTTGTTGTCAAGGGTAGCCACCGCCTGCGCAGGGGTAGCAACGGAGGCGGCAGCGGCGCAGATGGGGCCAAAGGGGTCAGGGCATCCTTTTGAGAAATGGATGATCCTGCCCCTTTAAATTTTAAAAATTTCGAGGACTGTCCTCGTGTTTAGAATTCTGAAAATACAGTCAACAATTTTGAAAATTTCGAGGACTGTCCTCTCATCCAAAATTATGAAAATACCCTTGACAATTCTAAAAATTATGAGCATATCCTTATTTCTAGAAAATTAATTAATTAAATAGTTTAGTTAATTATTATATATATCTAGTAATCCTACATATGATGTGATGTATGATGTGGATGGATGATCATGAGTCAAGTGTTGTGATGTGTGTAATTGTGATTATTATTATTATTAGGGCCTGCGAGCCTACGTTTTTTCTCATTTATTGTTGGGACTGCGTGCTTGTGATTATTTGTAATTACATGAAGAGGCACAGCTGGAGCGTGGAGGTTATAGCGGGACCCATGATGTCATAGTGAGAGATCACGACGCATGGTGATGCGACGATCCGACGGAATCGATGATGACGAGATCAACAATCACAAGGCATGAAGATGCACCAATGCACACAAAGATCCTATTGTGAGTGATTAGGCCCATTGGCATGGATAAGATAACCTATGCCTCAGTGATAGGGCCTATCATGTATGCGATGCTATGTACCAGGCTTGATATAGCACATGCTCTGAGTGTCACGAGTAGGTATCAGGCAGATCCAGGTTTAGAACATTGGAAGGCAGTAAAGTGCATCCTTAAGTACTTGAGAAGGACTAAGGATCTTTTACTGGTATATGAAGGATGTAGCCTCCAGGTTGAGGGCTACACGGACTCGAGTTTTCAGTCCGACATTAATGATAGCAAGTCAAATTTATGATATATTTTCACCCTAAATGGAGGAGCAGTAAGCTGAAAGAGTTTCAAGCAAGATACTATTACTGACTCGACCAAAGTGGCGGAATACATTGCTACAACAAAAGTAGCAAAGGAAGGGGTGTGGATGAAAAAATTCATCAAGGATTTGGGAGTCATACCAAGCAGCGTGGAGCTGACTCCCATATATTATGATAGCGATAAAGCACTCTAACAAGGGAACCCAGGTCTCATTAGAATTATTCTGAGGAGGTTCCGTCTGGTTAGAGCGATCATGACCCGAAAAGATATAACAATGGAAAGAGTTCCATTTGAAGATAACATTACAGATCCACTAACAAAGCCGTTGGCTCAGATTGTATTTGAGTGTCATAGAGGTCTGATGAGGATTAGACATGTAGGTGATTGGCTTTTAGTCAAGTGGGAGATTGTTGGCTACAAGTGCCCTACAAGCCAATTACGTGAGTGATGGTATGTGTGACACACTATGTGATCTTTTTGCTTATGATTAATATTGGTATATTCTCATATTATATTATCTATAGCATATATAATGTGATGTTCTTGGTTCTGTGCAATGGGAATCAGATCGTGTTGAGATTACGATAATGTGATCGATTCACCATTTAAACATAAATCCTAAATAATCTCGGTCATAAGTTACTCGAGAGGGAAATTGGGATAACCGGATAGATCGGTGTACTATATACCCGTCCATATGATGGAGGTGGCTGGTCTCATAGCTACTTGTATGGAGACACTAAGGATATAGTACAGGTGCTCATTGGAGAATGAGTTCACTGATTGATCCGCTTATGAAATGTTGTATGGTTAATGATACCTAATGTCAGATAGCGATTTCATAGTTCTAGTTGTGTATATGGTCCTTAGACTTGAGACACCAAGGATGCCTTGTATGAGTACTCATTTCTTTGACGCTAGACTTAAAGGTTTGGAAAGTTCTAGACCTGGTACAACTAGTTATCATGATTGGTAGTCAACCTTACAAAGGTAATTGAGTGTTAATAGAGGATCATCCACTCTCGATATCACTAGAGGAATATCACATATGTGCTTGCTCAGACAAATCCCTGTCTAGGGTCATTCGGATTGAGAGAGAAAGAGTTCTCCGAGAGAATCTGATTAGAGTGAGACTATGACGGATTCTATATGTGGCCTGACAATACCATGTCCAATATATAATCTTTGGGATATTAGTTGGATGAGGGATTATAGATACATGGTAATTATGGACAGATAGGTCCGATGGATTTGATCTCCCTGTACCGTTTGGGGACTATGGCGTAGTTGCCTAGTACGTCTATAGTCGATGAGTCGAGTGAATTATTATAAGGATAATAATTCACTATATCAGAAGGAGTTTTGATGGGAGTGACTTATGGCCATCTCGGTATTGGGCCTAGAGGGTCACACACATATGGTGGATACTTCAGCGAATAGAGGATTGGATGAAGATCCAATTAGTCCCTATTCTCATTTGGGACTCTATGCTGATGGGCTCCTTGATTAAGGCCCAATTTAGACATAGATCCAATAATACAAGGTTAGTGGGTAATTGGATGGAGATCCAATACCCACTGAGGCAGAAGCCCTAGGGTTTTTGGTGGCTCTCTATAAATAGGAGGAGAGACTCATGGTTGATAGGCTGCAGCTTTAGCCACCACCTCCTATTCTCCTCCCTCCCTCTGTGCAAGAGTTGCGAGATCAAATTGGAGGAGTTTTATTGTAGAGATCCATCGTGTGGATACCGCTAGAGAGGAGGATGCTTGATCTCCTTCATCTTCTCCATTCGGATTTGAAATACAGGGATATACGATCTCCCTAGGTACAATCAATCTCTCACACATCGTGGTTTTATCGATTTTTATATTTTTCTCATGACCCCAATATTTTGAACAACGATTTGATCTGCATGGGAAACCAGTTTTTGTTTTGATTTTCGCTGCGCATGTGATCCACCGGTTGAGATTTCCCAATAGGGAAGTGGCAAGAAGCCATGAATTCTGAGATGGATTTCATGTACTCTAACAAGGTTTGGAACCTTATGGATGCACTTGAGGGTATCGTACCCATCAGCTACAAGTAGATCTTCGAAAAGAGGATCAAAGTAGATGAAAAGGTGGAGACCTATAAGATAAGGCTAGTAGCTAAAGGTTATCGTCAAAGGCAAGGGGTCAACTATGATGAAATCTTTTCACCTATAGCCATGCTTAAATCAATTAGAATTCTTTTGACCATTGTAGCACACAATGACCATGAGATATGATACATGAATGTGAAAATGAGATTTCTCAATGACAACCTCGAGGAGGAGGTGTATATCGGGGGTTACCGAAAAGCTTGTTGGGAGTTAGGAGGGTCTTGTTGGACTTGATTATTACAATGGTTGTAATTAATTAGTCATAGTTAGCATTGATAAGGTTTGAGTACTACTTGAGTTGGATTTGGAAGGAATCCAAATTAACTCAAGTGAGGCAAACCAGGTCCACACTTCGGTTTGGATTGAGCTCAGGTTGAGCTCAATTGGTTGACCTGGAAAGGGGTCAACTGAAGGTATAAGTCAAGATTGAAAAAGTGGAGGAATCATTTTTTCGGTATTCCCTGTGGTTGTATCGTCGGTGGACGATGGTCGTACCACCCAGGTCGGCGGTTGTATCATCGCCCTACTATTTTTCGAACAGCTTTCGATCGTAGTACCGTCGACGCCGACGGTCTGTACCCACATTTGCCGAATACGTTTGAATTTTTGGCTCCAATTTCTAAAGTCAATTGGGGTCTATAAATACCCCAAGTTTTTTTGCATTTAGCATAACACTTTGGGCTAGAAATTTTGTAAAATATAATTTGCTAAAATTATGTAAGAAAAAGAAAAGAGATAAGGGAGTGAGAAAAAGAGTTGTAATTCTTGTAATGCCTTCCTTGTGAGTTTATAAGGTTCATCTCCTTAACCTGTGAAAAGGAGAGTGAGAAGTGTAAAGGTTTGATCTTCACCCAAAGAAGATTGGTAGTAGACATCGGTTGACCTCGATGAAGAGAACTCGGGGAGTGAACGTAGGCCAAGTTGTGGTTGAACCATAATAAATCTGTGAGCTTTCTACTCTTGTCTTGTTTACTACTTTTAATTATTCTTAATTAATTTGAAGAAAGACAAGAGCATCATATTTCGACTTTCCTTTTAATCATTTACCTATTCATTTTCAATGAAGTTCAAGAAACGCTTCTGATTTCTCTTCTTTATTTCAAGCAAGTTTTTCGAATCAAGAATTTTCACACTTGCACTAATTCACCCCACCCCCCCTCTTAATGCCAATTGATCCTAACACATGTTGCTTAATATGTGAAATGCTAGATGAAATTAAAAAGGAAAATATCATATTAAAATAAATCTTAAAAAAGTTTAAGATATGTAATAAGTCTCTAAACATGATCCTTGGTAACAAGGGTCATGTTCATAAGGAAGGTATTGGCTTTGTAGGTAATCTCATCAAAAGCTCACTATCTTTGTTAGCAGACCTACATTACACTCTTCTCTTAAACTAAAATGTAATTTTTGTAGTAGATTAGAATATTTTACTTATAAGTGTTCATTTAGAAAATATAGTCTACATAAGTTGATTTGGGTCCCTAAAGGAACCATTAACAACCAAATGTCTTTAATTAAATTAGATAGAGTTTTTTTTAGGGACCCAAAGTCAAATGGGTACCTAAACCAAAACATCATCTCTTGTATGTTTGTCTCCTTATAAAGGCTACGAACACTAAATGGTGTCTTGATAGTGGATGCACATGACTTGAGATCAAAAATATTTTTCAAGCTCACTAGCCTAAACAACAATAATAAGAAAAAATATTAGAATTAAAATTATTGGTAATAAATATTTTGATATTTCATGATTGCTTTTCGGTGATGCATGGCTTATGCATAGCTAGAGCATACTAGTACAAAAATGAACTACAATAAAAAAAACCTTAGTTATTGTTAATGAAAAATTATCTACATTAATTTAAAAAAAAAGAGATTTTGATGATTTTACATTGGTTGATTTAAATGTAAATGTTATTGTTGAATGATTGATCTGTAAAGATTGAATGATGATTGATTTTAATGTATGATGATTGTGTGTTGAAATAGGTTATTTATTGTTGAATGTTAGATTATTCATGAATTTGAGCTTAAAATAAAATAAAAAAGAAGAGAAAAATTAAGCTTTATTTTCTAGTATTTTTAAATTATTAAAAATATTTTTAAAATAAGAATAAAAATTGTATAATAACTAATTTCATTGAGTCTAAAGGTTAGACTTACTTAAGAAAGAAAATTCATTATAATTAAAATAAATCAAAGCTATTGTTTGAAAATATTTTATGATTTCTTTTGGAAATGATACTTGGTTTTCAGTTTTAAAAAGTTGAAAATATTTTATTATAATAATCTTAATGATTTCCATTTTAAATGAAATTAGGTTTTAAATGACAATCAATGCATGAATTTGACATAAAAGTTGAAGTAATTTTTATATGAAACAAATCACATGAATTGAAACAACTAAAAAGAGGAAAAGTTTTTTTTTAAAAAAAATTCTTAATCAAGTTTTCAATAAGAGATAAAGTGATATCATTATTGTTGGATCTCTTGAACTATAAAAATACTTATGATAATTGAAATTTAAATGAGATTTTTTTCCCAACTAAATCATGAACTTTGTCATGATTTTTTTACTGGAGGCATCTTCTATGGGAATCAACTTTTTACTTCCTATAATTTCTTTTTACCAAAAAAGAGACTTATGATCTTATAACTCGAGATTTTCATTAAGAACTATGATCTTGATAACTTGAAATTTTCTATATATGAATTAAGATCTTTTATCTTTTCTCCTATGAAACTTACCATAGAAAATGTCTTATCATGATCTTGATATCTTCAAAATCATATTTGAGATCTTTGTAAAAATCAAGATTATTCACTATGACTCTTCATTTTATTACATAAAATTATCTATACACAACAAGATCTTTTTTATTATTGATCTCACAAAATTTCTTTTTAACCTAAAAGGAAATTTATCAAATTAAATAATATCTTTTGGTATTTATGATTTGATATTAATATCCTTCATAACATGATTTATTTTTATGACTTTCTTATATTCATGAATGGTATACCTTATCACCAAAGTAATATTTCTTAAATTTATGATGAGTTGAAAATTGAATGAAATTTTTTCATGAACTTTTCATTCATTTTTTCACTTAACTTATCCTTTATGGAAATCATTTTTAACCTCTATGATTCATTCGTTTTAATAAAAAAGATATATATGATCTTAATAATTATAATTTAAGATTTTTAATCAAGATTATTCTTTCATTTTATTAAGAAGAATTATCTAAATAAATTATATTCTTAAGATTTATCTTGAATGAATCAAGATTATTTACTCTCTTAAGACTCATTTTCGTTATTTTACAGAAAAGGAGGGGATTTATTAAAATAAATCATGTCTTTTGTATCTTATTTACAAAGTTGGAGAAAATAAATATGATGTGGCATTTGTGATGCATAAAAATTCTATCTTCATCCTTCTTCTTATTTTATAAAAGGGGAAAAATGAATTAAATTATATCTTTAGTCTTCTTCTTATTTTACAATAGGGGAGCAATGTATTAAATTCATCTCTTTATGTGCTAAATGTTGTGATAAATATTTTAAATTTTTTTTCATATAGTCGAGTATTTATCCTTTTTGTTGACATAAGAGAGATATTTGTTTTGAGATATTTGAAATGGTTGAAATAAATGTTATATCATAATTGATGACATGGTTATCTTGTGAACATAATGATTGAATTTTTTATGTGATACCAAGAAGATGAATGTTTAAAAATTTTGTTATGTATGGTTAAATTATGAAAAAAATTTAAAATGCTTGAATTCAAAAGTGATTGTGCTTTTTTAATTCAAGTTTCTTTTATTTATCATATGATATATATATAGGGGGACTTAAGGTTAACTATCATCATAAAAAAAGGGAAGAATGTTGAATCTTGAATTTTGATGATGAAATCAATTGATGAGTTTTATAATCTAACTTGTGTGTTAGTAAAAGTGATGCAGGATTAACTATGACGATAAAAATGTATTACAATTAGATGTTGGGCCGAATTCAAGTTCGGGCATTGAACCAAGGTTCGGACACCACAGTGGGAGCTCAATGAGAGTTCGTCGGAGGTCGATCGAGGTTCGAACGATATTGTCGGGAGCTCGTCGAGAGCTCACTAGAGGTTTACCAAGAGGTTCTTCAGGAGTTAGCTGACAGGTTATCGGGAGCTCGCCAGGAGTTCATAAGAAGGATTTGGAAGTTTGTCGGGAGTACTAGAAGTATGCCGGGAGTTCATGTTAGAACCCTTGCGGATTATAAGTTTGGGGTGATCTTTATAGGGGATCGGCCTCCTTGGAACTCTATAGGTGTTCCTCCCTCTTTGGTACTCAAGCCATTAGCTAAAGAAAGATTGATCTATTCATGATAAAAAGTGGATGATTACAAGGCTATTTATAGGCCTTTAATCCCTAATTCCTGAGAGAACTCCTATTTCAAGACTCTTACCCTTAACTAACTCTTAAGCGACTCCTAATGCAACTATAAGTCCAATCACCAACCGACCCATCTAGGGATGGCCGGTTGCTTTATTGTTTCCTAATCCTATTCTAATTTAACCCCCTCCTCAACCAACCCCTCTTTAACTAGGATAAGAGGTGGTTAATTAAGGTAACATACATCTTACTCTCCCCTTAAATATCTTCCTCAATTAATCCTAACCTAGTTGGCCTCCTTACTTTCCTTAATAGGAGTTGGTTAGATAGGATTTACATGAATGCCCCTTAGATTTTACATCAATGCCATCTTCCATGAAACTAAATTAGGACTCCCCTAGTTAGAGTCCTAACAGACCCATCCTCTTCAAATCAGCCTTGTCCTCAAGGCTGAGGCTCCATGAACTTTGGGTCTTGATATACAATTCTCTTTGAAGCTTTCTTATGGTATCTACGGTAGGTGCATTATGGTCCGACGGTCCAGCATTATCTTGTCTCTCCATCAGGGGTAGTAGTATTTGGACGATGGTGCATCACGATCCTACGATCCCATGTGATCATTAGCTAAACTTGAACCTCCTCGTTAGTTGAGATGTCAGGTGGATGAATCTAAGCTGAGTCGTCCTTTCTAAACTTCTATTTGTGGTGAGATACTTAGATGATCAATTGTATTTTTAAATTGATGGACTAATTTGATCCATAATTTATGGTTTCAATGTGATCTCCAATTTTGTAGGGTCCAAAGAAACTAACAGACTACTTCCGTGCGGCTCGAGTCTTTATAAATTCTTACTGATATGGATAGAGAAAGACTCGATATTTAATAACAAACTTCCTTCTACTCCGACATTTATCGAGCGGCTGTTTCTTTCTTATGCGGGCTGGCGTGTGTATTGATAGCCAGGCCTTTCTCTATGATGGTAGTTGCCTTCTAGTAAAGTCCATAGTAAGGTGAGCTCGATCTGAGTTTGGAAGGAGTAGAAGCTATAATTTTTTGATACTTACTTTCATCTACTCTTCATGCTGTTGCCATGTATCGTACCAAGCAATAAATTCAACAAAGGTTAGCATTCCCTCGTCATTGATTGGTAGCCTCAGGTGATTTAGAGTGAGGGCTTTGCTAATGTAGGCTAGTAGTCGGCCATCTTGCATATGGATAACATAATTTCTAGCCCCCGATATATTAATAATAAGTACTTTGTCGAAGTCGGGTAAAGCTAGCACCGGCGAAGAGTAGGGGCTGTAACTTGGCTGTATAACCCATGTTTCAAGCATCTCATCTTCAATTCTCACTATTTCAACTTTCTGGAGGTGAGGATAATGATATGGCCAAGAGTTTGCTGTTGGCTTTCCCGAAAAAATCAGAATTTGGTGGTCATGCTGGCGGTTAGAAAGTAGGCTACGCGGTTCGATAAAAATATCTGAAAATTCAGCAAACAATTGAAGTATATTTGGGTCTTCAAATTTTATTGGCGCCCCTATAAAGTGCTGCTGAAGTTGCATCAGGGAGCCATTGTTTTCTTTGTTCAAAACGTTCTACGTTAGTTATGTGCAAGTCATCGTTATGTTGCTCCCGTGTTTCCCGTGTAGGATCTCCTGTTTCTCATAGCTAAAAAATTTCATAATAAATTTAGAAAAATTCTAGGGAATGCCACCTAGAATAGCCAACCATTTGATGTTGAGCACGGCCTCATAATCATAAAGAGGAAGGTGGAAGACATTAGCAAGTATCTTTTGGTCCTGTCATAATAATTTCACCCGCGAACATCTTTTGTCGAACTTCAAAGTTTGGCCGTCGGTGACCTCAACATCTAACCTGTTGCAAACTTCATTTTTTGGAGCATTAATTGGGTAGCAACCTTATCATTCATAAAGTTATTGGTGCTCGTGGTGTCAATAAGAGCGATGATCGATTGTTGCTTCAAAAGTCCTTCCACTTTCATCATTTACGGGTTCGCATAGCCGGCAAGAGTATGCATCATAAAATCAATCGGTTGTTGTTCTTCATCCGTAATCGGAGGTGTCCCTTTTTGTAGCGATGATCGTGGCTCTAAAGTTCATTGTAATTCCAACAAAGACCCTTTGTCGATTAGTCGTGTAGTTCTTCTCTTGTCAATTTTCTTGGCAGCAAAGGATGGCTGGAAGCAGAAGGAGGTTCATATGCCATGGGTCTATGAGTGGTTGTCATCCTCCGAGCATCTTGGTTTAGTCGTTCCTCTTGGATTCAGGTCAAAGGGATTACAACCTTCATAGTGGGGGGCTGCCGCGCTTTAACCTCTCCTTTAATTTTCAGCTTGAGTCTTTCGATGAACGTCCTTAATAATTGTCTGTCAGACCAATCATGAGCAAAGTAAGATAATTTCTTAAACCTGGTCTGGTATTCTTGGATCGTGGAGGTTTGTCAGATCTTGGCAAGTTGTTCGTTGATATTCTCATTCTTGGTTGGCCCAAAGCGGTTCAATAATGCGTATTCGAATTGTATCCACATCAGAGCCTCATGGTTGTATTCAAGCCAATTGTACTATCGTATAACATCTCCTTCAAGGTGGATGACAATAGTGTCCACCATGGAATCCTCCGGTGTTTGGTGATGACGGAAGTAACGTTCGGCGCACGAAATCCATCCTGTCGGGTCTCCTTCTTCCCATCGAGGGAAGTCTACCCTCATGCATGGCTGCCTCATATCAGTGGCTCATTCTTTCCTTTTGAGAGACTTCTCTGAACTTGCACTTTGCTGAATTTTTGTTGGGCTTAGAGATCGGCTCAATCCGAATTCGACGAATAAGGCATACAATCTGTCCTCCACGCATGATTAAAACGCCTCCAACTTGGCATCGATTGAACCTTGAGATGCCATTGCATATGCCTCCAGATCTGAGATGTCAAGGTCCTTCTCTTGCTGTTGAGTCAATGGTATTAACTGGTTGGGTGGATTGATAGCGGAAAGAGGTGGTGGATCAAGGGTAGATGACTGCGATTTTGGGCTAAAAGGTTGCTATTTTTTGTTACTGTTGGGGTTATGATTTAGGGCTGCTATAGGGGTTATAATGGCTGAGGTTTAAGGTTAAAGGAATGGGTTAGGATTGATGTTGATGACAACAATCAGTTTGGTGGCCAAAAGGGTGACAGATCAAGGTTGTTTAGGCTTGATAGCTTGTGGTTTAGGTTACTTTTGGTGCTATGGCTTGAGAGTGCTATGGAGGCTGCAAAGAATTTTTGTTAAAAGTTGTGGTTTGAGGTTGGGAAGGAAGGTTTAGGATTGCTGTTGGGGCAGCAATCGGTTTGGCAAGGTTTGGTGGGAGGTTCGGTGGCTGTGGAAGACTATTGTTTGGGCTACGATTTGGGTTGGCTATAGAAATAAAGAAAAGGCTGCAATGGCTACGTCTTAAGGCTATAGAGGTGCTCTAAAGACGACATGGGTGGCAGCAACAATTTCGTTAAGGATCATATATGGGCGTAGCAAGAAAACACCGAAAGGTAGTGCTGTAGAATTTTGCATCAATAGGCTGCGATAGTCGCTATTTTGGGCTACGGTTTTGGGTGTTGTTAGGGTAAGGAAAATAGTTTATAAGGGTTGCGTCTTAAGGCTAAAGGGATGCCCTAAAGATGTCTTGGGTGGTGGCTGCAAGTTAGTTGGGTTTCGGTGGGTTAAGGAGAAGAAGAAAGACAAAGGTGCAGCAGCAGATTTTTCGTCAAAAAAATTCCAACAGCGAAGACATAATTTTTTTCAGAAATTCTCAATAAAAATTCAAGTGAAATTAAAAGGGAATCTACTAGCAAGGAAGAGGTAATATTGTAAAAAAATTTATAGAAGGAAATGACAGCAAAAGGTTTGGCAAAATCAAATGTTACGAGAAGGTGTTGCTGTAGAATTTTTTCTGCGAAAGATTTGAGCAGTATAGTTGAAATTTTCTGCAGTAGTACATAATAACGAATCAAGTAAAACTCGATGGGAATACACTAGCAAGGGAAAGGTAATGCTGTCAAAAAATTTATGGAAGAAATTGGCAGCAAAAGTTTTGGCAGGATCAAGGAATACGAGAAGGTACTGCGATAAAAAATTTTCATCGAAAGATTTCAGCAGTATAGATAAGATTTTTTTTCCAATAGTTCAAAATAAGGATTCAAGTAAAACTCAAAGAGAATCTACTGGTAAGAGAAAGGTAATGTCGATAAAAAAATTGTGGAAGAAAATGGTAACAAAAGGTTTGGCAAAATCGAAGATCACGAGAAGGTACTGTAGTAGATTTTTATGTCTAAACTTCAGCAATTTGGATGTAAAAGATGAGCAGGTTATCTTGATGATCTTTCAACAAAACCAAAGGGAGATCCGAGGATAGGAAGTTATAAAGCCATTGTAGAAATTTCTTAGAAATTTGATTAATAAAAACACAACAGCAAATCAAAAAGTGAGGGGTGTGTGGCTAGAATTCTGTAGTGTAACTTTTGTCGTAAAGATGAAAACTTTGTGATGAAAAGTTTGTGCAGCAAATAGGAACAATTTTTTTAATATTTTTTGAATAGGGATAACTAAATTGTAGCAACAGTAAGGTAGGAAACCAGAACCTATTACAATTCATGGGGAGATCAAGAGATGATCTGCGATAGTAGATATAACGGTGGAATTTGGTGACGATATTCAAGCAATTGTGGGAATTGCTTTGGATGGCTATAGAGGACTGATGGATGGCTGTGGAAGGGCAGCGAGACACCAAGAATGCTGCTCTAATACCAAGTGTTAGAACCCTTATGGATTCTAAGCCTGGGATGATCTCTATAGGGGATCGGCCTCCTTAGAACTCTGTAGGGGTTCCTCCCTCCTTGGTACTCAAGCCATTAGCTAAAGAAAGATTGATCTATTCATAATAAAAAATGGATTACTACAAGGCTATTTATAGGTCTTCAATCCCTAATTCCTAAGAGGACTCCTACTTCAAGACTCCTACCCTCAACCATCTCCTAAGCGACTCCTAATGCAACTCTAAGTCCAACCACCAACCGACCCATCTAGGGATGGACGGTTGCTTTATTGTTTCCTAATCCTATTCTAATTTAACCCCTCCTCTTCAACCAACCCTCTTTAACTAGGATAAAAGGTGGTTAATTAAGGTAACTTGCATCTTACTCTCCCCTTAAATATCTTCCTCAATTAATCATAACCTAGTCGGTCTCCTTACTTTCCTTAATAGGAGTCGGCTAGATAGAATTTATACGAATACCCCTTAGATTTTATATCATTGCCCTCTTCCATGAAACTAAATTAGGACTCCCATAGCTAGAGTCCTAACAGTTCACCAGGAGTTCGCCGAGAGACTAATTGATGGTTGGACAACGAAGATTGTGTGTTAAGTGTTGTAGTTAGCATCATAATGAGAGCTAGTTTTACTAACTAAATTAAGAGATCATTAGGTCTTAATTGAGGCTGATTTAGACTTAATAGTGTTGAATCTCATATTTTGATGATGAAATCAATTGATGAGTTATTGATCTAACAAGTGTGTTATAGATGATTGATACATGATTAACTATGATGGAGAGAAAATTACGATTAGAGGGTCGGCCAAGGTCAAGTCCAGGCATCGGGCCAAAGTTAGGACGATCCTTTTGAGAACTTGCCTGGAGTGCGTGGGAGCTCGCCGAGGGTATCGAAAGCTTGCCGGGGATTCGCCAGAAGCTTGCCGAAGGAGATTGGGAGCTTGCCAAGATGATGCAAGGGAGTTCACCGGAAGAAGACCGAGAGACTTGCTAGAAGATTTTCGGGGGTAACCGAAAAGCTTGCTTGGAGTTGAGAATATCTTGAATTGGATTTGTTGGCCATGTTGATTCTAATTAATTAAGTTGTAGTTAGCATCGGTTAAGGTTTGAGTCTTACTTAAATTAGATTTGGAAGAAATCTAAATTAACTCAAGTAAGGCAAACCGGGTCCACTATAGGGATGGATTGAGCTCAATTGGTTAACTTGAGAATTTGTCAATAGAATGTATAAGTCAAGATTAGAAAAATGGAGGGAATCATTTTTTCGGGATTCCCGGTGGTTGTACCGCTAGTGAGCGACAATCGTACCACCTAGGCGATGGTTGTACCGCCCAAGTCAGTGATTGTACCACCGTCGCCCTGCTTTTTGGGTTGCTTTCAGCAGCGACGTCGCTGGCGCCGATGATGGTACCGCCCATACCCGGCTTTTCTAGGTACGTTTGAAATTTTGGCTCCAAATTCTGAAGCCAATTGGGGCATATAAATACCCCAAGTTTTCTTATATTTTGCACAACAATTTTGGGTTAGAAATTCTGAGAAAAAAATTACGTGCTAAACTTGTAAGAAAAAAAAAATGGGTAGGGGAGTGAGGAAAGTCTTGTAATACTTGTAATCTCCCTTGTAAGGTTCATCTCATAAGCTTGGTAAAAGGAAGAGAAAGTTATAATGGTTTGATCTTCACCCAAAGAAGATTGATAATGGACGCCAGTGGACCTCGGAGAAGGGGACTCGAGGAGTGGACGTAGGCCAGGTTGAGGTCGAACCATTGTAAATTGTAAGTGTTCCTTATTTGCTTTACTTATTACATTTGATTGCTCTTAATTACTCTCTACTTAGATACGAGCTTCAATCTATTGACTTCTCCTAAATTGATTTCTTGATCATTTTCAATGAAATACTAAAAGGCACTTTCGATTTTCTTTCTTCACTTTTCATAAGCAAGGTTTTAGAATCGTGCACTTTCACTCTTGTACTAATTCACCCCTCTCCAACCCACCCCCCCCCCCCCCTTTTCTTAGTGCTAATTGATCCTAACAATTGGTATCAGACCAAGGTTTTACTCATTGGACTAAAAACTCAAGTGAGTAAATGGCTTCATTTGGCATGAATGAGTGACATTCTATTGCACATCCACCCATGTTCAATGGGACGAACTACACTTATTGGAAAATGAGAATGCTTATTTGTTTTATTTCTATGGATTTTGATTTATGATATATTATTGAAAACAGTTTTAAAAAATCTTCTAAGCCTATGAACGGATGGAATGAATTTGAAAAGAAAGCTTTTTCATTGAATGTGAACAATATGAATGTCTTATTTTATGCAATTGATAAGAATAAATTTGATCAGATTTCCTCTTGTGATTCAGCTTTTGAGATTTCACATACATTAGAATTGGCACATAAAAGCACACTTAATCTAAATGAATCATTAAATGAAATATCTTATCAAAATGAACAAGAAGAATATCTTCCAAAAAACTGGAAGAATTTGATATTGAGAACCCAAGAACACCTTCCAAAGAACAGGAAGGATTAAACTGAGAAGAACATATGACTCCTCGAGTGAAATCTCGAGTGATGAGAACTTTAAACATTTGATAAATGAATCAGATAAATTAATAAATAAAAATAATAAAAATAAACTTAAATTGGATAACACCTCTTGCTATGAACGCAAGAAGCCGAAGCGTGCCAAAGATGAAGAGCACAACCAAGAAGTGGAGAATTTTACGCTCATGGCCAACTACGATGAGGTAAGTAACCCACCTAAAAGTTCTTTTACTTTTAAAGAGTTATTACTTCTTTTCATGAGCTTTATGATGAGTTTAGAAAAATTAGTAAGTCTTATAAATTACTTAAGAAAGAGCATGATTCTTTAGTTAGTAAATTTAAACAAATGCATGATGCATCACCATCACACAATTCTTGCTTTAAATGTGACATGTTATAAGAAGCTAAAAAGGAAAATATCATGTTCAAACAAACTTTAAAAAAATTTAAAATAGGGAATAAATCCCTAAATATGATCCTTGCAAATAAGGGTCATGTTAGTAGGAAAAAAGTTTAGGCTTTGTTAGTAACATTCAACAAAAGCCAATTACTTTTGTCAAAGGACCCACTCTAAACTTATCATCAAAAATTAAAAATAACTTTTGTGGTAAATTAAAAATAACTTTTGTAGTAAATTAGGACATAAAGCCTACAAATGTTCATTTAGAAAATATAATCCGCATAGATTAATTTGGGTTCCTAAAGTAACGATAAATAACCTCAAGTCATTAGAGAAAATGGGAAGAACCTTTCATGAGGGACCAAAACTCAAATAGGTACCTAAAATAAAACCTCTCATCTTATAGAGTTGTCTCCTAACAAGGCTAGGAGCACTAAATGGTATCTTGAAAGTAGATGCTCAAGCCACATGACTTAAGATCTAACACTCTCTCAAGCTCACTAGCCTAAGTAATAATAAGAAAAATTATTAGAATTAAGTTTATTGATAAGAAATCTCATGATGGTTCATGATTATAAAATTAATCTTAATTGTCTTTCGATTATGAATAATGATGCATAGGTAGATCATGCTAAAATTTAAACTAAAGAACCTTAGTTATTGTTAATATAAAAAATATTAATTATATTAAAATTTATGAAAATGAGATTTTGATGACATTGCATTCTTGAAACAAATCACATGAAACAACTAAAATAATAATAATTCTTCTTGAAAATATTTTTATCCTATTAACCCTTCAACTAAAGATAAAATGATATCATTATTGTTAAATTTCCTAAAGTATAAAAATGAATTAGAGAATTTTAACTATTTTCATTTGAAAAACAATCTATGTTGCTTTCATTGAAATTTTCCGAAAAGCAATTTTTTATGATGATTTTGGATATGATTTCAAATAAATTAAAAAAAAAAAAGATTCATGAGTATATCCAACTTCATTGATATTTCGATGATTTTATCATGATCTTGATATTTTGAAAAATTACGACTTAAAATCAAGTTCGTTCAAAGAAAATTATGTAAATGGATTGTAATTTGTCTCCTCGGATCTATAACTTGAAAATCTTCTTATGAACCAAATTATTGACAACTTGAAGTTTCATATATACAAATGAAGATCTTCTATTTTTTCTTTCTCGAAATTAACTCATGATCTTGATATTTATAATTTGATATTTTTATGAATGAAGACTCTTCCTTGATGTTGTAAGATTTCATTTTATCATCTCAGAGGGGATTTATTAAATTGAATAATGTCTTTTGGTATTCATGAATATCTTTTGATATTAATAAATTTCTTGACATGATTTATTTTATAACTCATGAATGATACACCTTATCACCAAAATTAATATTCCTTAAACTTGCGATAAGTCGAAAATTAAAAGAGATTTGTTTTATCATGAATATTCTCTTGATTTCTTGACTTGGCATATCCTTTATGAGAATCACATTTAAATCTCTATAATTTTTACTTTTAAATGAAAATGAGATTTATGATCTTAACAATTATAATTGAGATTTTTATCAAGATCATTCTTCTATTTTATTAAAAAAAATTATCTCAATGAATTGAGTGTCTTAAAATTTATCTTGGATGAATTAAGATTATTTAATCCCCTAAGACTTATTTTCATTATTTACAAAAAAAAGGAAAAGATAATTCTTAAAATAAATCATGACTTTTGGTACTTACATTTGATTTTTTCATCCTTAATGACATGATCTTTTTATACTCATGGTCATATTTTGAACATAGATGTAAAGAAAAAATATACTATAATATTTAATGATCAAAGAGGGAAATAAAATTATCAATATAGTTACAAACAAATTGGATATAATGAATCTTATAACATTGAATGAGAAACAATTTGGTTAGAAGAAAATTTAGAATTTTAAATTTTTTAAGACTTGCGAAATACATGATTTACAATTTGTGACTTATACAAATTGTGATTCTTATTAAAATTTATATGAGATGATCTTAAAAATGCATGATTTACTATATTTCAGATTTCTTGATTTGCTATTATGTTTGAAATTTTATATATGATGAATGCATATGTGAATCTTGGATTTTTAAACTCACCTTTAAAATAATCTTTTCAAAATTTACATCTATAAGATTGAGGTTTTGAGCCCTATTCTTGTGATATGATGTTTTTCACTTCCCTCTCTTGTTTCTACTACTTTTTATTTACAAAAAGGGAAGATAAATATTCAATCAAGTAATATATTTTACTAAGCTTGGTAAAAGGAGAAAATTATATATTACTAAGGGGGAGCAATGAAGTAATAAATATTCAATATATATATATATATATATTGACACATGATGAGTTTATGTATCATGAAATTCTTTGCTCATTATTTCACCTCCTTTTGTTGATGATAAAGAGGGAGAAATAATATATTGAAGACATATATATATGAAAAATGATACATGACAAAGGGGAAAAAAATTTCATGAAGAATATTAGGCTCTTATCCTATTTTATTAAGGGGGAGATATAAAGTACTCAAGCATTTAATCATATTTATTTTGGCATATGATGACTTTATGTATCATAAAAATTATTTATTTATTATTTCACCTCTTTTTGATGATGATAAAGGGGGAGAAGTAGCATATTGATGACACAAAATGATACATACATGTCAAAGAAGAAGAAATAGCACATATGACAAAGAAGGGAAAATAGCATATAAAAAATTTGCATAAAATTCTTAGAATAATCTTACAAAAATTTGTTGATGAAATTAATATCATGATGATTTTTAAAAGAAGAAAATTTTGCATGAAATTCTTGGAATATTCTTGAAAATTTGATGATTCATGATTGGTTGAAATAAATATCATGTATGATATATGATTTTATTATTTTGAAATTCATGATATATCATTTCAAGATTTGAATGGATGATATGATACTTGAATTCAAGGGTATGTGGTTCACTTGAATTTAAGTTGTTCTTATTTGAATCATGACATAGATTTAGGGGGAGTAAGGTTTAACCCCCATCATTAATTAATTATCATCATCAAAAAGGTAGAGATTGTTGAATCTTAAATTTTGATGATGAAATCAATTGATGGGTTATTGATCTAACAAGTGTGTTAGAGATGATTGATACAGGATTAACTACGACAGAGAAAAATTACAATAAGAGGGTTGGCCAAGGTCAAGTCCAGGCATCGGACCGGAGTTAAGGCGATGCTATTGGAACTCTCTTGGAGTGTGTTGGGAGCTCGGCAAGGGTATCGAAAACTTATTGGGGTTCGCCGGAAGCTTGCCGAAGGAGATCAGGAGTTTGCCAAGATGACGCAAGGAAGTTCGCCTAAAGAAGACCGAGAGATTCACCGGAAGAATGTTGGGGGTAGCCGAAAAACATGCCGGGAGTTGGGAAGGCCTTGAATTAGATTTGTTGACCCTGTTGATTATAATTAATTAAGTTATAGTTAGCATCAGTTAAGGTTTAAGTCCTACTTAAGTTAGATTTGGAATGAATCCAAATTAACTCAAGTAAAATAAACCAGGTTCACTATGGGGATGGATTGAGCTCAGGTTGAGCTCAATTGGTTGACCAGAGATTAGTCAACAGAAGATACAAGTTGGGATTAGAAAAGTGGAGGGAATCATTTTTTCGGGATTCCCGACAATTGTATCATTGGTGAGTAGTGGTCGTACAGTCTAGGCGGCAATTGTACTGCCCAGGTTACCGGTTGTACTATCGTCACCCTATTTTTAGGGCTGCTTCCAACGATGGCGCTGTTGGCGCCGATGGTGGTACCGATTATACCCGACTTTTTCGAGTGCATTTGAAATTTTGGTTCCAAATTCTGAAGCCAATTGAGGCCTATAAATACTTCAAGTTTTCTTACATTTTCACACAACAATTTTGGACTAGAAATTCTAAGAAAAAAATTATGTGCTAAACTTGTAAGAAAAAGAAAATGGGTAAGGGAGCGAGGAAAGTTTTGTAATACTTGTAAATCTCCCTTGTAAGGTTGTAAGGTTCATCTCCTAAGCCTGGTAAAAGGAGAGAGAAAGTTATAATGGTTTGATCTTCACTCAAAGAAAATTGATAGTGGACGCCTTTGGACCTCAGAGAAGAGGACTCGGGGAGTGGACGTATGCCAGGTTGAGGCTGAACCACTATAAATTGTAAGTGTTCCTTATTTGCTTTGCTTATTATATTTGATTGCTCTTAATTACTCTCTACTTAGATACGAGCTTTAATCTATCGATCTCTCCTAAATCGGTTTCTCGATCGTTTTCAATGAAATACTAAAAGACACTTTCGATTTTCTTTCTGTACTTTTTATAAGCAAGGTTTTAAAATCGTGCATTTTCACTCTTGCACTAATTCACCCCAACCCACCCCTCTTAGTGTCAATTGATCCTTACAATTAGAAATGTCATTTCAATAACCTAAGGTTATATAAGGTCTTTGAAGACAGTCTCATAGAAGACACAATCTCTGAGAAAACACAGTCTCCTAGAAGAGACAGTCTCCGAGAAGACACAATCTCCTAGAAGACACAGTCTTCGAGAATTTTGGCTCTATTCTTGAAGTCATTCGAGGCCTATAAATACCCCACTCATTCTTACTTGAGGATGCAAGGATCAAGGGTGACAAACTTGTGAAAATGCTATTGTAATTCCTTAATAGCTCTTCCTCATTTCTTCTTATATAGTTTTTGTTTAAGGGAGAGCTAAGAGAATTATAAATGTTATCTCCTGAACATATGAAAGGAGAATAGAGCTGTACGAGAGGTGTTTGATCTTCGCTTGTTGAAAAAGATCATGAGTGGAAGCCAGTGGCCTCGAGTGAAAAAGAATCGGGAGTGAACGTAGGTCAAGGGGATGAAACCACTATAAAAATATGGTGTGCATCTCTTTCTTGCTTTTCATTACTATTGCTCTTGTATTTAATTGCTTATTAACTAGTTCCAAGTTAAAGCACTTTCAATATTAGTTTTCTTCCCACCCCCACCCTCCTGTTAGTGGCAACATGATCCTAACAGATCGAACATCCACGTAAAGGTATCTTGTTTTTCTTGGAGCAAATTCAATCAGTTAGAATTTTATGAAGCAAAAGATAATCGTCCGTTTCAACAACAAAAGCTGAATATTGTGTCATTGCCTCCGCTACTACAGAACTTAATTGGATTATGAATCTGCTCAATGAACTTAACATTACTTCCACTCCTATTCCTATAATATATTATGATAATACCGGAGTCACCTACCTTTACACCAATCCAGTGTACCATTCCCACGTGAAACACGTTGTTATCGACTTCCATTTCGTGCGAGATCAAGTTATAAGACATCAACTCTGTGTTTCTCATATATATACGGTTGATCAACTAGCCGACTCACTCATGAAGCCTCTTGCTCGTAAGTTCTTTTTATTACATCAGTCCAAGATCAGTGTCCTTGATAAGAGATTGATCTTGCGGGGGCATGATAACAGATATGATTTAGATATGATTTTTTCAACTAAACGAGAAAATCTTGTGAATTAGTTTAGGGAATCACCTGTATAAAAAGGTTGATAAAGCATAAACAATACTTGTTGATTGACTCATACGATACAATTGCTTGGACCTAATGTTACCATCGCTTAAGACTAATTAAGGCCACCAATATGGCCTTCTAACGAGCTCAATTCAACCTAACTTCAAGTCCAATGACTTTCTTGACAAGTGAGCTTTGTTTAGGCCCAATACTTACTTAAATTGATCCAAAATAACCTCGATTCAAACCTTGACAAATCAATCACACATCCAATATATTTATGAAGCTTTCAGCATATTATATGCTCTTCTTGCATGTCATCTAATTTTTTGGTACTTCACGCAAAACTCGGGTACATCATCTTTTCCTTTGATATATTACTCATTTCATCAGTATGTCAACTTACCCAATGTATCCAATCTTTCGGCATAATATTCAATCATTTTAGCATGATGCCTGAACCTTTAACACGAAGTCTGATTTTTGACACGTCGACCAATCATTCGACTAGACATCTAATTTTTGATATAATAATTTTCTGGCACAATGTTCAACTCTCCTGTTCAACAGTTGGTCATTCAGTAGTTCGAGTTCAAGATCTAAGTATTTCTAATCTTTCAACAATATCTGATCTCTTTTTATATAAGATAAAGATGATCTCCAACCAAAAGATATTATCTCCAACCTTGATAAAGGATTTAGACGATGATTCTATCTATCCTTGATAGAGTAAATCTCATCCTCTAACCTATATATATAAGGCTATGTCTCATGTCAATGAATCATTCAATCTTTTATCTTCTCAAACTTTAATCTATCATGGTATCAGAGCATCCACAGAACAATTAGGGAATGTGCAATTTTGTCAATTGATCGGAGAAGAAAGTTCCCTTTTCTTTCTTTAATTGTAAACTTGCCCGCCTCCTGCTATGAGAGGATGATCAAAATCTCTCTACAGCGTTGGCGAGGTCTGAGGAATCCAAAGATTCTGATTTCCTTGGAATATCTACGTGTAGCGAAAAGCTAAGGTTTTGTCTTGTTCTCTTTCTTTATTTGATTATTCTTTACAGTCGTATTACATGAAGGTGTTCTTTCTAACTTCTAAATGTGTAATGTATAGTAATTTTCGACGATGGAGGGAACATCAATACCCAAGCTTCCCTCTGGTAACTACTTTAATTTGCCTCCTATCTTTTTGTCTTATCCTGTTCGGAGGGGTATGACATATTCTTGGTTTAAATTTTGGCATGAAAACTTGTGCCTTATAATGTGGAAGGGTTACTAAGGGCGGAGTGCCACTCTACCTTCTGGTGGTGAATTATGTCCAATGACAAAAAATTCTCATCGGTGTGCTCTCTCTCTCTCTCCCTCGTCCTCTTCTCTCGACGAAGAGAAGTCTCTACCACTTGGAGGTCTGCGCACAACTATCGCTTTGCCCTCGCTTTCCTCCACATCCCGCTGGGCCTCCTAGCTGAACCTGAGGCCCAAGAGGTCTACGGCCTCCCTGCATTGGGTCCATAGCACGACATCCCTCCTCTTCCTCCAATATCCCCACCGCCGTAGCTGTTTCTCGACCAGCAAATCATCCCTTCATCGATCCCAGCCATTGTCGTTGTTTCCCGACTAGCGAACCACCCTCATCTCCCCTTCCTCAGTGATTTCTTATTCCTACCTCAAAACAAAGCATCTGCCCCCTATAGCACACAACCATGTAGCCTTCCGCTACTAATAATCAATTGTCATCTCAGCCATCGCCTCCTCCCCTGCCTGCATATCCCAGCATTGTCATTCCGGGTCTCCGCCTTGTCCGGCGCTGTCAGCGTGCCTTCATCCACTTGGCAAGATGTGTGATCTTGTTGCCCTGCTCGTCTCCTATCGTCATTGCCTTCCAGCCTTGACAACAGTCGTTGCAGCCTTGGCGATTTCACCTCTGCAGCATCACCGCACCATCGCCCTTCTGGCTACCGGCACCCACCCCACCAACACCGATGTCGCTTTCTGCAACTTCTTCCCCTTACTACTGCTGCCTCCAAACTACATGTGAGGTCTGCGACACTTGGAACCTAATGCCGCCTGTAGTCCACGCAGCTACTCCATCCACCACTAACACTTCTCTATCCTTCGTCGCCAGCATCCTCCTCCCCTATCATTGCCATCTCTTGTGTCTCCGCTAGAGACGACGCTGCTGACCCTCTTTTACCATCAGCGTGGCCCCCAACCAGCGAGGAAGGCATTTCTTCCCTATTGTCCCCTTCTCCCCTGCTCCGCTAGGCTGCACCTCGTCGGCCCCATCCACATCTTCCTACTGCAACTCCCCACACTAATTGCTCGGCCTTTTGATCGTTGAACTTGGTCAGTGCATATCTGTAGCAAATAGTCACCCTTTCCTCTGTAGTCCCTGTGTCGTAGCCTTGATCTTCCTGATCTACTGCTTCGTTGTTAGCAAATAACTCAGCCCAGGAATCACAACCCTTTTATTGCAGATGCACATCTGAATCCTTCAAATCTATACATGTCCTCATAATGTCTGCATCATCTATATCTGATACTCTGGTTATTATTCCTGCAGAGTACAATAATTATTCTCAGCATACAGGACTAATCTCCATCAATTCTGCAACTCTAATACCTTTCAAATTATCCAAGGATGGCAACTATGCATCTCGACGATCACAATTCTCTAATCTTCTATTTGGATGTGACATCCTAGGCTACACCGACGACTCTCTCAATTGTCCGTCAAAAAGAATTCAGATACCAAGAGAACCTGAGCTAGTACCAAATCCTACTCATAAATTATGGTTACGACAAGATCGTCTTATCCTCCAAGCAATTCAAGCATCAGTTATTGGATCCATCACCTCATTGATATCTTCATGCAGTACCACAGCGAAAGCATGGTCCAAATTGCAAACCACCCTAGCCAATCACTCTCGTACTCGCATGCTTAGTCTCCTCTCCACTTTGATAAAAAATCAAACAAGAGAGAAGTACTATTGCTGACTATTTATAAAATATAAAAGTTATTATCGATGACTTGGCTTTGATAGGTCATTCTCTCACTAATGAAGAAGTCATAGTTTATACTCTAAATGGTCTCTGAGATGAATACAAAGAATTAACAGCAACAATTCGGGCATGCAACTCATCGATGTCATTTAAAGAACTCTATGATAAACTAACTGACTATGAGACATATTTGAAATGCGAGGACAAGGTGTTCGGATCGATCATCACAGCTCAAGTCAGTCAAAAATCTAAAAGAATGAGCTACCAAAATACCAAGAGCTTCAACAAAGGATCTACCAAAATACCTCCTGGACATATGGGTAACACGCAAACATATCCCCAACAATTTTTCAATCTAAACTTCAACAACTATCAGGGTGACAACTTCAGTAACAATCAATAGCCCCGACATCTCGACAATCCAAACCAACAAAGAGTCATTTGTCAATTATGTGATAAAGTCGGACACTCCACCAAAGTATGTCGATCTCGATCCAGCCTTCCTGCTACATTCACTAGGCCTCAAGCGAACACTATGACTACTTCAATTGCTCATCCAACCAATTGAATTATGAACTCTGGCGCTTCTCATCATATCACCTCTAATCTTCACTTTAGATGATAAAGAATTTAGATGATATTATTAGAGATAAAGAATTTAGATCATATTCTATCTAACATTGATCTAGAAAATCTCATCCTCTAACCTATATAAATAAGGTTGTCTCATGTAAATGAATCATTCAATATTTTCTCTTCTCAAACTTTAATCTTTCACTTTTGACACGATGGTCAAATCTTTAACATAAGTCTTATTTTTTACACTTATCTTAAAAGCATATTAGTCCTAAAAAAATATTAGTCCAATAAACTCATCAATTTGTTTCATTATTGAAATATATAATTCAACAATCTTCTCTTTTTTTATGATAATAACTAATTGATAATAAAGTTTTAACAACATTCTCCTGTCTATTTGTCACTTTAAAAAGTTATTATACAATTGAACTCAAATGATTATATATCATTATAGTGAATTCAAGTTGAAAGAAATTTGATCTTGTTAATATTATAATTCAACCCAAAAATTAATGTTCAATCAAGTTTCAAATTTCAAGTTATAATCATCATCATTTTATATAAATATAACTATAAGTTAACTATTTACATAAATAAAACATGAGTTATATAATAATAATAAAATCATAAGTAAGACATCATGATTCTTCCTATTTATGCATGAGTCACCACTTCCCCCTTTGTCATAAAAAAAGGGGAGTATATCCATGATTCAATTGTGTAAAAATAATAATTACTTTAGTATCATGGTAGATGAAGGATCTTAATATTATATCATTAAAGATAAGTTCATGAACACTGAGAAATCAATTGACGATGAGGTCTTAATAAGATTTCTCTAATCTATATGTCATCTTAAAATACGATGAAGTTTAATTCCAAAATAATATTATTTCAATAGTAGTCTTGAATTTAAGCTGAAACAAATTCGATCTTGTTGATATTATGATTGCAAGCCCAAACATTTCATCAAGTTTTAAAATTCAAAGAATAATTTAACAAAAGTTAGACATGAGCTACAAAAAATATTATAACTCTCAATGTTCAACAGATAAGCTAGTTATGAATTACTATTTATCCCCCCTTGATCATAAAAAAATATGAGTTACTTATTCTCCCCTTTTGTCATCAATAAAATGAATAGAGTATATAAGTCATGAATATAATAAAGTTATACAAAATAAATCTGAAGTCATGAACATCTAAAGATTATAATTCCTTTGGATAAATCTCCTCCTTAGTTTTAGAAAAAAAAAATCATAGGAGAACAAATAGCAAAAGATCTTTACTCATGCATTTGAAGGATTCAACAAGCCTAATTCTCTTCTAATAAAATCAAATTATTTCTTACTTAGTGGTTTAGTAAAATTGTCTACTAGCTAATGTTTTATGTCAATGAAATTCAAAGATATGTTATGATTGTTTATGTGGTCCCTAATGAAATGATGTCTAATGTAAATATGATTGGTTCGAGAATATTAAATATGATTCTTTGACAAGCAAATTGTACTAGTATTATAGCACTTTATAGGGATATTTTTTAAGCAAAGTCTATATTCTTCTAAAGTATTTTTATCCAAATTACTTGCACACATCATGCACCTACTGTCATATATTCAAATTTAGTTATAAGTAATGCGATAGAGATTTGCTAGATTAAGAGTTTCTTTCAAGTATCTAAATTTTTTACTATTTTATGATAAGATTGTTCATGATTAGACTAAGATCTTGTACAAAACCCAAAACTAAACATTATATCACGTTTAATTGTAGTAAAATATATTAACTACCTATCATGCCTCTATAAGTCTTTTTAATCAAAGCATTCACCTTTATTGTCCATATCTAATTTATCAGAGATACTCATCGGTGTGTTGATAGCCTTAGCAATTTTTATATAAAATCATTTTAATAGATCAAGAGTACACTTAGTTTGATTAATGAAAATCTCATCATTTAGTTGTTTAATTGTAATCCTAGAAAAAAATATTAACTCACCCTTTAAACTAATTTTAAATTCTTGGCTCAAACTCTTAGCAAATGATTAATATAAAGATTCATTGGCAAAATTAAAAATAATATCATCACCATAAATTTAAATAATAAGATAATTATTTTTAAAATATTTAATAAATAAAATGGTACCGACCTTACTTTTTGAAAAATTATTTTAAATAAGAAAAGAGCTAAGTCTCTCGTACTAGGCCTTGAGGGCTTGATTCAATCTATAGAGAGTCTTAGATAATTTATAAACATGTCTAGAAAAAAATTATTTTTAAAACTAAGTGGTTGCTCAATATAAATTTCTTCAAAAATAAAACTATAAGAAAAACACTTATGATATCCATTTAAAATAATTAATTTTTTTTAAAACATGTATAGGTAAAAGATATCTTTATGGCTTTAAATCTAGCCACAAGAGCTTTTTCATAATCTATACCTTCTTTTTTGTTGAAATATTTGGCCACCAGTCTAGCCTTGTTTCGAACTATGATATCTTATTCATCTTGTTTATTCTAAAGAACCATTTAATGTTAATTACAAGATACTCATTAAGTCTAGGAATAAACATTCAAACTTTGTTTCTTTAAAATTGATTTAGCTCTTTATTCATTGTTGAAATGCATGAGTCATCTTTAAGAGCATTCTCAATATATTTAGATTCAATTTGAGATAAAACATATATATCTCCAATAATTAGCTACTTGAATATGTATATATATACTTCAATTCCTTGAGTAAGATTTCTTTAGAAAGAAGGAAAATTCATATTCAAATTCAATTTGTCAAATTAAAAAATATTATCGAAATTATTTTTCTTAATTTTAAGAGATTCATCAAAAATAATATTAATATATTTTTTTAATAACTAAAGGTCTCCTATTGAAAGTTTGATAAACTTTAGAGATAAAGGAATATTTAAGAAAAATATCTTCACTGGATTTTGTATCAAAAAATTTTAAGGCTTTATTGTAATTTAAAATAAAGTATTTATAATCAAAAACTTTGAAATATGAGATGTTAGGTCTTTTATTGTTCCATAATTCATAATTAGTTTTAAATAGATAAGGTCTTATAAAAATGTTGTTCATGACATAACATATTGTGTTAGTGGCTTCAATTAAAAAATATTTGAGTAGACTATGTTCAAGGATGGTCATTGTCATCTCTTATAAGCTCATATTTTTTTCTCAGTAAATTCAATTTAATATGAATTTTTTAGAGTGGATAAATTATGATTATACCTATTCAAACCATAATTTTTTAAAAAATTATAATTTTTAAATTCACCACCATGATTATTATAAATAGAAGAAATCATAAAACCTTTTTTTATTTTAAACTTATTTTATAAAATTTAAGAAAATATTTAAAATAATTATTTTTATGTGCTAAGAAATATATCCAAGTATATCTACAATAGTCATCAATAATTAATAAATAGATATTTACTATCTCCTAAGCTTATGGTACCTAAAAGTCCAAATAAATTTATATGAATTAGTTATAATGGTCTAGAGGTACTTGGTTTTCCTAATTGGCATGCTTCATAATTTGATTTTAGGCATTTCTATTATAAGTTTTTTACTTGATTTTTGGGTTTGAAGTTATTCCTTATACATTTTTCTAATAAGCATGCATCATAAATTTTATTTTTAACAAATTTGAACTTAGGCATTTCTCTTATCACTTCTTAAAACTATCTTAGATTTATTCTTAGTATTTCTATGATACAAGTATCAAATTTAAATTTAATATTATATCTCTTATCATAAAGTTGATTGATACCAATGAGCATCTACTATCAAGATACTATTGCTCCTAACTCTTATTTAGAGATAAACCTATAGAAAAAAAACAATTTATTTTTAATACTAATTTAACTCTGGGTCCTTCTTAAGTCTACCTTTCTTGTCTTTTAGCTTTAAATCATTTATGGTTCCTTTAGGAACCAAACTAATTTAAGATAACTATATTTTTTTTAAGAGAGCATATGTAAGTATAATGACTAATTTCTTTATAAAATATATATAATTCTAAAAGGAATATATAGTGTGGGTCCTTTTACAAATTTGATTTGCTTTTGATATATGTTACTATTTGTAAAGCCATTACCTTCCATTCTAAATACATAATCTTATTTTAACAAAATAATGTCAAGTGATTTGTTTTTTATTTTAAATTTTTTAATATTTTTATAGTAATATTTTTTTAAGTGATTCTATTACAATATTATTATTAAATAGTCTAGTTTTTTTATTTATGGCAAGTAAGTAATTCTTTATATTTTTCAAGGCAGACAATTATAATAATTTTTGAAATTACTCATTTTTAAGTTCAAGATTAAATAATTATAAATCTTTACATTTATTGCAAAAGGTATAAGATGTTGATATATAGTTATCATACTTATTTTTTAATACATCAAATTCATCTCACACGATCCCTTTTCAGCAAACTATAATTTTTACTAATTTTTTAATTTTATTATATAAATCATGAAATACAAATAATCGTTTTTGAAATGTCCTAACTTTTTGCACTTATAGATGATTGCATATTTCTTGGGCTCATTTTTATTCTTATCTTCTCTTATTGTTAGATTTCTTATTTTTCCTTATGAACTTTTTGAATTTTTTTATATGAAGTGTCATCTCATCATCATTTTCTTTAGAATGCTTTCATCCTCTTCTTTATGTGATTTGTATGTTATTTCATAGGTCATTAAAGATCTTATAAATTCTTTAAGAGGAAGATTGTTCAAGTCTCTAACTTTATGTATTGACATTACCTTTGGATCCCAACTTAAAATCTTATTCACAAATTTAAGATTGGTATAATTTTGACCAAGATCTTTTAATACATTAACAACTTTCATAAAATGAGTGTACATATCACTAATAGATTCGCTTGACTTCATTTTAAATAATTCATAACTATAAATCAAAAGATTGATATTGGATTCATTTCAAGTGTGATATATTGTGTAGTATCTATCATAAGTAAAAACTCTATTAAACTCATTTTTATCTAAAATATAAAAGAAATCATTCATAGCATACCATTTAAAAAAATATTCTCTTTTCAAAATTATTTCATTCATCCATCATTTTAAAAGATTTTTTATAATTAAACTCGACAACATTCTATATATCAAAATCCATAAAAAGTAAAACAATCATAATTTATTTTTTCAATAGATATAATCTGTCTCATTAAACATGGGAGGACGTATGATACAGTGCCCATTTGCTTGAAAATATTACTTATTATCTCTTGCGTGTTAATTCAAATGAGAGAACGTTCTAATACCAATTGTTACTGTCTTAATGACACTAAGAGAATGGTTGAGTTAGTGTAATAGTATTTTTAATCAATTTTAAAACTCAATTGATAAATTAACATGTTTTAGCGATTAATTAAGTTAAAAGTTACAACAGAATAAAGAGTGGTAAACTAATCTATAGTGGTTCAATCTTCCTGACCTACGTCCACTCTCATTACTCCTCTTGAGGCGGCCAAATTTTATTATCAGCTTCTTTCAAATGAGCACAGATCTACCACCCTTATTATAATTTTTCCCTTTTTTTAGGCTTAGGAGATACCTTTTACGCTCTCTTTTTTACAAGAGACCTATCACCTCATATAACTTAAAATTTCAATTAAACTCAAGAGAATGAGGAAAATCAAACTATACTAAAAATAAAAGCTTACAACACTTTACTAGCTTAGGAATGAATGCTCCAGCAACCAAGCCTAAGTGGGATATTTATAGGCCCAAAAGGTATCAAAACTCAAGTCAAAAGTTTAAATCCAAGAAATTTTGAAATACCAGCGGTACTATCGCCTGATGGTATTACCATCATAACTATATTGCAAATATGGACTCTAGCAGTATCATCGTCGCCCTAGGTGGTACTACCATCGCCATAGGTGGTATCACCACCAGAAAGACTAATAAAGCATAAACAATGCTTGTTGGTTGACTCAGGTGATACTACCGCTTGGGCCTTACAATACCATTGCCCAAGCCTAGTTTAGGCTATCAGTTTGGCCTTCTAACCGGCCCAATTCGGCTCGACTTCAAGCCAAATGATTTTCTTTAGAAGTGAGCTTTGTTTCGGCCCAATATTAACTTAAATTGACTCAAAAGAACCTTAATTATGATCTTGACAAATCAACCGTACATTCGGCACATTTACAAAACCTTCGACATATTGTATGCTCTTCCGACATGTCATCCGATCTTCCGGTACTTCGTTTGAAACCTTGATATATCATTATTTCCTTTTGTATATCGTTCATTCCATCTATATATCGACTTTCTCACGACATCTAATCTTTCAACATAATATCCAATCATTTTGACACTGAACCCAGATCTTTAGCGCGAAGTTCAATTTTCGACATGTCGATCAATTCTTTGACTCAACGTTTAATTTTTGACACGATAATTCCCGAACATAATGTTCAACTCTCCTGCTCAATATTGGCCCTTTGGTGGTCCAAGTTTGTATCGGAGCATTCTTTATTTCACTTATTTTAAAAGCATATTAGTCCAATAAACTCATCGATTGTATAATCATCAAAATTCGAGATTCAATAATGACAATGCTAATAAATATAAAAGATTTATTAAAAACTTTGATAAGAATTAGAGAAGAAATTATATTGTTAAAATGGTTTCACACTAGAGTTGATGTATATATGAAATATAGGTAAACTTAATTTATTTATATAATTATATAATTTTTTTGAATAAATTCTTAAATGTAATCATTTTATGATCTAGCCATAAAGAATTTTTTTTTTATTTACCTTTGTATATTTTGGATGATGTTAATTGTATCATGGATTCTCCTGATAAACAAGGTGTTCATCTTTTTACTTGTAATGTCTTTCATTATTTTTGAAATTTTATTAAACATTGTGAATTAATTAATTTGATATATTTTTGGCTCCAAATACATATAGTGTAATAATAATATTGGAACTTTCTCGTATTTCAATTCGTCCTGATCGAGTTTTTTTGTAATGCTCTATGGATGTAGTATTTTAAATTATTTTGTATATCATATATCAAGACAATTTTCAGATCACGCTCCTTTAAAATTCAATTTGATTTTTTATCTAATTTACCTCCACCAAAACCTTTTTATTATCAAAACTTTTGAACTAACTATCCGAAAACAAAAGACTAAGTTGACTCTATCTTGGATTATACTAGGGACCCCCTTCATAATTTTCAGTATCATCTATGTAAAACGAGATCTGCTTTCTCTAATTAAAATAAACATTGTTTAGATTTGTTAGAACATAAACTAGACTCTGTTAATGAAACAAATAACCACTTTAGAGGCCTCTTTTGATCATTTCAACCCTCCTAACCAAGACCTTCTACAACTTAAATGCCTTTATAATCTTCACTTTGTTCTTCTTAAACAAATAAATCCCAAACGATTGGCTAAAGCCAAAAGTGAATGGATTAACGAGGGTGATAAAAAAATATAAAAATAATTTCTTTTATAAGTTGATGGCCTATCAATTTCATTGGGGACATTACTGATAACAATCTCACTATGATTACGAATACGAAGGATATGTTATTGGCCTTTAATAATAACTATATGAATCTCTAGAACATCAATCACCCACTAGCTGTATAATTTCTTCTTGGCCTTCTTTTCAACATCTAAATTGCCAATACACATTTGAGTATAATTCAACCCTTCTCCCTTCTCAGAAATACATCGGGGAGTCATGTCTATAAGGCTGGGCAAAAGCCCCAGGACCTACTGGATTTACTGAGAAATTTTATAAATCTAATAAACTTATTTAAGAGCCAAAAAAAATTATCTTCGATAAATTAGACATATAATATGAAGACTTGACTATTAAAGAAGGCATACTATTTGCTTAATATAAGGATACCAACAAATTCAAATTGAAATTGATTCTTCCACAATTTATGACAATCTGTACCAAGGATGTTGACCCACCATAGAGATTACGGATCACCAGCAAATCAAAACAATTCTCCGAAGACTAACTTTATTCACTTTTGTTAGCAGCTAATTAAACTACCAATGATGCTAGAGCTAGTCGCTCGTTCTTAACCTTGGGTGAATAATCCTCTCCTAAATATATCCCTGTGTTTACCCAATGACCTTAATAGGTCATTCGGTAGAACCTTAAAGCAGTTTTTTTTTTGGCAAGACAAAAAACCCTGATAAACGATTTCAAATAGCTACATTAATGTATATAAAATAACAGGGAGGACTGGAAAGCTTTATATAATAATACTTGTAAGCTATGTTATCTGTAGACTAAGAAAGACAATAGAACCGAAGCCAAGAGGAGCGGATGGAGAGACAAGTCAAGAGAGGACAGAGGTGACCACAATACACTCAACTATAGAACAAAATACCTGAAGCTGTTTTGGCATTGGACTGCCTAAACTATATTAAACCCTAGCTAATTTAATCCAAACTAGAAACAGGTCTACATTAAAAATTCCAGCCAAAATAGCAATCAATTCAAAAGGACATAACCTCACCTACAGCCAAACTGAAACTAAATGAGATCACAACTGGATGCAATAAACTTCAATAAAGGGTCTTCCCGGATTGAATAGGCTTTGGCTTCACTAATTCCAACAGGAATATTACCAGGTGATTCCAACAAGCAAATCTCCTTACTTTTGAGGCTTTGCGATCACTGTCCATGATGCATGATCTGAAATTTCATGGGAGATTGGTCAAGAATACAAAGCAACAAAGACATAAAGAGACATATCCCTTGGCTATAAAAAGATAATAGTATAGGATTTGCAAGAATGATGTGAAAAGGTTAGAGTTGCAGTCAAGAGAGGGAATTTCCGATGGGGAAGTATTTATCATACCAACATTAACATCGCTGGCAAATACTACAGCAGTAATGATTTCAGCATAACAAGATTAATGTAATTCCATATATGCAGACAATGGAAGACATATAGATGATCCTTTAAATAGCATGAGCCAAGAATATAACTATCTAATGAACATCTTCTGGTAGATTGCAATAGAGAATGAGCAGCAGAATTAACAGTATCTTTGGACATGAAAATACAGCACATAAGTGGATTAACCATGAATGATGATGCTACATACAATTCATAAGGCTGAGCGAAAGCAACAAGACAAAGAATTATATCATAATTATCTGGAAGGATAAACTGCAATAATTATATCCTTCACCTAATAACCCACTGAATAATGAGAAATATCAAGTGTGGTATGCAACTTAACTAATATGCAACAATATACAGTACTGAGATAGATAGCACAGTTCTACTACATTTTAGCCAATATACATAATATATTGATTCCATGTGCATGAGAAGTGTCTTCCATTATCCTTGCAGCACAGTCTAAATTATATATATCTTTTCATGAGCATCTTAATTTCAATATTTTCTCTACCTTCTTTGCTTTAACTTTTTTTGAACTTTGATTTTTTTGCTGAAATCATGATCTAGTTCCAATATAAACTATCCAGATCACATGGTCGGTGCCAATCCCAGAACCTATCCATCTAGTCATAAGCTGTTTTGGTTCTGAGAATTCTTCTTCTTTCTCTTAACCTTTAAACCAATAAATCTATTTTAGCCAGTAATATTAAGGCAACCATGTGGGATCATGCTCTGCATTATGATATTATACTTATTGTTTCCTTTGCTGCCTTTTCTACACGACTAGTTGATCTATATGCATGCACTTTTTATCTTTTGCTTGATCATTACACTTATATTACTTTCTAATTTTCAAAGTAAAGAATACAAATGGCTCTACAAAGGCATTGACCCGATCAAACATAGCTTCTGATGTAGGACAACCAGTGGATTTTTTTTAAAATAGAGGAACCATAAAGAGAAGAATAGAAAAATCATAACTAAAACACAATAGAAAAACATAGGGATAACTACTAGACTCACTCTAGCTCCAGGAGCAAACTCCCAAGATAGCACGTGGACAATGGTATCATTCCATTGGAAAAGTAATTTGTGGTCTCATACCACTCACACACAAGATGAGAAAGAACTCAATTGATTGATTCATTTCTGATTGATGCATTACAATGTTCTAACCCTTTTTTTATAAGTTCAAGTACAAGAGTAAAAAAAAATTATAGAAATAAAAAAATTACAATCGCATCAAATTAAATATATGATATCCTCTTTCCTTTAAAAAGTGATCTTTTTTATTTGATTTGAGAAATAATCTTCCTCTCTTGATGATATTCTTGATTGATAGATTTCTATCTTTGTAAAAATGAATCTTCAATTAAAAATTGGTAAATCTTCAATCAATATAAATATGATTTCCCCCAACTTTTCAATATTTTCTACCTTTTTCTCCTTGATGAGTTGATGATGACATATGACAACTTATTACATATGTGAAATATTTCTAAACTAATTAAATGTATTTAAATAAAAATAGACTAAATTGATTCTGCATCAGCCTCTCCTTTTCTTTCATTCTTTCATCGATAATAATTTTCTTAAACTCATTGTAACACCACAGACAGGAATGTAGGAGAAAAACTGAATCGGTTATATAGCTAGATGGATCTATCATCACTAACTTGGGCTTAAACATTTGGCCAATCGCTCAAACCAAGTTAATTGGTCAATTAATTCCATCAAATTGTCACCGATAGCTATCGCACGACCATAACACCTTCATGAACAACTTTTGTTTGCCCGTATAATTTATTATCTTTGTGTTTTGCTTGTTCTTTTATATTTTTCCCTAGTTTTTTGGGCCGACACTCTGCATGGTTGTGCTGCAATTTTTGGCAGATTTTTGTGATTTGCTCATTCATCAAACAGACCAAAATGGACCAAAACAGACCCGTTTTCATGTGTCACAAGCTGATTTTTGGCTATTGGTATTGCGGTGCGAAACATCAGCCATCTCAAACCTCTAAAACCACAAGGTAGCACCGGACTGGATGTGGTTTTGGTATAGTGTTTTAGTTCAATTTGGAAAACACAGGCTTGTATGCAAATCGTGAATAGCTCATCAAGCAACCTGACACCAGGTTCGATGATCGTTGTTGAACTTGCAACTGTCCGTTTTTACTGTTCAAAGCCCTTGTTTTCGTTATCTTCCAAGTGTTTTTTGAATTGCTTATGCTGCTCTACTGGATGAGATATTAGGACTTGTCCATCACTCGTTTTTGAATATAATCAACTTTCTCTTTTGCAAGTCCTAAACCAGTGCAAGATTCAATTTAGGCTGACTCTAAACCCTAAACCCTCTGTGGACTTAGGCAATTATAGTTAAGTACATTTAAGAGACTGAGATCATGATACAGTCATTTTTTTTCCTTAGCAAGTAGATATGGAAACAACATAATACTACATATGAACATTAATTGAACCACACAAGAAGATCAAAACTACTCATTTCCATTACAAAATGTTTAGCAGTAATCAATAAAATGATATACTAGTACATGTGAACAGAATTGGGCCACGCATAGTTGTTAGCAATAATTAAAGAAACAATATAAGTAAATATCAAGAGTATGAAAGAAAAGAGTCAGCTAAAGTTTTCTAATATGAGAATCACATAAAAAATATCAGTTCCATTAACAATTGAATATTGTTAAAATGCTTCAAAAACCATCAAACCAGTCATAGTCTAAGAGAAAAAGTATGCACACAAGTTTTAATGATTTTTTAGCTTTCAAGAAAAAGAATATATATGACCTTGGAATAACACTCAAGAGGCTAACTCATGCATCCTTGGATTCTGCCATCAAATATACGTCACCTTATCATGCCAATAAAAATTTATAAGTTGTCTAAAGCAATTAAAATATGAGTGGGTCCATTGAGCAATTAAATAATTAGAGGATTCTATATGAAGTTCTTAAGCTTGTAACCAGCTGCAAACTCAGTGTCCACCATATAAATTGTTTATGGATTTTGGGGAACAGTGGAATGAACCTAAAAACCTAAACAGCTAGTTAAACATTAAATACTTAAAATTCAAGCTCATGCTAACCGTATCCAAAATACCCTACAAGATCTAAACAGAATCTAGAAGAAAGGGATACAAACAACTTCCTAAATTACAAAATGTTTATCTCAAAAGTTCAACTAAGCATATCATCCAAAAAAAACAACCCAAAGCGATCTCAATATTTCTGAAAGCCACTGAAGCTAGCTACCCTTCAATCTGCTTTAGATCAATTTAATATAATGCTTTAGGTTGACAAATCAAAGCAAGTCACAAGTAGCAGTCATATCAAGGAAAGCATTTTGTACTTTAGGTATATGAAATGTCACCAATGGATTGGATGATGATGGGGATAGGATTACTATTTCCTCGGTAATCTGTGAAACAGATGTACTTAGTCATTGAAAGAATGAGTAATACCAAAACCATACCACAATTGACACTCAAAATGTTCCTAGAATTCCAGAAAAAGAACCAAGATGCACAAAGTAGTAAGAAAGTGCTTTATAGGGCACATTAGCATCCTAGATTTGTTATACATTGCATCAAACCTAAAAGCGTTCCAAAACAAACATAATCAAACGTTCAAAAGAACTCCTTTTAAACAAAAAGACAAGCGAAGATTAACTCCAAGCGGTACCAATCAGATTGCAATCAACTTAAAAAAGAGCATTTATTCTTCATAATATCAAAAATAAAATGGGGAAACGTCCGGTAACCTAATACCCCCTTGACAACAGGCGAATCATGAGAGGTACGCGGGGATCTTGATGCGGATGAAGAGCATGCTCATGAGGTAGGCGATGACCACGGCGGAGATCCCGAAGGACGCGAAGGAGATGCGGACGCTGCGGGCGTGGTTGCGGTCGAGGGCAAGGTCCATCAGGATCAGGCCTACGCCGCCGAGCACAAACATGAATCCAGAGGAGAGGCCCTCGATGATGTACTGGCCGTTGACGCGGCCGGGGAGGAAGACGACAGGACGGACGGTGCCGGTGAAGTGGTCCTGGGTGCTGCCGATGCCGGGGGGCTCGACGATGACGTCGTAGACAAGCCCGGAGACCACGGCGAAGTAGGTGAGGAGGACGAGGGAGAAGACGGTCATCGGGGAGGGGAGGGCCAGGGAGGAGGGAAGCTTCAGGCGGGTGCGCGGCGGGCGGAGGAAGCTGTAAGGGAGGATCCTGAGGAGGTGGAGGAAGGGATCCATCGAACCCTGGTCCGAGGGTTGGGAGGCGCCCGCGCCGGCGGCGGTGGCTTGCTCCGATTTGGGTGGCATGGTGGGTGCTCGCGGACGCCTTGGCTTCGGCTCTCAGTCAGAGTTATCGCTATTGGGGATCTAGGGTTGGTAGTTGCACTAGCGCACACGGATCGGACCGGCACCCGGTTCAATGTAGGTGAATCGTCGACTTTTATATATATATATATAATTAATCGAGATAATATATTCTGAAAATATATCATAATTAATTTTTAAGAATAATATATATTTTAAATCTTATGATTCTGATTATGATTACCTTAAAAAATCTAACATATAAGTTACACTCGTTAAATCTAAATTAACAATGTAAGAGATATAGTGATTCATAATAAATTATTATATAAAAATATATAATTAAAATTTAAAAAATTAATAATAGATGGTGCATGAGAGATTTTTTTATAAATTTAAGTTATATGGTCTTGATCTAATTAGATAATATTCTTAAATTTTCTTCAATCACTCTGGATTAATGAATAAAATAAAAAATTTAGCGGACACACCATCATAAAACCAATATTTAAGGTGTGATGTTAAGCTCTCAACCAGTGATATGTAAATCGAATATAACTTCATCATTTGATAATAAATCATTATGCAAAGTAAACGCTGAATTACCTTTTGGGCTTTGAATTCCTCCCGGACTTGGAGACCGTCTTTTACACGTGACAGCTATGAATGAATCGGAGTCCAGAGCGCCACAGCAAGATTCAAAGTGAAGCAAAGACCAAGTAACATCCACCCACGAGACACGAGACAGGTAGAAGACGACATTATTCTCATTCAATTCATTTGGCCTGACCTGTAAAGACATGGCTCAAAAGACCAACAAGCTGTAATGGCCAAGCGAGCCGTAAAGAAAAGCTTCGTGTCAAAGGTCGGGGAAGAGTATAGCAAGAAGCCGGCCAGCACTTTAAGTCCCCATTTGGGGTTAATACATTGGCACACAACGGAGTACAGAAAGAGTACAGAAAGTGACATTATTAGATAAAGTACACACTATAAATATTGTCTTTAATCATTCCGTACTACAAGAGATAGCGAGAATAAACATACCCTAGAAACGGGGAAACCGAATTAACTAACTCAACATTTGATGAGCCTTTCTTCATGTCCACGTACCAGGCGATACCTTGCCTTGATGCGATGAATCATTATAGAGTTCAACTGCAGCAGTACATTAACAAAACAATCGAAGGCTGAACAAAGCAATAGAAGGCGATGCCCCGTCCAACTTCCATGGTAAAAGTCCAAAGCTAGAGTCGGCATTAAATGGGATAGAATGCAGCACGCCATCTTTCTATCTAAACAAATGCAGAACACCATCTGTACACGGATGCAAAGGTTGTGTAGCTGTTTCCTGTGTGTGATAATGGCAACAAGTGGGTTGTTGTTTAGGGAGCGTGGATACTGACCAATGTGGTGCTCAATTGCAGTCTAATCCACACAGAAGAGGGCCATCAGATTTTGGAAGGAATGGATCAATCCGTGCCCACAGCAGAGAGAAAATTGAAGCAAGGAGAATGGACCAGACGATGACAATTGTAGGCGTTCGGTTCTGCCGACCCACAAGACCTTTGAGAAAAGGATACAGGTGAACGATCACCCAGAAGGATGAAAAGAGTTTCCCAAACAGAGGTCCCCAGGATTCATACCCATTGTTTATTGCATTAGAGACACCAGCTACCATGTCGATGAAGTTCACGATAAGCAAAGTTGTAGGAGGAATGAGCAAAGTGGTCCATTTGAATGTGTACAACTCGGAGAACTCTTCATCATCACCTGCCTTTGTTGTCACTGTAAAATTTGTGTCTATACCTGCAAGGACCTTTAAAAGCCCCTGAAACACAGCAAAAAGATGTGAGGAAACACCTCCGATGACCCAAAATTGCTCATTCCTCCACCAGTCATCAATGCCAACACCACTCCATCTCATTTCCAGGATGCTTGTCACAAAGATGCAAATGAAAAGTGACAGGAACCAAAGAATTGCCACATTGCTAAGCTGCAATTTACAATATAACTCATCATTAGCATCAAGATATAAAAACAAAGAAATCCATTTGGAATTTCAAAATGGAAAAAGAAGAAATTAACACACCTCTGGGGTGATGAATTTTCCAGTTAGCAAGCAAACAGCAGGCAAGGTGCAGTAGGCCAAAAGAGGAATTGATGTCCATGGATAAACAGTAGCATTAATGTACGAAAGCAGTTCCAACCATGTAAGCCCACCTCTGTATCCATACCAGAGAGGACAGTGTTTGCTTAAGAAATTTTCCGCAGACCCAAGAGCCCACCTAAGGATCTGGTGGAGACGATCTAAAAGATTCAGAGGTGCGGAACCTTTGAAAGCAGGTCTTCCAGGTATACAGTATATAGATCTCCACCCATGGCAATGCATTTTAAATCCTGTTAATATATCTTCTGTCACTGAGCCGTAGATCCATCCAATCTGTATGGAAAGCCTAGCAAATTAGGAACACACCTTTAGAATATAAAAAATATCAAGATCAATGAATTGCCTCTTTTCCCCAGTCCGTCTTTTCTTCATGACCACAGCTAATAACATGAATTGCTTCCTTCAATAATGATGCTGGAGTAGCACCTTTTAGTGTTCCACCATTCTTGAGGAGAGTAGATGCCACAAAAACAGGAGACTGTCCAAATTTCTTTTCTAGCTTTTGTTCAGACATCAGCTTTTGTTTGTCATTCTCATTTCCTGTAATCATACTAAAAATTAGCACATTGGAATTTTATGAAAAACACATACAAAAAATTCTGATGTAGACAGCTGTATGGTTATGCCTTCATATGAATTAGTGAATGCCTAAAAGCGAGAAATGAATGATCAGACTGTAGGTCTAAAGCTTGTGACAGACTATGGAAAAATATATTAAGGTCAAAGAATTTGAAAAATACAAAACAGACAATAGCATGACACCACTCTTTCAGAGCATTATGATCAACCGGTGACATAGCAAGAGTTAGAGCATATAATAGCTACTTAGCTACATGAGATAATCCATGGTGGTTTACTTCAATTCAATATAATTGTTTTACAAAAAGACGTGTTTCAAACAGAGAAAATCCAGAGAAAATGAGTTGATGCCAAAGAGCTAACATACTGAAAAGACTCTTAAGATGAAATTATTATAGGATTCTCTAAGAGATATACTCTCAATTATTGGTGCTGAGTAAATGGATTATGTTCTTTCTTAATGTTCGTGACCATTTGATCACCGGAACACCAAAATATATAACAAGAAACACCAGAAGGTTGTCAAACTATACACGGAAGTATTGCATCAGCCTGGTCAATTTGAAATATACATTAAAGTAGCAAGTCATAGTGCCTGACCAGTGACAGACAGATGTACCTTGCTTGCCATCTTCAATTCCCTCCAGTGCAAGTACTGGTGCTCCATTATCGCCTCTCCTAGAACTATTCCTTCTCTTTTCCTGTTTAGCTTTTGCTGTTTTCTTCTTCCTCCTGCCAGAACAACAACATCCACAGCAGCACCACTTAGGCCAGCAATTGCAAGTCCTCGTTGGTGGCTTCTTTGACTTTGGAGCATCATATCCATAAAGTGCCTGTCTTCTAAAAGCACATCCAGTGCCGACATAAATGGGTCCTTGAATCCCGTCCAAACCTTCCATGTTGATCTGCATCATTTCTTTGTTTTATTTCTCTAAGAATGTAAGGCATATGAACTCTTCAAACGAAGGACTTGTACAGAAATCATTTGAAAGTGAAACTGAGGAATGTGTATTAAATTTGGCATGCCAATGCTTACATCAAAAAACACTATGTTCCGAGTAGCATAGCGATCATGTCCATCAATACCATCAAACCGCTGGGGGAACTGCACATAGCACACTTTTTTTCCCACAAGTGGATCCATCATGAAGCACATTGCCTCTCGTATTGCCTTGCTATTGTTGAAGTAGTGATCACAGTCCACATTCAGCAAATAAGGTGCATTTGTAAGTACAGCAGAGACTCTAACCTGCCAAAACCAATAGAACCTCTAAATAAGTAAACCTAGAGCTACTGTCACATTAACACAGAAAAATTTATCCAATTGACAGTTTGGTACCAAAGCATTCATAGCGCCAGCCTTTTTGTGATGATTAAAACCTGGCCTCTTTTCTCTAGAGACATAAACCAAGCGCGATAGTTCATTCCCTTCCACGTCATGCCCACCACTTTGCCCCAAAAGACCTAAAAGGTTATGATAAAAAGCAAAAAAGTCAATTGAATTGGCAAAAAAAGCAGCTGGTTGTGTTACCAATGCTGCATATAAAGCAACAAGAGACAGACGATTTACCTGAATCATGCCTGGATGGTCGCGGACATTATTTCCAGGCCATGGTGTTCCGTCCTGCATTGTCCAACCTTCTTCTGGTACCTTTTGTGCTTTTGCAACCAGTGCATTTATTCGTACCTTAAATTCCTCATATTCTCTCTGCAAAGAAGATCAAGTTGTGCCAAATTATTGATGTCCATATTTTAGTAACGAAAATATACATAGAATTTTTCATACCTTCATTGCTCTTCATTCCTTGATAAATGAAGGATGGACCGTATCCTTTAGACAATCTATCTTCTGCTGAAAATACCATTCAGGTGCACGAGGTTCAATATTGAAGTTCTTACAGAAAGGAGCCCATTTCTTGCAAATTCAGATGTTTCTGATAATGCTTCAAATGTCAGCATAGCAGCACCATAATCAGAAACATAGCAGGATACTTTTTCTACAGGATAATCTACAGCAAGAATTGAGAGAACAGTGTTTGCAGTGATTAAAGGGGGTTCGTTCAATGGATCAACTGTACTCACAAATATGTCTATAGGAGATAGTTGAGAAGGTTGCCCTTCTTTTTCATACCTAGGAAAAAGTATAAACAGTTACACAAATATAAAGTAATCATCAAAGGTGAACAAAAGCTGTCATCTGGACAACCTCAACTACCTTAATGACAATCTGTCAAGATAGGTTTCCCTTTCAATTGGAAGCCACTTGGGAAACTGATCGAGAATCCATGAAATAGCAAACCAGATTTCACAGATGACAGATATAAGCCACAATGGATATGCATCGGATGCAGGGTTAGTGATATGGTAATGGAAGAAGAATCCAACAACTACGAGATGAATTATGATGATCATTCTGTACGGATTTATTTGGCTAGAAAAAATTTGGCAGCTTTCTTGACAATGGTTGTCTTGCTTCATCCATTCTATAGAAGACAAATCGAATGGTAAGTTACAGTAATTCTAGTCGAATGTCAAAACTATTCAAACATGACAACTTATTTGGCTTAGAAATAAGCATTATGTGATACAAGCAGGACAATATCTGATGTCACCATTGCCTTGATAATATTAGAAAACAACATATTTTGACCAAATTTCACATCATAAATTAATAATAGTTGCAGAATCATGTTGAACATTATAAAATATTCCAAAGTTGTGCCTAGAAGACTCAATTTCATAGCTATAATAAATATGCCTTGTCAAAGAGATAGAACTTGCTATAATTATTGTATCCTTTCTGTCTTATGGAAATTAATGTATCCTAACTTCTACTCAATCTATATTCTCGTAATAACTTGTCCAGAGATAGCAACCAGAGTATTATTCTTTTCCAACTTTTCTGTAAAGAAAAGTGCTTTCCCCCACTCCATATGGCAACTAGTTTCGGTCACACTCACTTCATACAGATGAAGGGATGTTAATATCAATTTCATTATAAAAGTAATTGACCATTAAATGGAACAAACCCATATCCGTTTGTTATAATGCTAATTATACTAACTGGTCAGACTAATTTCCACAAAAATGAATCAAATTTAAGAATTTAGGAGGATCGGGTAGCATAATGTCTTGATGAAAAATCATGAAAAGCAACTACAGCCATGTAAACAAGAACTCGCAAATAATGAAAGAAAAAATTACAGTGAAATTCATGATTTATAACTGGTGCATAAGTAGCTCTTATCTTGTCAAACAAAAATTATCGAGCTCTGACATTCTGGAAGTTCTCAGCTGAAACATACATCAGCATTTGCATCCGAAAGGGTGTTCTAAAACCATCATAGAACTATTCGAAGATGTATAAACACAAAATATCAGACTTTAGAACTAGAGTAGACCATTGTGAAAATGCTGCTAAAATACAATATTTCAAAGATTACATAAAGACATTTAACAGGATTCGATGCTTACAGTGGTAAATCGGGTTCCTTGTTATCATTACTCCAACCTTTACCACCACCATCATTCCTGGTCTTGTGCATTTTCTCTTGCTTCTGCCTCCAATTCTCCATCCGCTCTTTCCAGGCCACGCTCCCATATCCGTAAGTTTGTGTATAGGCATACAAGGATCTAAGATGCACTGCACAGTAGAAGATTTGGCATTAATTCCTTGATAAACAAGAAAACATGAAGGATCGACATTATGATTTCTCATCCTTAGATAAGTAGAATCAAGGTTTGCGTATAGGCGTACCATTCGGCATGGGTGATATGTACCGGTTCAACAGGAGATTCGTACGAGTGGTACATCAGTACATCCCACCATACCATATGTTGGTACACTTGAAATAGCTCGGTGTGTACCATACCAATAGCTAGGTATACCGGTACAGAACGGTAAGATGAACCATGAGTAGAATATCCTATTGGTAGTGCAGAATCTGGAATACCTGAAAGATTGGGATCTGAAAAGGGAAGTGGATGAATCCTTTTCCCTCCACCACCCATGAATGAAGGAACGAGAGCGTGCTGTTCTGGAGGAATGTAATCAACCTGGAAACAAAACGAACTCATCCATCAGCATAGAAGGGTATTATTGCTCCCGAGGCAATGAGAGTAAGGTGTGAGCACAAGTACTATCTCGCCATTGGTGAGAAGAGGGACTTGAGGCGCAGTATGAACCACATAAGGCATGATGATGTCACCCTGGTGGCCATAACTCATGTGGGCCTGCAGCATGGCCTCGACTATGTATTGTGAGTCCTGCTTATCTCCCCTGACGAAGTTGAATTCATTCTCAAGATCATCAATGCCATCCTCTTCTTCATCACCAGCCACGCGAGGACACCCTGCATAGTGCGGAAAACAAAATACAACAATCTGTCATGAAAGATTAAGGCTCGAGAAATCTACTGCGAGAGATTTAGAAGTCAGGAAATTATACTAGCGCTTTATTACAAAAAGGATCTAGGCCAGAGAGATGTACTACAAGGGTTCACTACAAGAAGGACCAAAGAGATTTACTGGAAGGGAAGTAGGTGTTTGTTATAATGCTAATTACAATGATTGGAACATAATGTGAACCAAATCATACAAGCAAGAAACCATGGTGAGGGAAAGCAAATTATAGTGAGATCTACTACAATTTAACCAGGAAGGGGGCATTGAGGGCGTGTTTTTAGGTTTCTTACCCTTGAGCCCCTTGAACCTGGTCTTGCACTGGGGGCAAACCAGGTTGCCCTCCCGGCGCTCGTACTCGTAGCAAGTCCTGAAAATGGGGGAGGCGCACTCGTTGCAGGCGACGAAGAGATCCCCGTCGACGGTGAGGCCAACGTCGTCGCCGCAGATCTGGCAAATTTGCCCGCCCAGCTGCTGCAGCGGCTTCGGCTGCGGGCGGAGATCGAATCAAAACCTCCTAACTAACAGAAAACTGAACACGAAACACAAATCCTAACGATTCGATTGTTCGACGCCAAGAAGAAAAGATGTAGAAAATACCCCCATATCACCGTCGCGGCGGATGACCACGAGTTCGTTCCGGTTGTGGGAGCCGGCGACCAGACCTGCGCTCGCCTCCATGCGCTTGTCGGTGATGTTTTCTACCTGTTATTGGAAAAGCCCAAGTCGGCAAGCAATTCAATTCAATTCAGAGACGCTGCAACCTCATTCCAGCGGCGTGACCTCATCACTTCCCTCCCCATCTGCTCCTCTCTCTCGCTCTTCTCAGTCCCAGCAAAAGAAGGGCATCGCAGAAGGGCGCAAACAACAACAAGAACAAGAAATGTAGCGGTAAATGGGAAGGATGAATGGAAGCTATGAACGCAACATGTGAGCCGTCACAACCCCACAAACACACACACCCTCGCTGTCTCTCTCTCTCTCTCGCTCTTTCTGTGCCGCTTTGATCCATTAACCCGCTCACCTGCCACTCCTTGTCCAAGTTCATTATGCCTCCTATTTTGTTCTGACGTGGCCACCGACACAGGTACCGCGTCAACCAGCGAAAGGCGTCGTACAGGGGGTAGAGTTAGGACCGATGTGTGAGGTGAAGCGACCCACGCCACTTGGCGACGAGAAACAGTCGTGGAGTCGAGTAGGGTAAGAAAGCAAACCACGTGTACTATCCGATCGGGAGTTCGGCTAACGTGGCGAGCAAAGATTGGTTGATGGACTAGCGCCTGCTGATTGAGCCGGTGTAATTGACCGGTTTATTGCATGTATGTACTGATTACCCTTCTGACGACACGGTTACTGCATCAACCAATCAAAGGCGTAACAGTAAGAGTAGATGCTGAAATCGATGCGAATAAGAACTTATCTAAACGAACTGATTTAAAAATTAATTATTTTAATTTAATTAACTGATCAATCGATTTATAAATTAATTATATTTTTTAAGTAAATCAGTCCGATTCAATTGAATCCAATCTAAATCTTAATCCAATTGGAAGGGATAAAAATAAGATTTATAAAATTAAACTCATATCATTCATAAAATTATAATATTCAGATCCAACAGGCATCACTACTATATGCTTAATTTTGATCTTCAGTTTGATTTTAGAGATATTAAAATTTTTGGGACCTTTGGGATGATTTAATTAACTGATTTGAATGGATTAAGAACCTAAATAATGAAATCGATTTGATTACTATTTTTTAAATTCAAAATCGATTCTGTTCGATCCAAATCAATTGATTGGATCAAAAAATAAATTTTTAAATCGAAATTATATGTAATTTTTAAAATCAAATTATTGTTGAACCAAATTAATTTATTATTTTACACCATTTAGACACGGGACTCTAATCTTATTTTGTTGATAGAATAATTACGAGAACGTGTCAGCTAACTTAGCTAGTAAAATCTTTGAGAGAATATATCGTAAGAATCTTCTCTTAATCACTTACTCTTTATAAAAATAAAAATAATAATTTTAATATCTCTGAATACATACATAAGAGCTCGACACATTCTTACAATTTAACATCTAATTTATATATAAGGTATATGAATTTATTCTATCGTCATACTTATAATCCAAATAGAGAAGATGAACGCATATAAAAACACAATGTAGATTATTTTCTTTTCTTTCTTCTTTTTTTTTTTTTTCTCTTCTAGTTTTGAAGTTTACAAGATTTTAACTCCCTAGTAAGTCAATAACCTCTTTCTTTTTCTGTAAGTCAATAACCATTGAGGATCCTATTTAACGATGTTTCTACACTTAAATTTTGGATTCTCTCATCGTATAAATAAATAAGGATTAATAGAAAATACAACTGATTTTGGTTGATTGTCACGAGTAAATAAAAAAAGGTTGAGTTCGACAAGTTGATTGAATTCTCGAGTTCTCTAGCAAAAACAAAAATAAATAAATAAAGAAAACACTTCAATCAATCAAACTCATCGGATTCATCGTCATATCCATAGTGTATTTGTTTGATTGTCCAACGATAAATCATACACCATTGTATGTTCAACAAGCAACCCTTTCGGATGCAAAAAGGACAAATGCCATGGTTGGTGGCTGGTCTTGGGTTTAATCTCCATTTTTTTTTTTTTTTTGTCTTTTCTTTCTTTCTACGAGAGAATATTTTCTTTCTTTCTATCTTTCTTGTTTAGAACGGAATTTTTATTTTCTTTTTGCTAAAAAAAAGAAACTATAATTATTTGTGGAGATGAGTACAAAAATGACCCCTGATATCAAGGAAGACCAATACAAGAAAATTGGAGGGTCACTTTATTTAGTAAAACACTTTGACTCACATACAACTTCTAGTCGAATTTTATTAATAGCAGTTGCCTCATAATATATCAAATATTTTATCACACTAAAAACCTAGATCCAGCCCTCTTAAAATGACGCCAAAATGCATTTATGGTAGAAGGCTTTCTTTGTTGGGACGAAAATGAAAGAAAAAATTTAGAGATTAAAAATCAAAAAATATATCTAAAAATCGATAAAGATTTATATGGTTCAATATTACTTATTTATTTAGCTGTAACAAATTTTCCTAACCGAACGAGATTATCTCGTTCATCAGTCGAAGAAAATCCTCTTATCACTGTATAAATAGATGTTGAAACCTCAATAACAAGTGAGTTCTTTTGTTTTTCCAATTCACTTTCAACATGGTATCAGAGCAGCTTGCTTAAAGCAAACTCTCTTATTGCTGTCAAACGGCAGCAAGTTTCCACCGCTTCCGATCGCGTGCAGATTTTATCGTCAACTCCAGTCCATCTACTGTCGCGACATCTGCCTCCGCTACCGACGGAACCAACGAGATCAGCACCGATCTCCCAACGAGCGCTGATACTGTTGCTGCAACCTTGACATCCTTTCTTTCGCCGGAGCAGCAAAATCCCGGCCGCCTCCCTAGTCTCCAGCCTCGCCAACGCTCCGGCACATTGGCACCAGCGGTCTCCGGCCCTGCAAACGCAGCGCTCGTGAATGCTCTAGGGTGCTGCTGCTTCCTGCCGACACACAGTAGATCGACAGAGTAACCATTACTCTGTTTCCTCTTCTTCTTCCTTTGTTTTGTTGCGATTGGCCCAACAATATCGTAGCGCACAGCCAACGACGCGCTTCTGCCGCTGCTGCTCCTCTGGCCGCTGCTGCTCCTCTAGCCGCTGCAGCCCATCTCCTCTCTGCCGCTGTTGCTCCTCTGACCGTTGCTCCGTTCAGTCGGTCTTACTCTGCTTCCCGTCGTAATTGTTGCCCGCTACTTCAGTATCCCTGAGTCCTGCGGCGTCCCACACCTATTCGTAACCAGCGTCACTCTTCATCGTCGGCTGCTTCCTCTTCTTCTCCAGCCCCAACAACCGGATCTCTATTTTATCGACAAAATAGAGCACCCTTTTTTCTCTATTTCTCGATACGAATGAGCAGCCGCTCACCCCGTTCTGGACGTTGTACCTCCAACACCAAGCAGTGGCTACCCTCTTAGCAGCTCTAAAGAGCGATCCAAACGCGGACACCACAGGCGTGTCTCCCAGGACTAATCGCTGCCTCTCCTGCCCGCTCCCCCTCCCTCACTTTGCTTACGGCGAGTTGGTCAGCTATGAACGCCAGACCAATCTGATGATTGAAGAGGAGCCTCAGAGTCCCTAAGAAGTCACTCAAGAAGCCTTCTTCCTCCCGGTGTATCCTGTTGGATTTGAGGGGAGTGTCGGGTGATCTATTTTAACAGTGGCTGCACTCACTGTGTCATATTCGGAAGGGCTGGTTCCAGTAGGATTGCTGCACCCGAACATTGCTATTCATCGTATCAGGACAACGGTAGAGTCTCCTTACCTTTCATTCCTTATTTCTTTTACCATCCATCTTTTGGACGCTTTCGTCATATCATTCAAAAATTGACTTCCTACTCTCGCTCTTACTCTATCTTTTAACGGTTTTTGCAACTGTTTCCTCGGCTAGATTACTTACCTTTCTCTTTGGGTTTCCCTTTGACCTGGTATTGGTTCCTCGATGTCTTCCTTCTCTACCTCCGATACTCCAACATTTTTTCATGTTGGCGATCTTTCTCCGCATTCAGGACTCACCTCCATCAATGTCGCCTCCTTGATTCCATTTAAATTATCCAAGGGTGGTAATTATCCGTCCTGACGGGCCTAATTCTCAAACATTTTATTTGGTTATGATTTATTGGGTTACATTGATGGCTCTCTTAGTTGTCCACCAGCAATGATACATGTTCCAGGAGAACCCAACCTAGTATCGAATTCTGCACACAAACTTTGGTTGCGCCAAGATCGACTAATACTCCAAGCAATTCAAGCTTATGTTGCGGGATCCATTGCTCTGCTTGTGTCCTCTTGTGTCACTGCTGCGAAAGCTTGGACCAAGTTACAAACTACATTCGCGAATCGCTCCCGGACTCGCATGCTTGGACTCCTATCCAGCCTTATGAGCCTTAAGCATGAGGGAAGTACTATTGCCGATTACTTACAACATATCAAAATGCTTATTGGTGACCTAGCTTTGATAGGTCATTCCCTGACTGATGAAGAAGTTCTTGTCCACACGCTTAATGGATTGAGTCCCGAGTTCAAAGAACTGGCAGCTGCACTTCGAGCACGTGACTCTCCGATTTGCTTTGAAGAACTCTATGACAAGCTCACCGACTATGAAGCTTACCTAAAGCGTGCTAATAGACTGTCAGATTCCTTGCCAGGACCTCCTATCACGGCTCAGTTCAATCAGAAGTCCAACCAGCAAAATCGTAAATACCGTAAGAATGCTTCAAAAGGTGTGACCAATTTTTCTCCCACTTCTACGGGTCCCTCTCCATCACTGCCGCCTCTCCATTCTCCGCACTTCAACACTGTCGTTCAACCGCGTTGTCCTCCTTCCATGCTTCAGCAACAAGTTGTCTGCCAATTATGTGATAAAGTCGGCCACTCGGCAAAGGTTTGTCGGTCTCGACCTCGTTTTCCACCTCCGTCGGCCTGGCCTCGGGCAAATGTCATGACAACTCCCTCTGACAATCAATCTAATTGGATTGTGGACTCTGGTACTTCCACCATATTACTTTTGATCTCCAGAACCTATCACTCCACAACAACTATGGCGGAACTGAAGATATTATCATCGGTGATGGTAACAGAATTCCTATTACTCATTTCGGTACAACAAAGCTTACTTCCAATGTCACTTCTTTTACACTCGATAATGTTTTGTGTGCACCCCACATTAAAAGAAATCTCATCTCTGTCTCTCAGTTCTGCCAATAAAACAATGCTTCTATTGAATTTTTTCCTGATTATTTTCTTGTCAAGGACTTGAGCATGGGGGCATCGTTGGTTCGCGGTCCGAATAAAGACAACATCTATGAATGACCATCTACCTTATATCTCACTCAGCCTACTGCTAATGCCTCCACCGCTGCTCCAATCGATATGTGGCATCAACGTCTTGGTCATCCCTCAATCCTTGTTCAACAAAAGTTACTTTCTCGCTACTCTATTCCTGTTTCTAAATCTGGTTCTACTATTACTTACTATGATGCTTGTCTTAGTAATAAGAGTCATCAGTTACCATTTGGTACATCTTCTATTTTCTGCTCTAAACCGTTTGAGGTTATTTATACTGATGTCTGGGGCCCTGCGTCAGTTGTCTCTTTTGACAAGTTCAGATTCTATGTTGTCTTTGTAGACTATTTTACAAAGTACGTATAGTTATATCCTCTTTGTCAAAAATCTGAGGTTGCTGTTGTCTTCTGTAAATTCAAGAACTTGATCGAGAATTATTTTCAAACTACTATTAAAACTGTCTATTCTGATGGTGGCAGTGAATATCAAGCTCTTGCGTCTTATCTAGCTACCTCTGGTATTCAACATCTTAAGTCCCCACCAGATACCCCTCAACTGGTTGGCTCTGCTGAGCGTAAGCATCGTCATATTGTTGAGACTGGTCTTACATTGCTCCATCAGGCTTCCATGCCTTCTATCTTTTGGTCCGTCGCTTTTCAAACTACTGTTTATCTTATTAATCGTTTGCCTACTCCTCTCCTACAATATCATTCACCATTTGAAAAGCTATTTAAAAAATACTCTAACATCCAAACCTTAAAGATTTTTTATTGTCTATGTTATCCATGGTTACGTCCCTACAATTCTAATAAAATGCAACTTCGATCTCGACCTTGTATTTTAATAGGGTACTCTCTTGAACATAACACCTATCGATGTTATGACCCTCACTCTGCTAAAGTCTGTCTCTAGACATGTTACTTTTGTGGAGACTATCTTTCCCTTTCGAGATCATCGACAATCGGTAGTTCCATTAGATCGCAATGAACAATCTTCCTCCTCTATTTTGTCTTCCTTAGATCCAAACTCTCTAGTTACTTCTGTTCCGCAGTTTCCCTCTTTTTCCTCTCCTTCGGCTCGTCCCCCCCAATGTCTTTGTCTTCACCACGCCAAGGTACTTCTATTGTCCCTTTGTCTGCCTCCACCAGTACTGACCCACAACCCTTACCTCCTAGCCCTACTGTCACCTCTCGGCATCCTATGCAAACTCGTTCTAAGTGTGGTATCTTTAAACCACGTCGAGTTCTAGATTTGCATGTTAGCACCGAACCCTCTTTCGACTCTGTTGAACCTACTTCCTTCTCTCAGGCTCAGAAATATCCTCATTGGCGTAAAGCCATGTGTGAGGAGTATGATGCCCTTCTTCACAATGCTACTTGGACTCTCACTCCTCCTCTCTCCACACAAAATATTATCGGGTGCAAATGGGTTTTCCGAATTAAGCGGAATCCTGATGGTTCTATTGCTCGCTATAAGGCACGTCTTGTGGCCAAAGGATTTCATCAACGACCTGGCATTGACTTCACTAAGACATTTAGTCCTGTTGTCAAACCTACTACCATTCGGCTTCTTCTAAGTCAGGCAATATCGAAAGGCTGGTGCTTACGTCAGTTAGATGTTAACAATGCCTTTTTACAAGGAACCCTCACTGAAGATGTTTTTATGGAACAACCTCCAGGCTTTATACATCCTCAATATCCGGGACATGTTTGTAAACTAAAAAAGGCCATCTATGGACTTCGTCAGGCTCCACGAGCGTGGTATACTGAACTTGGTCTCTACTTATCTTCCATTGGCTTCATCAACTCTAAGTCTGATGTTTCCTTATTTCTACGCCAACATCGTGGGAGCACCATCTATCTCCTCGTCTATGTGGATGATATTATTATCACAGGTGATAACTCAACGGAGGTTCAGGCATTTATTACGCAATTGGCAGACCGCTTCTCCCTCAAAGATCTTGGTACCTTGCATTACTTTCTCGGTGTTGAGGCTACATTTACATCTTCTGGTCTCTTTCTTTCACAACGAAAGTATATTCATGATTTACTGTTGAAGACAAACATGCAAGACGCTAAAGCAGTCTCCACTCCTCTATCTCCAAGTACATCGCTGCATCTCTATGATGGTAGTCCTGTCACAGATCCTACTCTATATCGACAGGTAGTTGGCTCCTTACAATATCTAGCACTCACTCGTCCCGATGTCTCCTTTCCGGTTAATAAATTGTCTTAATTTATGCATCAACCATCTACTTTGTATTGGACTGCTGTCAAACGCATTTTGCGTTATCTGAAAGGGACTATTGATCATTGCATTTTTCTTCCGCAAGAATTCTCCCTCTCAACTTCATGCCTTTGCGGATGCGGATTGGCCCGGTAACGTTGATGATAGAACCTTTACATCTGGGTATATTGTATTCCTTGGTGCTAATCCTATAAGCTGGAGCTCTAAAAAGCAAAAGACGGTTGCCAGATCTACTACCGAGGCTGAATATCGGGCTGTTACCGTCGCTGCTGCTGAACTCAATTGGGTTAGCCACTTGCTTCAGGAACTTCAAATCCATTCTGCTTCTATGCTTGTTATTTACTGTGATAACATCGGGGCCACTTATCTTTGTGCAAATCCAGTCTTTCACTCCCGCATGAAGCACGTTGCTATCGACTTTCACTTTGTTCGGGATCAAGTAGCCTGCAAGCAGCTCCGTGTCTCTCATGTCTACATAGCTGACCAACTGGCCAACTCCCTCACGAAGTCTCTAGCACGTAAACTATTTTTCTTCCATCGATCTAAGATCGGCGTCGAGCTCGATCTTGCGGGGGTATGTTAGCTGTAACAAATTTCCTTAACCGAACGAGATTCTCTCGTTCATCGGTTGAGGAAAATCCTATTAACTGTAACAAATTTTTCTAACCGAACGAGATTATCTCGTTCATCAGTTGAGGAAAATCTCACTGTATAAATAGATGTTGAAACCTCAATAATAAGTGAGTTCTTTTGTTTTCCCAAGGTTTGGGCCCAGACTTCATGAGAGACTGACAGTTTCTTTTTTATTTATGTTTACGACAGAAAACTAAATTCTTCATTGCTCGACAGAAATCAAAATAAAAAAATATCTATGTTATGCTAATCAAAATTTCAGTCAATCTCTTAGCTATCTTCTCACACATAATTCGGAATAAACCTTCTCTAAAATCTCTTCATATCCGATAGAAAATATCTCAAGAGCACCCAAAGTGTCATCACCTATATCTATTTTAAACATTGAGATATATAATATATTTATGAGGATAAATCCTAATTCACTATAAACTAATATATATATATATATATATATATATATATATATATATATATATATATTACTTTTTATTTGGATCTCGAATCCAAGTATTAATCCTAATTCATGAGTTTGAAACTAACTAGGATTCCTCCGAATAGTTTGAATCTAATTAAGATTTCTAAATGCTTACTTACCATAATATTTATTTTTTAATCTTTATAAAATGAATATAATAGTAAAATATTTACAAAATGACAAATAATATTTAGGTAACACATCCTCTAGAGACAGAAACAATTATGCTCGGAAAAAATTGCCGTCAAACTTTCTCCCCATAGAAGGAGCGGCATATATAATTAATTGCATGATCTGATAGCTAATATAAGGATCAACACAAGAAAAAACAAAAAAAAAGAACCATCGAAGCTGTTCGTCTTCTCCAAAATAAGGATTACACAAATATTATAGTAGTCCAACATGGCCCATCGTTACTCACAGTGTTCAGTGGGTTACTCGGTGAAGGATATGATTGTTGCAGCTTCCCCATCTAGATAATTATGTAATAAATGGGATTATTAGCATCATTACGCATAGATAATCCACGTATGTGTTGTCCTTTCTTATCCAAATGACGCTATTTGTTCATTAGATAATTTGTAATCTATTGAGACAATCGCTCAGAATAGTTTTTGTTTGTTAATCTATTCAGATTGGTTTCACTCATCACAAAGTTCCATAATGTTGCTTCTCTATTTTATAAGCATATTGATGAGAGCAGATTTTGATCGTTTTGGGCTCAGGTGAAGAACGAATATTGAGACTTCTCTAAAAGCGAAAGGAGGATTCGAGAGAATCCAAGTCGGTCTATCATTTCTAGGTTGAAGAAGATAGTTTTTATAATGTCAACAAAACTACATAGTGCTATTGTAGAAGATCATTCGAATCTATTTGATTATAGAATATATTCTCGTAGGGTTTTTAATTTAGGATGGATGACATGACATTAAAGTTGTTTTCTAGTCAAATAAAAAAAAAAGGAAAAAAAAAAAAAGGTGAGGGTTTCTGAGAATAATGTATCACCACATGTTGGTCATTTGGTGGCCTTACGCCATAGTGCTCCTCAACCTACCTTAGTCCAACCCAAGATAGATTGCTTTTGATCTATCAGGACATCAACTAGTTCACCTAAGCCATGTTTATCTTGGTAAAAACGTAAGTTGGATGACACAGACGATAGGAGGAAGTTGTCATGTATTAATGCTTCGTTGGTGGCAATATATTTATTACATGTTGATGCATGCAACTGAGATTATCATAAAAAATAGTTATAAACATATCTAATTCTGTTTGCAAAGTTTTAAGTTTCCTAAGGTGACATCTATGTCAGCTTCCAAAATAATCCAATTGAGATTTTTTCATCGATAATTTGGGTTTGGTTTATGATGAGATGCCATTCATAGGATATGATGGAGATAAATTTGGATAACATAAAAAATTATAATCATGTTACTTTTATACACATAAAATTTAATATTAAAATCAAAATCAAATAATCATACATGAAGATTAAGATTATATATCTTTCAATATTATTAAAAAAAACTTTATATGATCGAAAAGATACAATAATATCAATCTAAAACCTAAACTCGTCTACTCATCTCTTTCTATTCAGTCGAGGCCTTATAAATTTATAAACGAGAATAGAAGATTTATGATAAATAATTAGAAGAATCCATCTTATTAAGATATGAATCCAACCATAATTGAACTTTGTTTATATTGGTTGGTAATCATAATCAGAATCAAATCACATCTATAATATATCTTATTTAATTAAATATGATCACATAATCTAAAATTCTCTCACTTTGTCCATAATTAATAAGGTATAAAAAAATTAAAAATGAAAATAAATATAATAAAATTTTATTTAAAAATAATTTTTACTAAATTTGATTATACAAGTTTTGAAAAACATTTTACACATATGTATAAGTTTTATAAATCATACCAATAAATCTAATAAATATAATAATATTATATCAACTCCGACTATTAATACTAGATTGTATATCATAATAATAATAATGTATCATAATACTTTTAATCTTTCCTAATACAGTTCATACTAACCTGTGTTATTTATTTTGTCAAGACAATCTCATTATCGCATTCAATTATAATATGTATATATATAAATATAAATAAGGTAATAAAAACAACTAATCTTAATTAAGTTAATAAGAAAGAATATCAATTATAGTATCCATTTAAATTTGCATCATCATACTTTATAATTTGTTTACAAGTCTTATTTTTAAAATATATCTTGTAAACACTTTAGATCATAAACCTTTATTAAAATCAAGTTGGCTTAAATGTAGATAATGATTTTTCCTAATACTAATAAAAAGTTACAGTGAAAATAGCTATTTCACGATACATCCAAAATGTTTACATAAATTTAATTTATCAAGATAAAAAGTAATTTCTTCTATTTGGTATTCGTATTAGTTTTATCGTATAGTATGGACATAGGCAAAGTGCATCAAACAATGTCGATCTTACATCACTTTCAAATATCTTTGATTATTAATCTTTAAATTTCTCTTTTGAAGTCTTCTCTCATTAATAAAAATTAACCAAGAAGCATTAGTTTTATTAGATTTAAGGAAGAACCGTAACCAAAGCAACTAAAAATGTCTAGCTAGATAGGTTTGTAAAAAAAGACGGGACGATATATTTCAGGAAATCTCCAGCTATATACCTTTGTACATACAGAATATATGACATATTCCTCTGTCTCACATGAACTCTCTGGGAAACAAATGGAACTACAACTTCTTATATATATATACTAAAAATCGTCCTTCCCTTTAAATTGAACCTTTTCATGAAATCTTAATCCAAAGCCTTCCACCCTAGATCCGAGATGTTCCCTTGTTAAATACTCTACCACTTTATTACTGTCACGAAAAATAATATTCAATAAAAGAGTTCATAAAACATAAAAAAAAATATTCTTCTTATAATAATAAAAATTCATGTTCTTTAGAATCCAAATTGACTATTACGCATAGAATTCCTACTGTCAGTCTCACAAAAGAAGAGTTCCACGATAACAGAAGACCTTCGGAAGCCCGAAGGGAGAGCCTTGCACAGGTCCGCGGCAAGAGAGAAGACTATGTCTTCCACATGCAAAAGGAGACGAAGTCTCAGAAGAAAGATGTAACCCCCCGCAGCTGCAGTGAATGGTCATTTCATGATGACGTGACAGATAAGTACACAAAAGCAAAGCGACTGTAGGCACAGAAAAAGACCCGATCACAAGAAAGACCAGACGAAGAAGAAGATGATAATAAGAAAACACAGCATGTCGGAGATGACAAGTCCCCAAGACCAGATCAAGAGGCTTTCTCGATGTCCTTTTGGATCAGTTGGCCATACATCACGCGATGGATTCAGAAAGGTGGTCTTACCCCTCCGAAAGTATCACCTGCAAACTGGTAGCTCCCTCCCAGGCTATAGAATGGCACGCCGCCACTTCCGGTAACTCCGGATGACTGTGACACTGTCTGTCGCTGCCCCCGCGCAGTCGCTGCTGGTGCTGCTTTCTCGTCGCCGACTTCCAGCGGCAGCCGCTCGTACTCCGCGTTAGCGAAGGACGCCGCCATCAGCACCACCGGCCCTGCGGCCACCAGCGGCCCCGTGACGGTGCCTCCCAGCACCTGCCCTTGGCCTCCGGCCAAGAACACGGTCAGGCCTCCTGCACCAGGAGGGGCCGGCGGCGGAAGCACGGTCCCCGTGAGCGATAGGATCTCGAACCGCCCCCTCAGAGCCGCCACCGCTTCGCCGGAAAGCGATGAACCCGGCTGGCGGAGGGCGACGTACGAGACGGCGCCGCCTCCGCTCAGGACGCTCACCCCGCGGCCCCGCCGTCGTGCGTACTCCGTCACGCACTCCATCACGTCGGCCCCTTCGGCGACCTCGACAACGTTGGCGCGGAGCGCGCTGGGGCTGTCGCGCGTCACGATGACCGGGGGCTTCGGCTTGTTCTTGGAGCCCGGGGGACGGCCTCGGGGGCGGCGTACGTGGCCTACGACGCCCTGTTGGTTGCCGCCACAGTTGTCAGGGCAAAGCTCGGGTTTCTTCTCCAGGGGCTCCTTCGATTCTTCCGGTTCCACGTGGGCGGAAGAAGGCGGTGGATAAAGGAGGTGGTGGAGGTATGGCGAAGACCCTCTCCCGCCGCGGCTTTCACTCCAGGTTTCGTTTCTGGCCATCGCCGAAACATCTACTCTATCCCACCACTTGTTCGCCAGCTTTGGTTTCCCTTCTCACAGTCACCTCCACTTCTCTAAAAGGTTGTCTTACCTTCCAAGTTACCTCTCTCTCTCTCTAATCTGTGACTCTAAACAACTAAACCATAAAATCTTGTTTAAGACATGAAATCTTCCTTCTACCAACTATAGCTTACACAGTTCTACCACCATCATCCACTTCGGAAGAATCCTTTCTCAGTAGAAGCATGCAGCTTTTCCAGCACACAACCACTGGAGCAGGAAAAGAAGAGAAGAAATCATAACTTGTGAGATGGTGGTGCTGATGCTATGTTCATACCAGTAATATATATGAGGGAAACCTCAACAGCAGAGAATGACAGGAGTTTGGGTGTTCCTTGAGTTGAGTAGGAAAGAAGCTCTTCCACTGGGAAGCGTGCAGATGCATCGAGAGAGAGATGAAAGCATAGGCATATATATTTCCTTCCTAGAGTGAATGGTACCCCCTTGTTGCTCCTATTTATAGTATGCACTATAATATGTGGTGCTTGCTACATGAAAACCTTTGGTAATGGGTCTTTTTAAGTATGGGTTCTAGGGTTTTGCAGGTCCATGTCATCCCTCATCTTTGCCCTCTTTGAAGATGTTACATCATTGTAGCCTTGTGTTAACAATGTTGCTTTGGTGAATTCAAGTTCAGCAGGTAGGAGGGCATTGTCAGTCAAAATCATACAAAAAATAACCAACAAGGCTTACTTACTATATTAGCAACAAAAGAAAAAATAAAACCTAAATAAAAATATTTTTGAATCATTAAATAGTGATATCTACTTATACTGAAAAGGTTATTTTACTTTTTGAAATTTGATCGACCTTTTCGATTCTCTTCATGTATCTCTTAACTTAGTATCGAAGGAATCTACTCAAATACTTTTTCGACTTGGGTTTTTCATAAGACATCCCTGACTCGGTTGGGAGTCAAAACCACTCATCTTGGCTAGAGAAATTTCTTCTCATGACCTTACTCTAGCACCTCATATCGGAAATATAAGCCGGGTGAGTTTGAATTCATTATAAGAATTAAGATCTCAAACATGATAAAATTCGAAGGTCCAAATTGGAATTTAGATCTTAAATATGATAGATAATATAAGTCAAATCATATCAATTTGTTGTCTTTCTCCTAACCTTCGTAGGTTCGACATATATAACATGCACAGTTGATTTCCAATAGATGCAAATCACCAAGAAGAAGAGATGATGATGATGAGATGTGCTCAGAGATGCCTAATTTAACTCGAGCAATTAAAACCATATATAATGAGATATTTGGATGGAAAACACTAATCTTAGCAGCACAAGTGCATCAACTAAACTGCTTACAAGCCATCCATACAAAAGTGTCTTCTATTATAATGCTTTGTGTATATAAATGAATCTTTAAGTGTACCAAATCCATGCAAATTAAGAATCTTTCAAGAGGAGGAGCGGATTGAATGTGATTTCTATTTAGAAATAGCCCTCTTTGGAAATTATATTACCAACCAAATGTTGCCTATTTAATTTTACTAACCATCCATGGGCAAAAGAAATAGTTCGACAATATATATTATATTATATTTATATTATATATATCGAGTAGGTAGGCTTGTCATCAGTTAACAATGGAATAATGACCATTGTTTATGATTTTTTTAGGATAAATCATGAGCAAAAATCGATCCTTGGTAAGAGAGTGTAGTGCACCATCACTGTTTCAGGTGTGAAAATATATCCATAAAGTTTTCAACACTCAACCTTTGAGAAAAGGGTATGATGATACACCATTTATGATCAATTTCATGCAAACTTATTTGATACAGAATTTGGTGTAAGAATAAAGGTTCACAAAAAAAAGAAATGAAGGCATAATAAGTCAAACTATAATTTGACCTCCCATTACTAATAATAAAATATTTGTGTAAGTTAAATATTGAAGGAATGACTAAAGAATAGTTTCGTTACACAGTAGTAATTAAATGAGAACTAAATGAGTTGAATGACATATATTATATTCGATTTATAACTTAAATCCAAATCAGTTTAATTTAGACTAATAACTAGTTAATGCATTAGGAATGGAATGAAATAGGATTAAAACGAAGCAGTGGGTAATCATCACCCAGTAAAAGTAAGAGAGTGAAGGAAGACTTCAGCTCAGTATCAGCTAAGGTTTCTGGTCTCCTTAAGTTGATGGCAGCATGTGGTCACTTAATAGTTGTCTCTTTCAGAAATGATAAGTGATGACTTTGATCTATGGCACTGATCTTATTTGTTGTGAAGCTGATCGAGGAGAGGAGATGAAGACTGATCTAGTTTTGGTATGTTAAACCTATTTACCAATAATTAGCAAGATTTTTGGACCAAACCTTTGCCACTTATCTTCTTTTTTTTTGTGAAAATAAAAAAATGCACTATTGAGTGTTATTTTTTTCTATAATTTTTTTAGAAGTCAAAGAATTTGTTTTTCACAAAGGATAAATGATGAAGATAAATTTTGTCTAAAATTTTAATAATCAAGTTAATCGGTATCTTCCGAACGTAATGTTAAGAGCCTTGAGCAAAACAAACCGAAAAAAATATATTGAATGAGGTTTTAGATCGGGTGGAAGTATACTTATAATATCCACTAATTACGTATAGTGAGTGGAGTACTCTCACGTAGTGTAGGTTCCTCCTCGAGGGAAGCTGCATGAGGTGGTGGTTGTCTTTAAAGATAGCTTCCATGGAACCCATGCATCGACTGTAGAAGATACATGGAGCCCATGCATGGAGATACGGAGATGAGTACGTGCATTAAAGAAAAGCCTTTTGTTTATTACCTCTGTCTCTCTCTCTCAATTATTCCATTGACCAAGAATGGAATGCATATATAAGTTGTGGGTCATAATCTGCGTAGACTTCCAACCATGAGCTTATGCATATAATTTCATCGTAGGAAAAGACAAATTCAACAATGAGTCAGATTTTGATCGTCCGTTGGAACGAAAGAGAATCGGAGTCGACCAAATCTTTTCACTCAAACATCAAAGTCGTAGGTTAAATTAAATGGTATATCTCCTCCCTGAATCATATCATGCCAGCTTAAATGATGTCACATCATTCTATCACAAATCATTCTCCCACATAATATCTTATCACAAGGTGAAAAAAGTTTCCAGTAAGTTCTTTTTTCGTTTGTTTTGTTTCATAAAAAAAGATTAAAAGCGAAAATTACAAAACATAAACCATCAGTCGATGTCGTGCAAACCAGATGCTATTCATGTGGTTGCTCCTACACCACCATATTCTTTTAATAATAATAATAATAATAATAAATAATAAGAAAAATCCGTTATATGGGTTGTGAAGGAGCACAATAGAATTAGGTCTACAAAGCATCCATATCATCACCAACGTCAGCAACTCGAAGCATCTCGAGAAAACGAGGCAAAGTAACGGAGCGGCGCCTTCGTCGGCGGTGACCAGACCACGTGCAGCGTTCCCCACCGCCCCCTCCACTCGGTTCTCCTCCTCTCGACCTCATCCACTGCATGCAGGCGGAGACTATTACTTGTGGGGTCAGAGACGACTGCACTCTGGCCCACTTCAGCTCCCACTTAAATTGCTCTATTTGTTCCCATGGGACATCATCATAATCCAGCTTGCAGTTTTTACTTGTGATGCTCGTATAATATTCACGTGTGAAGACTTTAAAACATCTAATTTTTTTATATTATTAAAAATTGAAATAATGGAATGAGATATATTGATGCTCATTTAAACTCATTCTTTTGACCTATTCTCAGGGAATCTTTTTTTTTTTTAGTTACTAATTTATGGATCGAATTTTACCCAATTCATGATGGGGAATCAATGATTGGTTTGATCTATAATAATTTTCGAATTGAATCATAACAATATGACTATACGTTTCCACCTTTCTTTTTGTTCTAGATACAATTATGAAATATTGGATCTGTTATTTTTTAAAATCGTATATCTCCTTCAAGCATTCAAATTTTGACTTAACAAAAGGGATATTGATTGAAAGTGAATTAGGGAAGAGTCTTATATTTCTAAAAATTGATAAAATCAGATACTATATATATTGAGTTTGCTCCATAACTTAAAATTATATATATATATATATATATATATATATATATATTATTCATCTAAAACTTTTTGGATTTTACGCAGTGGCAGATGTAACCTTGTTTTGGTGTCCAATAAGCTGCTGTCAGTTTTGGATACTGTGTTGAGGTCAGGAACACAGTCGGAACCGCGTCTGGACTCGACAGCCACCACGGTATGACCCACTGACGTGCGGCGACGTGGCATCGTGCAATTCGAGAAGACGGACGGAGGCCACGTGAGATCACCTGATAGCCAATGGGTTGAGTCGGGTGGCCCACCCCGTGACGTGGGGCGCAACGCCACGTGAAGCCCACTCGTGGGTATAGGGACATCAAGTGGGACGGGGGATTTATTGCGGCATGAGCAGGTGGGCGATCCACATAAGCCACGATTCATGTCAATCACGCGCACATATGACAGTCCCAACCAGCGCAGGAATGCATCAAGATGAGGGTTGTCAAAAACAACCATTCAACGACCACCTAAATAGCATTGCCCACAGCTGGTAATATTAAGAATCAACCACACCAGAAGCAACAAGCTTCCAAAAATATGTTTCATGGTTGTCTCCCTCGATGACATCTGGCAATGATGTGAACAACCGCATTTATCTCCTCTCCAATGTGTCCTAACGACGATGAATGTCTAATAGTTCAGAGTTTTACGAGACTCGAGGAAGGCCACTAAACCCATTGGTGGCTGTTGTTGTAAAAACCATGATAACTAGCACTCAGTTTGCAGTACAACCCAATAACTAGCTTCCAAAAATACGTTTCATGGTTATTGTTGTTATTCATTTCAAGTATATAGGTCTAAGTATCATCTCGAGATTCTTTTTCAGCATCCGCAGGATGTGCAAACTTGTTGACATATCCAGAACCTGAGTCACCTCATGTTGGGTCAGACTTTCAAAATTTGATGGAGCTGTATCCGTCTGAGATCTGCTATGATGTTTTGGAAAGAGCCGCTTATCCTTGGTCGAGGGACCTCATTCGATCGTTTATTGAGGATGGAGCTTTCATCTTTTACGAGTGTGTCCATCCATTCTTTGGTAGGTTCTTCGGTCATCGATACCTGCACTAAGGTTGCGGTCCAGAGATGGTGGTGGGGAATGTGTGTGTGTGGGGGGGCGGGGCACCTGACGTGACTACTCCGATGATCAAGTTAGTGATGAATCTCTTGTGTTATCTATCTTTTTTCTTTTTCTCCCAGTGGCCACCCTAGGCGCAGTTGCATGGACACCTTTTATACTACGTGGTGAGGTAAAAATCGTACAGAAGTGATTAAAAGTAAGTTACTAAGAAAATCAAAGAGATAATTACGTTTGAGGAAAAGAACTTATCGTCTTGCTTTCAAGCAATGTAAGTATGAAACACTTACAATTTTATAGTGGTTCAGCGCCAACAGCCTACGTCCACTTCCGAGTCCTCCTTCTTGAGGCACTCCGACTTCCACTACCAATCTTCTCTTGGTGAAGATTAAACCCTTACACTTGCTTATAAGGGAGACTTAAGATAAACTTTCTATCTCTAAGCTTTCTCTCCTCTATTTTCTTTTTCTTTACAAATCACTCACAATTTCTTTTGCCAGAATTTAATTGCCCAAAAGTATTTCTCAGTTATGCTGAGAATGCAAGAATACTTGGGGTATTTATAGACCCCAAGTGGCTTCAGAAATTGGAGCCAAAAATCAAACATACCCGGAAAAATCGGGTATGAGCGATTTACCTATCGACTTGGGTAGTTCACCTGTCGTCAATCGCTGGCCACTGCTACATTCTGTGGTATGGGCGGTTTAACCGCCATCTGGTCGGTTGACCCACTGAAAGTTACTAGCCGCCATCCGGATTCTGTGGTACGAGCGGTCCAACCATCACTCACTGGTAGTTTAATCGCTAGAATTTTCGCAAAAGTGGTTCCCTCCACTTTTCAAACTCCGACTTTAACTTAATGTTGACTAGCTCCTTGGTCAGCCGATTGAGCTCAACCAAACCCAGTAGTGGATCCAGTTGCCTTATTGAGTTGATTTGGATTCCTTCCAAATCCAACTCAAATTGGACTTACTTTCTAACTACGACTTAATGATTATAACTTTTAATGACCATAAGCTTAATTATGATCTAACTTCCACCAATCCGGTAACCTCCGGCATACTTGCGGCAAGTCTTCTGGTCTTCTCCTTGGTGATCTCCCGGCGTGTTCCCAGCGAGCTTCCCGATCCATTCGGCGAATCTCCTAGCGAACTCCCGGCGAAACCCACCGCATCGTCCGAATCCCGGCCCGATGCTCAAGCTTGATCTTGGTCCATCATTTAGTTGTAACTTCATTGATCCTGTCATAATTAGACCTGCACGATGCTAATTACGACTTAATACAATCATAATTGCCAAACATCCATTACAAGACCATCCTAACTCCCGATAAGCTTTTCGGCTACCCCCGATAATCTTCCAGCAAGTCTCTGTCTTTTTTTGGCAAACTCCCTTGCACTCCTGGCAAGCTCCCGATACCCTCAACGAGCTTATGACGCACTCCTGACGAGTTCCCAACCACATTGACTCGATGCATGGACTTGATCTTGGCCAATCCTGCTTGTAATAATCATTCTATCATAATTAATCCTACATCAATCAACTCTAACAATCCTATTAGATAAATAATCCATCAATTGATTTCATCATCAAAATCCGAGATTCAACAATCTTCCCCTTTTTGATGATGAAAATCAATTGATGATAGGAGTTAATCCTAACTCCCCCTAAATCCATACCACTTAAATTTAAGAGAAACACACACTCTTACATTCAAACAATCAACATTTTATACAAATTTCAACACAAATTTGTATCAAGTCATCAAATCATGAATTGTAAAATATCTAAGTTATATCATCAAGTGTTATCAATGAATATTTTTCAATGTCATGTGTCATCAATATATATATTTCTCCCCATTTGTCATCAACAAAAATGTGAAATGTATAGCTAATAATTTTAAAACACATGATGACATTACTCCCCCTTAGTATATGCATTATAAATTTTTTTTTCTCTTTATAATTAATAAAGAGAGAAACAAGGAAGGTGTTGTTGAATCATTACATTATGAGAAGAGCCCTTAATAAATTTTAAAAGCAATATTAAGATAAGCTCAAAAGTCCAAGAGATTTAAAGACCATTTATGTATTTCAAGTGTCGCAAAAGTCATCTCTTGATACAAAAAATTATCTCTTGTAAATTTTAAATGTAGCACATCTTCATGTAATTTTTCTCCCCCTTTTTGAAGATAAAAAACATGGAGAAGGTTTTCAAAAATATTATAACAAAAAGCTTAATTTTATAAAATTTAGATTAGTAATTTATATATTTTTATAATTTAACATTCTTAACTTTCAATCTTAATCTTGTAGATATAAAAATTTAGAAGAATGTTTCGAATATGAGCTCAACAAATCTTTCTCATGTAAATTTCAAGAAAACATAGCAAATAAAGCTAGTAAATTCTTTCTTCTCTTTTGGGAAGAAGAAATATTTCTCTTTTGGGAACAAGAAATATATTGAGACTAATAAGTCTATTGATTTCGTTTCTTCTCTTTTGGGAAGAAGAAATAATGCAAGCTAGCAAATTTTTACTTCCTTTATATTGTTCAAGCTTGCAATTTTACAAGCTAACAAGTTTTGCTCCCCCTTTGTCATTGTCAAAAAGAGGGGATGGTTACTATAGTACAAAACTTTTACCATTATATCATTTTTCAACAAACATATCAAGAAATATACCAATTATTATATGAAATATATACAAAATAATTAACATGGTGATGAGATATTCAATTTAATGAAGACAAATTATGAATAAAAATAAATCATAGAATATCTTGATTTATGCATAATAATTCTCAAGTTGTCAAGATCATGATTTATGCAAAAATCTCCTTTTAAATAATACGAGAAGACATAAGAGATTTGATTTATAAAAGATTTCAAATTATAATTCCAATAAATCAAAATCATGATATCATTTAATTTCAAAATCATCAAAATCAATTTCAAGAGATTCAAAATGAAATCAATAGACTTATTAGTCTCTTGAAATGCTAGTGATTTTTTTTCTCCACTTTGTATGAATAAGAAGGTAGAATCAAGGTAGAGAAGTGAAAAATATCACAAAAATATTTAATTTTATAGATTTGGATTCTAAAATCCAAGAAAAAATCAAGAGTTACCCATGCAATTTAATTTATCTTATATAAGTTTTAAGCAAGGTAGCAAATCAAGCAAATCATATCTCATGTAGATTTTGATAATTATCATCATGAATTCCAAAAGAAAATATGATAGTAGATTAAGCTTAAATTATAAACTCAATATTTAATATGCATTTAGAAAGTTCTAATTTTCTTCTAAGCACTTGTTCATCATTCAATGTTTGCTTCTAATCATATTAAAAATTTTATCTCCCATCTTTTGTTATTGTCAAGATAGAAATATGATTGCATAATTTCTTTTCATCCATGTTTAATTTATCCAAAAAGTATAAGAGATATTATGTCATTAAAAATTCAAATCTAAAAGACATGATTTCATTTAATAAGTTTTTTTCCCTTTTTTTTTTGTAAATAATAGAAATGAGTCTTAAGGGATAATCTTAATTTATCCAAGATAAATCTTTTTAATAGAAGAATAATTTTGATAAATTTTTTAATTATAATTATTAAGATCATAAATATCATTTTTTATAGAGATTAATGTGATTCCCATAACATATAAGTCAAGTCAAAAAATAAAGAGAATATTCGTGATAATACAAATCTCTTTTAATTTTTAACTTATCATAAACTTAAGAAATGCTAATTTTGTTGATAAGTTATACTAAGAATAAAGTCATAAGTAATCATGTCATGAAGAATATTATTATCAAAACATAAATGCCAATAACATGATTTATTTTGACACATTTCTTCCTAGATAAAATTTTAAAGCTTTTGAAATGAGACAAAGTAAGAAGAATATTGATTCTTATAGTAATATCAAGTTATAAATATTGAGAAGACAATATCATGATTAGGATGAAAACTTTTTTTTAATAAAGGGTAGAAATCTTAGTGAATAAATATATCTCACATTACAATTTTTTAAGATTTCAAGATCATGATTTAAGTTATCAAATAATCAAAAGCAAAATATCAATAAAGTAGGATAGATCCAAACATATCCATTCTTTAAAATAAAATCATTTGAAAATATATCCAAAATCATCATCAAAAATTAATTTTCAGAAAAATTTAAATAAAGTCATCATAGATTGTTTTCCAAAAGAAAATAACTAAAAGTTTTTCTAATTTATCTTTGTAGTTAAATAGATTTAACAATAATAGTATCATTTTATCTCTTGTTGAAGGATTCATAGGATAGAAATATTTTTAAGATTAATTATCCTCCTTTTGGTTGTTTTATGTGATTTCTTTCAAGAATAATTTTTAAATCAATGATTTTTCGTTTAAGACTAAAAGCCAAATTTCATTTCAACACGGTCATTACTATAAGACATAAAATATTTTTAAAGTATAAATTTAACCAATCTTAATTTTAATATTTAAATGAGTCTAAATCTTTACACATAGTGCAAGGAGTTGACAAACTTATCTTCAAAATGAAGCATCTATATTTTCTATTCTCTAATCATAAGCATTTAATCATCATAGCATTTCAATCAATGTAACATTTAAATTAATAATTCTAGAAACTTAGTCAATATTTAAAGTATTTTAATAATAGTCTTTACATTTAAACAAGCCAATGATTTTAGCATTCACTCAAAATCTCATTTTTGTAAGTTTAAATATGTTTTTCAATAACTAAGGTTCTTTAGTTTTAATTCATTTTTATACTTGTATATTCTAGCTATACATCATTAATATTAATTGTATAATGATGAATCATTAAAAGATTCATTATCAATAATTTTAATTCTAATAATTTTTTTATTACCACTTAGGCTAGTAAGCTTGAAGGAGTGTTAGATCTCAAATAATATGACTTGAGCATCTACTTTTAAAATATTTTTATTGCTCATAGCCTTGTTAGGAAATAACTTTATATTATGAGAGGTTTTGATTTAGGTACCCATTTAACATTAGGTCCTTCATGACATGTTCTTCTCATTTTCTCTAATGGTTTAAGGTTGTTTATGGTTCCTTTAGGAACCCAAATAAATTTATGTGGACTATAATTTCTAAATGAACATTTGTAGGTATTATGTCATAATTTTTCACAAGAATTATATTTAACTTTTGATGGTAAACGTAAGGTATGTCTTTTAATGAAAATGGCTGGCTTTTGTTGACCATTACCAACAAAGCCTATGTCATTTCTTCTATTAATATGACTCTTATTGGCAATATTTAGGGATTTATTCCCTATTTCAAAATTTTCTAATGTAGTTATAAGCATGATATTTTCATCTTTAATGTTATATTTCACATTTAGCATGATATTTCCAAGGATCATATTTAGATTTCACATTTAGAACATAGTTTATGTGATGTTAAGGAATCATGCATTTCATAAACATAGTTTAAGTCTTTTAACTAACAAATCATGATAAACTTTAAGTAACTTAAAAGACTTGCTAAGTTCTCTAAACTCATCAAACAAGTCATAGAACATATTTAATAATTCTAAAAAAAATATATTTAAAGACTCACTAAGCTCATTTTTGATCGCCATTAAAGCAAGATTCTCCACTTCTTGGTTGAGCATTTGATCTTTGGAGCTTCTCGGCTTTTTGCGTTCATAGCAAGAGGTTGTGTCCATAATTTTTATAAGATTCAAGTTCATTAATTTTTTTGGTTCATTTGTCAAAAGTTCATGTCCATGGTTCTCATCACTCGAGATTTCACTAGAGGAGTCATATGTCATTCTTAGTTCACAATTATTCCTGTTCTTTGGAAGGTATTTTTCAAGTTCATTTTTGTAATACATTTCATTAATTGATTCACTTATATTAATTATGATTTCATGTTTGATTTTCAAAGTATGCCAAATATCAAAAGCTGAATCACAAGCGGAAACACGATTAAACTCATTTTTATCAAGTGCACAAAATAAGGCATTCATAGCCTTTGCATTTAGAGAAAAATTCTTCATTTTCAAATCATGTAGCTCATTCATTGGTTTAGAAGATTTTTCAAAATTATTTTCAACTATATTCCAAAGACCAAGGTCCAAAGAAATAAGAAAAATACACATCATTGTCTTCCAATATGTGTAATCCGTCCCATTGAATATAGGAGGACGTAAGATAGAATATCCCTCATTCATGCTAAAATAAGCCATTTATTCTAGTGGGTATTAATCCAAAGAGTAAGAACCTTGCTATGATACTAATTGTTAAGATCAATTGGCACTAAGAAGAGAGAGGGGGGGGGGGGGGTGGGGGGGGGGGGGGTGAGGTGAATTAGTGCAAACTTAAAATTTTCTTTCTAAAGCAAAAGCTTTTCGAATAAGATATAATAGGAAATATGAAGCTTTTTGTTTTTAATAAAATAAGTGAGTGATTAAAAGTAAGTTGCTAAGAAAACCGGAAAGATAATTACGTTTGAGGAAAATAACTTATCGTCTTGCTTTCAAGGAGTTTAGTTAAATTGGAAGCATCAATACAATAACATTCAAGCAATGCAAGTATGAAACAATTACAATTTTATAGTCGTTTGATGCCAACAGCCTACGTCTAATTCCAAGTCCTTCTTGAGACACTCCAGCTTTCCACTACCAATCTTCTTTGGGTGAAGATTAAACCCTTACACTTGCTTACAAGAGAGACTTAAGACAAACTTTATATCTCTAAGCTTTCCCTCCTCCCTTTTCTTTTTCTTTACAAATTACTAACAATTTCTTTTGCCAGAATTTAATTGCCCAAAAGTATTTCTCAATTATGCTGAGAACGCAAGAATATTTGAGGTATTTATAGACCCCAAGTGACTTCAGAAATTGGAGCCAAAAATCAAACATACCTAGAAAAATCGGGAACGGGCGGTTTACCCATCGACTTGGGCGGTTCTCCCGTCATCAGTCGCTGGTCGCCGCTGCATTCTGTGGTACATGCAGTTTAACCGCCACTTGGGCAGTTGACCCACCGAAAGTTACTGGCCGTCGCCCGGATTCTGTGGTACGGTCGGTCCAACCGCCGCTCACCGGCGGTTTACCCGTCGAAATTTTCACAAAAGTGGTTCCCTCTACTTTTTGAACTTTGACTTTGACTTAATGTTGACCAGCTCCTTGGTCAACTGATTGAGCTCAACCTGAGCTCAACCAAGCCCAGTAGTGGATCCGGTTGCCTTATTGAGTTGATTTGGATTCCTTCTAAATCCAACTCAAATTGGACTTACTTTCTAATTACGACTCAATGATTATAACTCTTAATGATCACAAGCTTAATTACGACTTATTGTTGAACCTTTTGGGGTCGAGCTGAGGTGTCGGCCCGACCTGTTCTCTGTCGAGTACGCAAATTTGCCTATATCGGTCGGGATTAGGATCTTCGACTCCGGTTGGAATCGCCTCTCGGTAGTCAGCACTCAAGCGTTAGTTGATTTGTCTATCCGCTTGTTTCGCTCGACTTTGGAGTTATGGGTCCTGCACACAGGCTTCGTCAGGGATGGGAGGTTTGCTCGATGAGACCCCTCTGACGCCCAAGTTAGTTGATTTCATGGAGAAAGAAGGTGGGTTGTCTCTCCTTTCGAAGAGACAAAAGAGAGAGAGAGAGAGAGAGAGAGATCCAGGAGAAGGCCCCCCTTGTGGTGTTGTCAGAAGGGGGTTTTATACATATGGAAGAGGAGCTCGTCCATACGTTTGACGTTACCTCTATCATCACCTCGGGCGTGGCCGAATCATACGACGAGCCTGTCGGTGTAGTGGTATGGGACGAGGATGTGGAGCGCCATGCAGTATTAATGGCGCATGGAGGAGGAGTCGAGTGGCGTAATGTCTGGACGCCTCCACCTCGGATGCTGAATTTGCCGCTGGCTTGGCCGCTCGGACCGACGTGATTTCCTCCCGAATGTGGATGTGGCCACCGATCTGACATTGGCTTGGATGAGTTGGGTCAGCCCATTTTCCTCACGTCCACCCCCCCCCCCCACCCCCCCCCCCCCCCCCCCACCGAGAGGGGTCTTACCGAGGCATTCTGTGAACTGAGGGGAGGACCCCGAGCGCTAGTTATCATTGATCCTTACTCCTTTATAGGTTTGTCATGGCTTGATCGAGTCTCTGTTTCTCAAGCAAAAGACTGATGGTTTGGTCGAGGTACAAAACTCGGGCAAAAGACTGATGGACTAACCGAGGTACACAGCTCGGGCAAAAGACTGATGGACTAGCCAAGGTACATAACTCGGGCAAAAGACTGATGGACTGGCCGAGGTACATAACTTGGGCAAAAAGGCTGATGGACTGGCCGAGGTACACAACTCGAGCAAAAGACTGATGGACTGGCCGAGGTACACAACTCGGGCAAAAGACTGATGGACTAGCCGAGGTACACAACTTGGGCAAAAGACTGGTGGACTGGATGAGGTACATAACTCGGGCAAAAGACTGATAGACTGGCCAAGGTATACAACTCGGGCAAAAGACTAATGGACTGGCCGATGTACATAACTCGGGCAAAAGACTGATGGACTGGCCGAGGTACATAACTCAAGCAAAAAGGCTGATGGACTGGCCGAGGTACACAACTCGAGCAAAAGATTGATCGACTGGCCGAGGTACATAATTCGGGCAAAAGACTGATGGACTGGCCGAGGTATATAACTCGGGCAAAAAGACTGATGGACTGGCCGAGGTACATAACTCGGGCAAAAGACTGGTGGACTGGCCGAAGTACACAACTCGGGCAAAAGACTGATGGACTGGCCGAGGTATACAACTCGGGCAAAGACTAATGGACTGGCCAAGGTACACAACTCGGGCAAAAGACTGATGGACTAGCGTTTGGGTGCGGTCCACTCGTAACACACGATGTCTATGCACGTGATGTGAGATAAGGGTGCATGATGAAAAAAAAGGGGTGGAGCGACGTACGGGGCGTTGGGCTGATGTGGCGATTCTCACGTTTGTTCGTGCGCCGTTGTGGATGTGGTTCATGTATTCCCTAGGCGAAGTCCTTTCACCTCCTAGGGAATTTGAAGTGACGCGATCTATATAAGCCTCATCGCGGTGGTGGCAAAGGATCACTTTCATTCTTCGTCTTCCTTCCTGAGCCTTCGGACCTTGCGTCTCGGTCGTTCCATCTTCATTTTCTGCTCCCCTCATCCGATCAGGTCGGGATGGTGTCTTCTCCCTCATTCTCGGTCTCTAGCTTCTCTTCTGCCCCTTCGTCCCCTGTTCCCCCTCCCCGAGAGGAAGAGTATAGGTCTAGCGGTTCCTTAGGAAATCAGTCCGGTCCTGAGAGTTCGTCCTCGGGCGTAATGGCCAGGGCGGATGCTAAGGCTCTTCAAGCCCTAGAAGCAATGAAGTCGCATCATGACTTCGACTCAACTATGAGTCTGGAGTCCTTGGCATCGATTCGGAAGCGTTTTAGTATTTCGAACGAGTATGTTCTTCACGCTCCGGGGTTAGGGCAATGGCCGTACCACCCTTGTCCCGGGGGATTTAGCATCTCTATTGATGCTTTGGAGGTGGGGCTAAAGTTCCCCCTTCACCCCGTCATCGGGGAGTGTCTCAAATGGTGGCGGGTATTGCCCGGTCAGGTAGCGCTAAATTCTTGGCGCTATATCATAACCTTTCTCGGGGAATATAAGGGTTCGGGCATCGTCCCGACCCGAGATTTGTTCCTATCTTGTTTTCATTTATATAGGGGTCAAGGGGGCTACTACCTAATCTCTCGAGTAGGTTTCTGGGTCGGGGCACCCTTTCCAATAATAAAGGTTGGAAGGCACAATTCTTGTTTGTAAGTAGGCATTGGGGTGGGACTTTGGCGTCGAGTGGTCGGCCCACCCTGTTAGCAACGTCCCCCCGAACCTTTCTGATGAAGGGACGAACCTGATTGGGCAACTGAAGGGCGTCCTGTCCGCGTCTCGGGCCATTAGGAGCTTAACCGAGGAGTGGCTGGTCAAGGCGGGCCTCAGTCCAGCTTCTCGTGGTATGCCTTATCTTTTTACTTATGAATTTCGTTGTCTGATTTCCCAACTTATGACTGGTTTTGAAGAAATGGTGAGTATGAGCATGATGCATGACAATCCTCGAACTGGAGGGGGGTGTCCCGGAGCTGCGCCCTCGGTCCCAGCTTCAGCATCGCCACCTCCGCCGGCACCGCGCGTCGAATCTGGCGCAGCATCCGAAGTACAAGAAATCCCCGTCGAAGAGGCAAGGGGGGCGCCCGAGGCTTCCCGCAAACGACGAGGGGAGGACCTGATCGGTCAAAGAAAGAGAGACCGACGCAAGTCCCCCCGCAAAGCTGATAAGGCTACGACTAAAGGAAAAAGTATGGCCGATGTTTCGGAAGAACCCCCGGCTTCGAGGCGGAGACCGAAGTCTGTGAGGGAGCTTTGCAGTGCCAGCGCCGAGGTGGATGGGCAAGACTACCACGCCATTTAGATGTGTAACATACTGGAGAAGGCTCCCGATGCTCCCCTTGAAGCCGACTTGAGGCCGCTAACCTATGGGATGCTGGTTTGGCAAAACGGGGAAGCTTCAGCCAAATATATCTGAGGCACTTTGATCCCGCGGCTGGCCTCAGATTTGTACACTTTGCCATCCGAGGTGTTAATGGACGGGGCAACGAAAGCTATGGCGCTGGTAAGTTTCTTCTCGGTCCTTTTTCATTTTTTTTCGGTGTTTGACCCTGAACTTGTTGTCCGACCTCCTTTTTGCAGAATAAGCATTATCAGGTAGCCCTGTTTGATCACGTCAATGATGTGAGTCGGGTGATGACCTCCCTGGATAGCAAGGTGAACCTCTTGTGCCAAGAATTGTAGGACCTGAAGGAAGGTGGAGATCCGAACGCAGTGGTCGCCGTAGAAGTTCGAGCGTATGAGGCCTAGTCTCTGGCAAAGCATCTCCGGGTCGAACTTGACGAGGCGAATGGCCGCCGAGCATTGACAGAGGCAGATCTAGAGATAGCTCGGGCAAAGTTGGCTAACTTGCAAAGATAGCTTGTCAACCTACGGGAACGACTGGATGACTCCGAGGGCCAACTTCGAGGTGCAAGGGCTCAAGTTCGCCAAATGGAGACCGAGCTGCTGGAATTGGCTTGATCCAAGGATGCTCTTCGGGAGGACCTACCGAGAAGGGCGATCAAGGACTACAAGAAATCGCTTGGGTTCGAGATGGGTCTGGTGTAGATGGGGTGTGTGTCGTTGGAGTACGGGTACCGATTAGCGTTAGCCCGACTTCAGGCCCGACACCCAGGAGTGGAGATCGAGTTGGACCCCTTCCTTTGTTTCTCTTCCCGAGGACGACAACGTGCCGATGGCTGACAGACAGCCCTTTGATGACTCCCTTCCTCCGCCCGAAGAGTGAGAGCACTTGTAGGTTGTTGCTGCTTATTTTTGGTTCATAAGGGTTTTTTTTTTGTGTGTCGACCCGCGACCGGTGGTTGTACTTCTTCTTGATTAATGCAAAGCACTTCTTTTGGTGAAATTGCTCGGGTCTCATTAAACATAGAATTTTTGTAAATTTGAAATATGCCAAGTTCTCGGCAGCCTTTTCCCTTCTGTGGTGACCAGGGTAAAAGTGTCTTCTCGGGGTGAAGTTTTCACTCGGTATGGTCCTTCCCAATTCGTGCCAGCTTACCCCGGGACCGCATTAGGTCACTGACCTCGGCCTTCCGTAATACTAGGTCCCCCACTTTGATTTTCCGAGAGCGCACTCTATGGTTGTAGAGCCTCGCCACTGCCTTCTTGTACTCGAGGATTCGTAGGTGCGCGACAACTCTTCGTTCCTCGAGAAAGTCAAGATTTTCCCTTAGCCAGTCAGTCGAAGAGGAATCTTCGTAGAACTCGACCCGGAGGGTCGGGTAGACCACTTCGGGTGGGAGGACCGCCTTGGTCCTGAAGGTCAGGCTGAACGGTGACTCGCCAGTGGGGCATTTAGGAGTCATTCGGGATGCCCATAGGATGCTCGGGAGCTCAAGTCCCACGTGCACCTTATATCATTTTCTTCAGTCCGTCAAGGATGGCTCGGTTTGTGACTTCGGCCAATCCGTTCGTCTAAGGGTGGGCGACCGAACTGAACCTTAGCTAGATTTTGTAGCTTTCACAAAATGCCTTGAATTTTGGATTATTAAACTGTGTTCCGTTGTCGGTGATGATTGCCCTCGGGATGCCGAATCTGGTAATGATGTTTCTCCAAACGAACCCTTCGACTTGTTTCTCGGTGATAGATGCAAGTGGTTCGGCCTCTACCCATTTGGAAAAGTAGTCGACACCGACTATGAGGAATTTTCACTGTCCCGACGCTGGGGGAATGGGTCGAGCAGGTCCATTCCCCACTAGGCAACGGCTAGGCGCAGTCTAAGGCGGATATCAGGACCGTCGGTTGGTACTGGATTCTGGCATGCTTCTGACATTGTTCACACTTCTGCACATAGGCCTGTGCATCTCGGCGCATGGTCGGCCAGTAGTATCCCTGTCTGAGTATCTTGTGGGCCAAGGTTCGGGCGCCAATATGTTTGCCACATACTCCTTCGTGGACCTCGGCTAACATGGTTTGTGCTTCCGATGGACGCAAGCATCGGAGCAACGATTGCACGAATCCTCATCGGTAGAGACGTCCGTTGAGAACACAATACCACAGACTCACCCTCTTCACACGTCGAGTTACGCTGCGATCTTGGGGGAGTGTGCCATCGTCCTTGAACTTGAGCATCTCTTTGACCCAATCGTGGTTGACTTTGGTTGCAGCCACCTCGGCGGATGTCAAAGATTTCAGGATCTTGGCCTTCCATGTTGGGCATTCCACTGGTCCGCATGTGGAGGCTAGTCTCGCTAGGGTGTCAGCTTGCATATTGTCTGACCGAGGTATTTTGGTGATGACGAAGTGGTTGAATCATCGGGTGCAGCCCCATACCTTGGCTAGGTAGTGGATCATCAACTGATCTCAGGCTTCGAATTCTCCGTTGACCTGTCAAGCGATGAGCTGGGAGTCGGTGAAGACTTCGATGTCCTCAACATGCAACTCGTTGACGAGCTTTAGGCCTAACAACAATGCTTCGTACTCGGCTTCGTTACTGGTGGCCTTGAATTCAAGTCGAAGCACGTGCTCGAAGACTTGGTCGGCAGGGCCTTTAAGGACGAGTCTGGCTCCTCCGCGCTCTGAGTTGGAGGAACCATCAACATACAAGGTCCACCTCGGGGTTGGCAGTGGATTCTCTAGGCTTGTTGACTCCGATATGAAGTCGACTAGAGCCTGGGCTTTTATCGTAGTTCTCGGAATGTATTTGATATCGAATTCCCCGAGTTCGACTAACCATTTCAACATCCGACCTGCAACATCAAAATTTGAGAGTATTTGATGTAAGGGTTGGTCAGTGATTACCTTAATGGGGTGAGCTTGGAAGTAAGGCCTCAGCTTTCTTGATGCCAAGATCAGCGCGAGGGCGAGCCTTTCAATCAGTGGGTACTGCTCCTCAAGACCACTTAAGATGTGGCTGCAGTAGTATACTAGTTTTTGTCCATCCTTTCTGAGCCCGACTAGAACTGAGCTAACTGTCGATTCCGAGGTTGCCAAGCAAATCCCGAGAGGCTCTCCGAGGGCAGTCGAGGTGAGGTACGGAAGGTGGGCTATATACGCCTTCAGTTGCTGGAATGCTTCTTCACATTGGGGGTCCCATTTGAAGTCTTTTGCCTGCTTCAAGACTCTGAAGAAGGGGAAACTCCTATCTCCGGCTCGGGAAATGAATCGACTTAGTGCTGCCAGTATTCCGGTAAGTCGTTAGACATCCTTTGTTGTTTGGGGGGATCGCATCTGGAGGATGGCGTCCACCTTTTCAGGGTTCACATCTATTCCTCTCTAGTGAATGACGAACCCGAGGAATTTCCCGGATCTGACATCGATTACACACTTGGTTGGGTTAAGCCTCATATTGTATCGCCTCAACGTTCAAAATGTCTCGGCTAGATCAACCAAGTGGGTACTTGCATTCCGACTATTTACTATCATATCGTCGACGTATACCTCCATATTACGCCCGATTTATTCCTCAAACAGCTGATTGACCATCCTTTGGTAAGTTGCTCCAGTATTCTTTAACCCAAACGACATAGCCTTGTACCAGTAAATGCTATGGTGCGTGATGAAGGCTGTGGTTTCCCGATCTTCTGGTGCCATCTGGATCTGATTGTACCCTGAGAAGGCATCCATGAACGAGAGCAACTCGAAACCAGAGGTTGTGTCGACTAGGTGGTCGATCCTCGGGAGGGGGTAGCAATCCTTCGGGCAAGCCCGATTGAGGCTGGTGTAGTCAATGCACATCCTCTGGGTTCTATTAGATTTTTTGACTAGTACAATGTTGGACAGCCAAGTCGGGTACTTTACTTCTGTGATGAGCCCTGCGTCCAGTAAGCGGACGACTTCCTTCTTAATGGCTTTCTGTCGGTCGGGAGCGAACTTCCTCAGCCATTGCTTTAGGGGTCGGGCGGTAGGTTCTATGTTAAGATGGTGTTGAGCCACTTCCGGATCAATAACTGGGCATGTCCTTTGGGGACCAAGCGAAGATGTCGGCGTTTTTGTCGAGAAATTCTATTAGCTAGATCCACTGTTTTTGTTCGGGATCCCCGGGTTCAGGGGACTTCGACTACTTTCTCTGTTGGCTCGGGCTTTGGCGATGTTTTATATGCATCTCGGGTGTCGAGGGTAGGGGCCGAGGCTTTAAGTTTCTTGGGCAGCGTTGTCGCCATTGGGTAGCACTGCATGGACTCCTGAGGATTGCTTCTGACTTCTCCGAGTCCAGCCCTAGTCGGGAACTTCAAGATTCGGTGGTATGTTGAGACAACTGCTCTGAGTTTGTTGAGTGTGGGCCTACTGATGATGGCATTATATGCCGAGGGGAGTGCAACCACAATGAACGACACTATGAGTGTTTTTGACTTCGACTCTTCTCCGATGGTGACTGGAAGTGTTGTTGTTCCAGCGGGGGAGACTGAGTCTCCAATGAATTCGTGTCAACCATGATTCTTTTTTGGCGATTTGGGTCGAGATTACTAGAGCATCGTCATGGTCTGGGTACGCTTCACTCCCAGACCTGAAGGTGATCTCGGGGTCCCGGTTGCTCCTCGGCCTTTTTTCCATTGCAGATCGAGTATAAGCTTTTCTGGCCGAGGAGCTATCTTCCTCGGACGTCGGTCTGACGACGATGACATCTATTTGCTTTTCTATCGGTCAATCCAGTCGGGGGGAGGAATCTCTTTCCCGGCGAGGGCCCTCCTCAAGAGCTCGTTGGTCTTGGACTAACCGATGAAGGTGCCCTCGACGAATTAAGTCCTTAATCTGGTTCTTAAGGTCATTGCATTCCTTTGTGTTGTGTTTGTAGTCTCGGTGAAAATGGCAGTACCTTCTCTTGTCGCGTCCTCCGATCTTTGTCCTGATCGGGTTCGGGGTCCTGAGGAATCCCTTGTCATGGATTTGGAGGAAAACCTTGGTTCGGGTTGAGTTGAGCGGGATCAGAAGAGGCCTGGGAGTAGGTAGCTCTAGCCTGTCCCTTCTTCTAGAAGTCCCCGGGGGTTGTCCCTGGGGTTTGTCACTTCGTGACTTCTTATGATCCTCCCGCTTTCTTACCACCAGAGTTTCGGCAGCCACATACTGATTCGCCCGTTGCAACATCTCTGGTATTGTTGACGGCGGTCGCTCGATCAACGATCAGAAGAATCGGGAGGGATGGATCCCCATTAAGAATGTCTGGATTGCTAGAGAAGGATGTGTGTCAGGCATCCTTCGGACCTCTACCATGAATCTGCTGACGAATTGGGCGAGTGGTTCATCGCTTCCTTGTGTGAGGCCGAGAAGTGAAGCGGCCGTCGGTCTCAGACAAGAGCTTGCCATGAAGTTGAGCTCAAATTCCCTGGCGAGGTGGTCAAAGGATGAGATGGAAGACGACTTCAATCGGTTGTACCACATCCGAGCCAGCCCCTTGAGGGTCGTGGGAAAGGCGTGACACGTCAACGCGTCGGAGGTGTCATAGAGAGCCATTTGAGCTCTAAACATCGCAACATGTTCCGATGGGTCGGTGCTTCCGTCGTAGGGCTCCAAGATCGGGAGCCGAAAGCTGGGTGGGATAGGTTTGTCCTGAATCTCGGGGACAAATGGGGACTCGCCTTTTGTGGTCTCTCCGATCTCTTCCTTGGACTTGACGAAGTCTCTTTGGACCTCGTCTAGCCTCTAGTTGACTTGTCGAAGTTGTTCCCTCACCGAGTTGGTTGAATCCAAGGAAACAATGTCCGGCTCTGGTGGGGTACGCATGACATTCTGGGAACGGCTCGTCGGTTGGCTTACTGAGGCGTTCGGGTTCTCGATCATAACTTCGTTCGGGAGGTGGTGTGGTACCTCATTGTCGGGATTCTCCTCTCGGGTCGGCCTTGATTGAGGTACTTCCCGTTGCAGCGTCTGCCGAGGAGCATTTGGGCATTGGTGCGCTAGAGCTTGCACCAATTGGGGAATGTAGGGGACGATGGCTTGGATTATCCCAGCCAATGTCTGGACTTGCTGGGTGAGACCGAGGAATGCCTCGGTCGACACGACGGGAAGCCCGAGGTTCGGTGCTGGAGGAGTGAGTCCCGGGTCGTTAAGTAATCACCAGTAGCGATTTGGTGTAGGTGGCACCGCGCTCGCTTCCTCCACGAGAAAGCGGGGAGTTTGTCTAGCCACCTGTAAGGTTGGAGGAAGGATGTGGGTGAATCCGCTGGGGTGCTTCGAGTTTGGGTTACTTGTTGGGCGTTCTTGCGACATCGATCCTCCTTTTAGCGTCAAAATATTATTGAACCTTCTGGCGTCGAGCTGAGGTGTCGGCTCGACCTGTTCTCTGCCAAGTATGCAAATTCACCTACGTCGGTCGGGATTAGGATCTCCGACTCTGGTTGAAACCGTCTCTCGATAGTCAACACCCAAGCATCGATTGATTTGTCTATCTGCTTGTTTCGCGCGACTCTGGAGTTGTGGGTCCTGCACATAGTCCTCATTGGGGATGGGGGGTTAGCTCGACGAGACCCCTCCGATGCTCGAGTTTAGTTGATTTCGTGGAGAAAGAAGGTGGGTTGTCTCTCCTTTCGAAGAGACAAAAGAGAGAGAGAGAGAGAGAGAGATCTAGGAGAAGGCCCCCCTTGTGGTGTTGCTAGAAGGGGGCTTTATACCTATGGAAGAGGAGCTCGTCCGTACGTTCCATCTTACCTCTGTCGTCACCTCGGGCGTGGCCGAGTCGTATGGCGAGCCTGCCGGTGTAGTGGTATGGGACGAGGATGTGGTGCACCATGCAGTATTAATGGCGTATGGAGGAGGAGTCGGGTGGCGCAGTGTCTGGACGCCTCCACCTCGGATGCTGAATCTACCGCTGACTTGGCCGCCCGAACCGACGTGATTTCCTCCCGGATGTCGATATGGCCACCGATCTGGCATGGGCTTGGATGAGTTGGGTCGACCCATTGTTTATCCTATCACGACCTAACTTCCGCCAATCTAGTAACCTTTGGCATACTTGCGATAAGTCTTCAGGTCTTCTCCTCGGTGATCTCCTGGCGTGTTCCCTGCGAGCTTCCCGATCCCTTCGACGAATCTCCTAGTGAACTCCCGACGAAACCTACCGCATCGTCCGAACCCTAGCCCGATGCTCAAGCTTGATATTGGCCCATCATTTGGTTGTAACTTCATTGATCCTGCCATAGTTAGACCTGCATGATGCTAATTATGACTTAATACAATCATAATTGCCAAACATCCATTACAAGACCATCCTAACTCCCAACAAGTTTTTCGGCTACCCCCGACAATCTTCCTGTGAGTCTCAGTTTTCTTTTGGCGAACTCCCTTGCACCATCTTGGCAAGCTCCCGATACCCTCAGCAAGCTCCCGATACCCTCGGCGAGCTTCCGACGCACTCCTGGTGAGTTCCCAACCGCATCGACTCGATGCATGTTCTTGACCATGGCCTGATTGTAATAATCCTTCCGTCGTAATTAATCATGCATCAATCAACTCTAATAATCATGTTAGATCAATAATCCATCAATTAATTTCGTCATCAAAATCCGAGATTCAACATGGTCCAGAGCGGTGCTCCTTCCTAAGACCTTAATCCGAGCCGAAATGGCGGTGCCTATGTGGCTTTTTGGAAGGTGAGGCGGAAGTATACGTTGGATGGGCCAAAATATGCCATATCATTCTCTCCCCCCCAAAAGAGAGTTGTGCCTAGATAAAATTGAGGGCACGACTCTTGGTTGCAATTTTGCTTGATTGTCAGTTTTGTTCTGTGAGTCCTGATTTTTGGGGTTGAGTCTGAGTGTCAGCACGGACGAGCCGAGCTGATAGTCGGCATAGCTGGCCAAACTTAGAGTCGACATCACTGGCCGAATTGAAAGTCAGCATAGACAGGGTGTTTGGCTCATGGTTGGGTCTTTTGCTTACTTCGCAGGCTTTGTCTCAAAAGTGTTGGCTTTTGGGTTGGAATCAATCCCAGTGGATCGACTGGGATAAGCGAGCGGAGTTGATCGAGATTTGTAGTCGATATGAATGGTCAGGTGGGGGTCATGTTCGTAACCAAGGACTTTTGTCTAGCATAGATAGCCCCTCGGAGGCATGTTCAGAACTAGGATTTCCTTTGGAGTCATTCAGGGTTAAAGATTAATTAAGGGCTTGAAGCTCGAGAGCCCTTCATTTCCTTATAGTGAGAGTCTTTTGAGAGCTCGGTGGCTCTTGAGAACTTGTTTTGAGATTGAGAGTCATGTATTCGGGACTGAAAGCCCTGTATTCGGGATTAAAAAGCTCATTGAGAGCTCGGAAGCTCTCAAGAACCTGTTTCGGGACTGAGAGCCCTATATTCGGGACTGAAAGCCTTGTATTCGAGGCTAAAAGCCCATTGAGAGTTCGAAAGCTCTTTGTCCGGGAGCTCGAAAGCTCTCGAGAACTTGTTTCGAGACAGAGCCCCGTATTCAGGCCTGAAAGCCCATTGAGAGCTCAGAAGCTCATCGTTTGGGAACTCAAAAGCTCTCAAGAACCTGTTTCAGGACTAAGAGCCTTTTGAGAGCTCGGAAGCTCTTGTTCAGGAAATTGGAAGGTCTCGGAACCTATTTCGGGACCGAGAGCCCTATCTTCAGGATTGAAAACCCTTTGAGAGCTCAAAAGCTCTTTGTTTGGGAGCTCGGAAGCTCTCGAGAACTTGTTTCGAGACTGAGAGCCATATATTCGGCATTGAAAACCTTGTATTCGGGACTAAAAAGCCCATTGAGAGCTCGAAAGCTCTTTGTTCGGGTGTTCGAAAGCTCTTGAGGACTTGTTTCGAGATTGAAAGCCCATTGAGAGCTTGACAGCTCTTTGTTCGGGAGCTCGAAAGCTCTTGAGAATCTATTTTGAGATTGAGAGCCCTGTATTCGGGACTGAAAGCCTATTGAGAGCTCGAAAGTTCTTTTTTCGGGAGCTTAGAAGCTCTCGAGAACCTGTTTCGAGACTAAGAGCCTTGTGAAGGGGTTGAAAGCTCTTGAGGTCGGTCGGGTTTATACCCGAGCGACGTTTGTAACAAGGGCTGAAAGCCTTGTTAAGTTGAAGGTATACTTTGGTTGAATGTCGAAATGTTGGGGGTTCGAGGCAATTTGTGACGTTTCACAGTAATGAGGGTTTGAGATATCATGTTGAAATTGGTGGTTTGCTTCCCCCTTAAGCAATCTATTTCGTTGCTTAATTGTGGATCTTTCTAAGATTTCTGAAGCATCACTTCATAACTGTCTCCGGCGATCGAAGAGTTTTTCTGGGATGTCATGCCATGAATGTTGGGAGTCACATTTTGATTCGATCTTTATAAACTCCGGGGGAAGCTTACTGTTTCGTTGATATCTCCATATTCTGGTCTCCTCACCTTGATTTCCTTACGTGTCCTTCATAGACATCTTGGTCTTCTCCCCCATCGGAGAAGCCTGCCCGACACCCTCAAGGTGGCTGGTGGGGGGGCTTTGGTGAGACCTTGGTCATGGTAAGGCTAGTCGATCGCCCTTCTTTCTTGCTTACCAATTCTTGACTGAGGGATCTTATTCACAGCATCTTATTTTACCGTGGGGCTCGAGGCGGGTGCCTATACCATCTTGGTCATGGTAAGTCGTTTATCGAGGTAGCCTTTCTCTCCTTTTTTTTTTTTTGAATGGGCCCTGATCGATGGTTTTAGTCTACAATATCTTGTTTTACCTTGCATTTCATCCTCCTATCATGGGGTTCTAGGAAGTTTTTTTGATCGCCCCTGTGGCTGTTGGCGCTCACCCTAGTGCAATAACCTAGATGAAGGAGGTTTGAGTTTCAAAGCTTGATCTGGAGGGAGCCCTGAAGAGTGACATGGAGGCAAAGGACCTCCTGTTGATTGGAGAGGACTGAGTGACCAAGGGCGGGGTTCGCTACTTCGCTCTCCTGGAAGCGACCTCGGCACGTGCGGGTATCAACCGTCCATCATCAAAGGTTGGCAAGCCTTGAATCTGGCTGAGAGGGGTGCATCAGCGCTTCGCTATTGAGCAGCAATTTGAATAGGGCTCCCCCTTTCACTGGAGTTGACAACTCCTTTTTTTCACATACAAAAGTTTTTGTAATATGCTTGATTTATTATAAGCAATCCGATCCGGACTTTTGTGGCCAATGAAAACATATTCTTTTCTTCCATTTCTGCGTGTGGATGTCTGAAGATGAGTGTATCAAGTTTTTGTTAGAGTCTTGGCTCTTCTGGACAACATTCCCGCTCGCGGGGAAGAGGACGAGGGTATAGCCCCTTGAACCCAGAGTAGAGGTATGCACATAGGTGCCCCGACCCAGGTATTCTCTCGGATTTGTATGTGGTGTCGTGCATTCAAGTGACACAGGCCCTCCTTCTAGTGCCAAAGAATGTTATACATTTCATGTACTAAGGCTAAAATATCACCTCAGTTTGGTCCTACGCACATACACATTAGCACTTTCATTGGTAATCACAGGATGTGCAAACTCCTCAGATATCGGTTGGTAAGTCGGGAACCTGGGTGGTCGCCTCATGCTGGGGTCGACTTCCGGACCTTGGTGGAGCTGCCTCCGTCCGAGGTCTGCTGCAATGTTCTGGATCCTTGGTTGGGGGATCTCGTTCGGTCATCCACTGAGGATGAAACTTTCCTCTTTTGCGAGTGTGTCCATTTATTCATTGATAGATTCTTCGGTCATTGATACATGCACCAAGGTCGCGGTTGGGGAAGTGGGATCTTACATAATATTACAATAGGTACATTGAGTACGAATGAACAAGAACAATAGCATGAAAAATTTAAGTGGAGATGCAACAAGCCAGAAATGGCTGGACCAGATTCTGATTCAACAAGAGAAAAAACAAGAAACAAAACACCTGACCCAGCCACATATGCATTAAGAATAGCCACAAGAAAAAGGTATTCTGTGGTGACTCATCCATGCTTCTCTTCTGTTTTCCGGTTCCATTGCTTAATCCTAGCTCTCAGTTCCTCGCTTCCTTCCCTTATCGGGCTCTTTGTACGCTTTGGACTTCCATGCCACCGCCTTCCCCTAGCTCTATCATGGCTTCCATATCTATCACCACCACTCCACCCATTGTCCCGGTAGTCACCACGGTCACGATAATCACCATGATCACGATCACGGGATCCCCTTTTATAATATGGGCTTGGGCTGTGACTGCGGCGTCGCGTGATGGGCCTCCGGTACCACCCAAATTATTTCCTCCGGAGCTCCCTATCAATGTGCTTCACATGAATGAAATTGCAATATCCACCATGGTTGCAACTATATTCTCCTCATACTGTCGGAATGTGGCTTCCCTCGAGTCTGTGATAGGAGAAAAGTCCACAATTATAAGGCGTCCCGAGTATAATACTTGCCCTGCAGCGCCCTCAGCAGCAGATGCCTGGTCCTCTTCTCTATATTGAACATAGACAAATTTGAAGATCTTGCTTGCTATTTCAATCGATCAAGTTGCTAAAATGACAAGCAAAAGTCGCTATATAGTTCAGAAAGAGATTCAAATCTCTCCGGAGCCAAAAATTCTAAGATAACTGTTTCCTAGGGTGCCAAATAATTGGTGTCGGATCAAATAAAACCATCCAGCGTTTCGTTCCCTAAATCGAACGATTTTGATCGCATGAATCGAAAACTTCACATAATAATAACAATGGACAACAAAAAACCCTAGGCCGAGTCGGTCAACAAATCAAAGACAAGCCGCCTTAATACGAAAAATGGATTACAGAGCTATTTATGGTTTAGGAGAAGGCGACGTACCTCAACGAGCAAGGAGGACGAGTGGGCGGAGACCACAGGGGCGATCCCCAAAGCAAGGAGCAAGCGAGAGCAAGGGTTGGCGCTGCGTCGAATTATTTTTAGTGTTCGAACCGATTCGTGAGCTCAATCCGTTCGAGTGGATTTGGGCTCGCCAGACCGTGAGTCGGTCTGTTCGAACCGGAGCTTCGACCCAAAGGTAGCCCAAATCGACTAGGATTTGGGCTCGCCAGATAGTGAGTCCAAATCGACCGGGTTGGGGTTTGGTCTCACCAGATCCGAGGGTTCTCCTTTGGGTTCAACCGCATCGAGTCGATCGAGCTATTTGCGTGTGCTTGAACAACGAGAGCGCTACATACAGAAAACATAAGAAGGGGTGTCACTAGTAGTTACTTTTGTTCTCTTATATTTTAACCTATCCAAAATCCGAGACGCAATGGATGCAGGATATAAATTATTGGTATACATGCAAGGTATAATGTCCGGAAGAAAATTCACTGTAATACTTGTTTTTTTCTTTTTTCTTTTGACGGATCGTCAATTTAACTTGAGAAATTAATTCAACATAGTTTATATTTTTGAGTATTATTACGTCTGAAAGAGAGGGCTCAAGTATTGAGAATCTACACGAGAGAAGGATCTTTCTAAAGGTCAAAAAGATATGTATCTCGTGTTCGTTGTCAGACTTTAGTTCACAGACAAAAACATTCCTCTGCCTCATATCTCATTTCTAGTATTGTAGGTTTGTTCAGAAAATTCGATTCAACAACCAATATAGTACATATATGCAAACATCTAAATCCCATAAATATTTGTTTAAGAGATGATAGTTTTATATAGTGTCATTCTTACAATTATCAATTTAGTAAGGAAATATATTCTTTTAAATATTATGTTGATGTGATATGTTTCATAAACTTGTGGTGTGTCATTGGATTTTATTAATTTGCTAAAATTAATAATCATATCATTTGCTCCCTCATTTTGTACGGTGCCTGACTATTATCAACTATAATGAAAAATAACCAAATTACACTTTGATTATTTTATTATCCTAGTTCGACTTATTATACCCGAAGTGGATATTTTGGAATACATAAGATATTTCAAATGTTTCATCATAGATATACACATCATATGAAAAAGAAATGCCTTAGATTTATTAACTATTTTAAATGCTTGTTATCCTTGATGGATACATCATGCACAATAGAGATGTCTTAGGTTATGTTAGCTTATTTAGATATTTTTTTTATCATTTTCATATGCATTACATATAAAGGATATACGTCGGTCATGTCAAGTACTTTTGGATGCTTTTCTATTCTAGGTTAGATATATCATGCATAAAGGGGAGGCCTAAGGGTGTGCTAGTTATTATTATTATTATTATTATTATTATTATTATTATTATTATTATTATTATTATGTATTGCACATAAATTGGATGCTTTGAGATGTGCTGGGTATTTTTTTTATATTTTTTTCATGAAAACATCATGTATAAACAATGCATGTTATGGTGCATCGGATACTTCAAATACCTTGCCAAACACAAATCATATGCTTTGGAATGCATTAGTTGCTATAAGTACATTAAATTTGAGGCATGAACTTGGGCTAAATCAGGCCTAGGCCAATTTTGACTTGACCTGAGCTGGTTAGTCAGTCTTATCCAGTCTGGATTTGTTAGGTGCTTCGAATGAAATGGTACCATATGGTGCCATACGTATATTAAGTTTTAGTGTAGACATATTATATCTTTTAACATAAATGATGAAATGGTATGATGTTGTGGATACTTTTTTCTGTTTTGTTAGATGCCACGTCAGGCACAAACAGAATACTTTGTGATGTATTAGGTGTCATAAGTACATTAAGTTTTAGAGTAAACATAAGTGATGAAATAAGACCTATAATAAAAAAAGAAAATTCATCTATGATAGTGATTAGAAATGTAGATAATTAGATATCCGTAACATTTTGAGAGAGGTGAAACTAAGCACCTCTGTTTGGCTTCTTGAGAGAGAAGCTATGGTGATTGAGTCTTTGTCCCCTGCTTTGGAAGCTTCGTTTCCTCAACTAAGAGTGATCCTCGATCCCCCTCCTCCGACCTCTCATGCTCCTTAGGGTAGCGATGCTATGCCTAACGCTACTCCTCAAATATATTAAAGTATTCCCAAAGCCTTAGCTACTATGCAAGAAGCTCCTTTCTTGTGGGCAATGATTAAGAGCTGAGTAAGATCCAAATGAAATAATACGGTGATAGAGACTTATAATAAAAAAATCATCTACGGAAATGATTAAATATAGAGACAATTAGATATCTATAACATTTTGAGAGAGGTGAAACTAACAGGCAACTCTGTTTGTATTATTGAGAGAATAAGTGTTGAAATAGTACGAAGTAATAAAAAGTTTAATTAAGTTTATTAATTTATGATCAATTTTCCTCAACTGATTTATGAGATTTTCTTGTTCAGTTAGAGAAATCATATCTATATCTTATCTACTATCTAAATCCTATCTTCTATTAGACTCCCGCAAGATCGAGCTCCTATCGAGGACACCAATCTTAAACGAATGTCAATAAATCTAAAGGAAGGAGGTCGTTGTACTGTAAATCACAGTGAAGACGTCGTTAACTTCGACGGCGAAGGACCAGACGATTCTGTTGGAGCCAAGTTCGACAGTCCGATTAGATCGAAGATCGAACTATCATGCCCCCGTAAGATCAAGCTCCTGTGAAGGATGTAAATCTTGAACCGATATCAATGAATCTAAAGGAAGGAGACCGCTGTGTTATCGACCATGGTGAAGGTCTGACAGCGGTTGACTTCGGCAATGATGTAATCCTGGCTGAGAAGCTGGTGCAGCACGGGATAGGTGCAGCAGAATTACTGGAGCAGAAGCTATCGTTGGACAGCGAAAGCGAGTACGGAGGCACCGAACTTGGAGTTTAGGACTAGGAGGTCTTGCAGACAATGGAAGAGGGCGCTGGCAGTGAGGGGACCTCGGTGGCAGGAAGAGGAGGTCTAGTGGTTGTAGCAGAAGAAGCAAATATTGCTCTGTTTCTATTGCACTATGGAAGAAGACGCTGGCGACATCGAAGGGTCATGAGCGGGTAAGGGAAGAGGTCGCCATGGTGGTGGTAGCAGTGGCGACACAACTATGTGGCCATGACAACAAAGGTGGTACTCGAGCAGAGGAAGAAGGTTGATCTCGAGATCTGACTGCTCTTTGAGAAATCGGAGCTGCTTAGAGCAGTAGGTGCGTTTTGCTGTAGCTAGATTCAAATCACCAGAAAAGGGAGGTCTTGACGTGTTGGAGGTGCAAGGGAAAGGAAGGAAGTGGCAGAGCCGATGAGTGGGGAAGCCAACGAGTGGTAGAGCCAACGATTGGAGTGTCGAAGGTAGCAGATGGAGGGGGTTCCCTATCACTGGCAGTGTCGCCAAGCAAATTACGAAGGCGACAATAGCGAGGGGAAGGAGTGGCAGACGCTTGACTGGGAGCAACGAAAGTAGGTGAGGAAGGCGCTAGCAGCAAGGGGAGGAGATGACTGCTGCGGCTGAGGCGATAGTCAATGATGGTTGTAGCAAAACGAAAGGCACAATTGACGGCTACATGGGTTTTAGCAGTGACAGAGGTGACGGTAAGATGAGTGCAGTTAGAAGCAGCGGGCGGAGATGAAGTTGCGATAGGGGACGATGACGCGACTGTGGTAGAGGGCATGGGTTGTAGCGATTGACAGGGGAGGATGCCTCTTTCCGATTGGCAAAGGGCAATGGCATCATGAAGCAGGAGATCGGTGGCCGAGGAAGAGGAGGAAGGCAGCGACAATATTGTTGTTCATGGGCAGTGGCCCTTAAATGACAGCAGTGGCAATGGCGGGACGATGGTTCCCATGAAGAGATGGCAGAGACTTCTCTTCACCGAAAGAAAAAGAGAGACGATGGTCGGGGGGATTTGATGTCGTTTGACAGCGAGAAAGAACTTACTGTGCCCTCTCAGCGGAGCACCGAAAGATGATGGGTGGTGGCCCTTATAAGTGCTCTCGGCAAAGAGAACAAAGCGATAGAGGGGCTCTAGTACCATGTTGAAATAAGAAAAAAATAATGAAAAGCCTAATTAAGTTCATTGATTCATGATCAATTTATACAAGTGAAGTTAGGAGGATTTTCCTCAGCTGATCTACGAGATTTTCTCGTTTAGTTAGGGAAATAATATCTAAATCTTATCTACTATCGAAATTCTATCTTCTATCAAGAAGCTATGGTAATTGAGTCTATGTCCCTTGTTATGGAAGCTTCGTTTCCTCAACTAAGAGTTACCCTCGATCCCCCTCCTCCGATCTCTTCTACTCCTATGGGTAGCGATGCCATGCCTTGTTGGAAAACCTAGTAGGAGCATCACATGGCAGTGAAAAAGAAAACAAGAAGATCTCCCACATTTACCATATCGTCGGCGTGATTGGTGTATAAAAAATCGTAAAAACAAAAAATTATGCATGTCATGTGTTAGATGTTTTATTTATGGAGATCATATATCATTGAAAAACCAAATCCAAAAGAGAGGATGAAGGAGGTTAGTTGTCCTACTCTCTAGCGATATCCACACGGTGGAAGAAGCAGCGATGATCATCCCACATAGCGTAGATGGTACTAGGCCACTGTGCCATAATCCTTATATGGTACAAGGGAATCTAATCAAATTGGATATATATGTCCTTAGTTATCATGTATGTATAGTCCCTCAACTGTCTAATATCCCAAAGACTATATCGGACATAGTATTGTTAGACATCATATGGAATCCATCCAAGTCTCGCTTTAATCAGATTCTTCCGGAGAACTCCTTTTCTCTCAATCTAAATGACCCTGGCTAGGGATTTGCTTGAGCAAAAATATACATGATATTGAGAGTAGACGATCTTTCTTGACACCCAATTACCTTCGTAAGGTTGGCTACCAATCCCGATTGTTGGGAGGGTGGTTTATGAATTAGTGCAAGTGTAAATTCTCTCTTTAAACAAAAATTGTTTGCTTTAAGCAAGATAGGAAGATCCAAAGTTTTTCATTCAAGTAAAGCAAGTGACTGATTAAAAGAAGATTGCTAAGTTACTTGTTTACAAATTATTTAAGAAAGAACAAGGAAATACCAAAGATAAACAACATCGTAAGTGAAGTGCTTGACATAAAACATTGCTTTCAAAGAGTAAATTAAAATTTTTACACAAGAAACCGGTTTCAAGAGGCAAATAAGCGACTGAAAATTTATGCAGTCTTTTGCCTTCGCAACAACGATAACATTTACGTCGGATGAAATTTGTAGTGAATAAAATATGAAAAAATTCTTTAACATGTAAGGTAAAGGATCTTGTAGTATTGAAGAGGTGTGGGTGATGAAAATATACCAGATTTCTAGATCAAACACAGGGGACAGCTGCAGATTGATTTGATCTGTGACTAGTGTAGAAGGTGGAGGTGCGTGCCGCAACAATTGTGGGAATTGCTTGGGAAGGTGGAGGTGTCAGAGATGGCTACAGGGCAGTAGGAATGCAGCTATAATACCAAATGATAGAACCCCAGGAGGAACCCTATAGATTTTGATCGCTAAGTGGAATCAACTCTTGGAACGCTGTAGGGATTCCTCCCTCCTATACTAGGCATAAGGCTGAATAAAAGATGATATTTGCTTGATAAAAGAGAGGGGACGGCTACATCATTATATAGAGTTATAAACCCTAGCCCAAGGGGTGCTTGTCTAAGTAAAATTACCCCTTTACCTCTTCTATAGTCGACCTGCCTTAGTAGGAATAGGGGGCGGCTAGGTTGGATCTATAGCCGAAATAAGCAAAGGGAAACCCTGGCCGACTAGCCCACTAAAGGGGACAGTGGCCACTAAGCCCAAAAGCCCCAATCTAAACCCTAGCCACACTTCTTTATAGGATAGAAGTGGCTAGGTGAGGTTTTATTATAATTTCATATAGTTTTATTGATTACTTTTAGGGTGATTATGACTCAACCCTGCTAGAGTCCTATCAGTTTGGAACCTTGTGGATGCACCAAAGGGTATCATAATCTACAAGTGGGCCCTCAAAAAGAACATCAGAATAGATGGAAAGGTGGAGACCTATAAGGTAAGGTTGATGGCCAAATGATATTGTTAGTTAACTATTACGAAACATTCTCACTTGTAGCTTTGCTGAATCCATCAGAATTCTTTTAGCTATTGCAACACATTGTGACTATAAGATCTGGTAGATGGATGTGAAAATTGTATTTCCTCAATGGTGACCTTAATGAGAAGGTGTATATGATACAATTAGAGGGATTTGTATCTAATGAGAGTCCAGATAAGGTGTACATGTTGCTCAATGTCATGCCATACATATATATATTTAATAAATATATATATATCGTATATAAATATATATATATACATATATATGTATATATACATATATATATATATATATATATATATATATATATATATATATATATATATATATATATATATATATATATTTATATGTCTTTATATATATATAAATTTATTTATATATACATATACATATATATGTATATATATATTTATTTATATATATGTATATCTATATGTATATATATATGTATATATATATGTATATATATATGTATATATATATGTATATATATATGTATATATATATGTATATATATATGTATATATATATGTATATATATATGTATATATATATATATATATTTGTATGCGATGTAGATATTTATTAAATATGTATATGTGTGACACGACATATTAGGGTACCCGATACAAAACAAAAACTCCTTATACGATAATATTAAGTCGGTGAGAGTGAGGCAATAAGATTGACCCACATGACCTTCCATCATTTTAGGAAGAAATTGATTCACGATATAGGTTGAGTTGGTCGAGTCCCTCAAGGCTCATCTATCTACGTGATTGAGATCTTGCCTACGACATAGAAATGTCACCCGTGACCTGAGGTCATGATATGATTGGTCAAATCCCTCGAGGGCATATCATCGGATCAGACTAATCTTGTAACAATGGTGATGACTTAATTAAACATCATGGTTGGTCGAGTTCCTCGAGACTGATGGTTCGGAGGTCGAACATGATGAGAATCGTAAAGAGTTGTGATTGGCAAAAGTTGCATACGTTTTGGACTTCGTATAATTGGTCGAGTCCCTCGAGGTTGCATTAAGACGCCAATTGGATCCTGATTCCCACTAGAAGTCTATCAAAGACTTCCATCTCATGTGTTGTGGGTGTCGCATGATTCACTAGGAAAATAGTGGGAGTATATTAAGATAGAAGTCCATATCTTAATTAGTTTTTCTATAAAATCTGTATTTGTTATTAATTTATGCTACATCTTGTTTATTGCTTGCAAACCCCTTACATGACATACTTAATGCCAACCGCCTCACTAGTCCAAACTATACAAATTGGCTTCATAATTTAAGAATTGCTCTCATGAAGGAGAAAATCGTATACATCATTAACACGATTATGCCCATGCCAGAGGAAAGGACAAGCGAGGATAAGATCGCTAGCTATGTGAAATATATAGATAGTCCTAGAGGATAACATGTGTGTTAATCTTATACTTCAGTCTCTAACGAATTCATTTTCTCACTTCATCATGAATTTTAACATGAGCAAGTTTGAGGTGATTATCCCTGAGCTCCTTAATATGTTTAGGGAAGCTAAGAGTGCCATCAAGAAAGAGAAGTCAGTTCTCTATATTGGTGAGAAAAAAACTAAAAAGAAAAGGAAGGCCATTAAGACCATTAAGAAGGGCAAGGGCAAAGAAAGACCGGGTAAGGCAAAAGTTACCAAGAAAGACCCGACAAAAGATAAAGGATAATGCTTCCACTGCGGCCAAGATAGGTACTAGAAGAGGAACTATAAGGACTACCTTGCAGATAAGGTGAAACAGAAGCTTAGAAAAGCTTCAGGTATATTCATAATTAGTCTATACTAGTCATATTTTCATGATAACACATGGGTATTAGTGCTAGTTATAGGTGCCTTGCAAGCCAATCACGTGAGTGATGGCACGTGTGACACGCTATGTGATCTTTTTGTTTATGATTAATATTGACATATTCTCACATTATCTGTTACATATATATTGTGATGTCCTTGGTTCTGTGTAATGGGAATCAGATCGTGATGAGATCATGATAATGAGATCGATTCACCTTTAAACACAAGTCCTAAATAATCCCAGTCATAGGTTACTCGAGAGGGACATCGAGATAACCGGACAGACCGGTGTACTATATACCCGTCCATATGATGGAGGCGGCTGGTGTCATAGCCACTTGTGTGGAGACACTAAGGATATAGTACAAGTGCTCATTGGAGAATGAGTTCACTGATTGATCCGCTTATGAAATATTGTATGGTTAATGATACCACTGTTGGAAAACCTGAGCGGGTGCATCATATCGCTCATGATTGTCCTCATGTACATAATTCTCATAATACCCTCAATAATTTTAGAAATTTCGAGGACTGTCCTCTCATCTAGAATTATGAAAATACCATTGATAATTTTAAAAATTTCGAGCATGTCCTGATTTCCAGAAAAATAATTAATTAAATAGTCTAATTAATTATTAGATATATCTAGTAATCCTACATATGATGTGATGTACATGTGATGTATGATGTGGATGGATGATCATGAGCTATGTGTTGTGATGTGTGTAATTATGATTATTATTATTATTGGGGCCTGCGAGCCTACGTTTTTCTCGTTTATTGTCGGACCTGTGTACCTGTGATTATTTGTAATTACATGGGAGGTGCGGCAGGAGCGTGAAGGTGACAACGGGACCCACGATGCCGTGGCGAGAGATTACGACGCATGGTGATGCGATAATCCGACAGAACCGATGATGACGAGATCAACAATCACAAGGCATGGAGATAGAAAACAAAAAACCCCTCTTACGATAATATTAAGTCGGTAAGCGTGAGGCAATAAGATTGACCCACGTGGCCTTCCATCGTTATAGGAAGAAATTGAATCCTGACATAGGTTGAGTTGGTCAAGTCACTCGAGGCTCACCTATCTACGTGATCGAGTTCTTGCCTACGATATATATATGTCACCAGTGACCTGATGACATGGTATGACTTGGTCGAGCAGTTGAGAGCATATCCATCGAATCAGACTCATCTTGTAACGATGGTGATGACTTAACTGAACTTCATGGTTGGTCGAGCAGTCGAGACCTTGATGATTTAGAGGCCGAACATGACGGGAATCACAAAGAGTTGTCTATCTTTTGGGCTTAGTGTAGTTGGTCGAGTCCCTCGAGATTGCACTAAGATGCCAATTGGATCCCGATCCCCACTAGGAGTCTGCCGAAGATTTTTGTCTCACGTGTCGAGGGTGTCGCGTGATTCGCTAGGAAAATAGTGGCAGTATATTAAGATAAAAGTCCATATCTAAATTAGTATTTTCTGTAAAATTTGTATGTTATTTATTTTCACTATATCTTGTTTGTCGCTTGTAAAACCCCTATGTGGCATACTTGATGCCAACCGCCTCATTGGTCCAAAGGCTCCATAATTTAAGAATTGTTCTCACGAAGGAGAAAATCCTAAATGTCCTTAACATGATTGTGCCCACACCGGAGGAAAGGACAAGCGAGGATGAGATCACTCGCTTTATGAAGTATATAGATAGTTCTAGAGGATAACCTAAGAGGATGACCTATGTATGATCTTATACTTTAGTCCCTATCAAATTCTTTTTCATAGTTCATTATTAACTTTAATATGAACAAGCTTGAGGTGACTCTATCTGAGCTCCTCAATATGTTGAGGGAAGCTGAGAGCACCATCAAGAAAGAGAAGCTAATTCTCTATATTGGTGAGACCAATAAGAAAAGGAAGGCTAGTAAGACCCTTAAGAAGGGCAAGGGCAAAGAAAGACTGGGTAAGACAAAGATTACCTAGAAAGACCCGGTAAAGGACAAATGACAATGCTTCCACTATGGTCAAGACGGGCATTGGAAGAGGAACTGTAAGGACTACCTTACAGAGAAGGCGAAATAGAAGCTTAGAGAAGCTTAAGGTATATTCATGATCAATCTTCACTTGTCAGATTTTCATGATAACACATGGGTATTGGATATCGAGAGTGTTTATCATATCTGTAATTTATTACATTTTCTGACAAGACCTATAAGATTGATTAGAGGTGAGATGGACCTCAAAATTGACAATAGAGCAAGAGTTGTTGTAGTTGCTATTGGGGAGGTCACCCTACATCTGCCTAGTGGAGTTATTATTGCATTAGATGCATGCTATTTTGTTCCCTCTATTATCAAAAATATTATATCCATATCTTGTTTGACAATAAGTGGATATAAATTAGTTTTTGAGAATAATAGTTGTTCAATAATTATGGATGATGAGATCATCACTAGAGGGACCCTTATAAATGACTTATATGTGTTAGACACTTCTCCACATATCATGAATATAAATATGTCTAAGAGGAAAAGAGATGAGGTGAATAATGCATACCTATGGCATTATAGGCTAGGTCGTATACATGAGAGAATGATTCAAAAGTTGCTGAAAGATGGATAGTTAGATCCATTTGACTATGAGACATATGCAACTTGCGAACCTTGCCTTCGTGGGAAGATGACCAACTCTCCTTTTAGTGAAACTGGAGAGAGAGCCACCGAGTTATTGGAACTCATACATAGTGATGTATGTGGTCCCATATCGACTCAGGCTATAGGTGGTTACTCATACTTCATTACATTCACTGATGTTTTCTCTAGGTATGGACACATGTACTTAATGAAGTACAAATATGAGGCCTTGGTTATGTGCAATGGGAAACAGATCGTGATGAGATCGATTCACCTTTAAACACAGATCCTAAATAATCCCGATCATAGGTTACTCGAGAGGGACATCGAGATAACCGGACAGACTGATGTACTATATACTTGTCCATATGATGGAGGCAGCTGGTCTCATAGCCACTTGTGTGGAGACACTAAGGATATAGTATATGTGCTCATTGGAGAATGAGTTTACTGATTGATCCGCTTATGGAATGCTGTATGGTTAATGATACATAATGTCAGACAGTGATTCCATAGTCTCAGTTGTGTATATGGTCTTTAGACTTAAGACACCAAAGATGCCTTGTATAAGTACTCCTTTCTTTGACGTCAGACTTACAGGTTTTGAAAGTTCCAGATCTGGTACAACTGGTTATTGGGATTGGGAGCCAACCCTACGAAGGTAATTGAGTATCAATAGAGGATCATTCACTCTCGGTATCACGAGAGGAATATCCCATATGTGCTTGCTCAGACAAATCCCTGGCCAGGGTCATTCGGATTGAGAGAGAAAGAGTTCTCCGAGAGAATCCGATTAGAGCGAGACTATGACGGATTCTGTATGTGACCTGACAGTACCATATCCAATATACGATCTCTGGGATATTATTTGGATGAGGGATTATAGATATATGGTAACTATGAACAGATAGGTTTGATGGATTTGATCCCTCCTGTACCGTTTGGGGACTATGACGTAGTGGCCTAGTACGTCCATAGTCGATGAGTCGAGTGAATTATTATGGGGATAATAATTCACTATATCAGAAGGAGTTATGATGGAAGTGACTCACGACCAGCTCGGTATCGAGCCTAGAGGGTCACACACATATGGTGGATGCTTCAGCGAATAGAGGATTGGATGAAGATCCAATTAGCCCCTATTCTCATTAGGTGAGACCCTATGTTGATTGGATCCTTGATTAAGGTCCAATTATAGGCCTAAGGAGATTATTGGATAGAGATCCAATAATGCAAGGTTAGCGGGTTATTGGATGGAGATCCAATACCCACCAAGGAAGGAGCCTTAGGGTTTTGGTGGCTGGCTCTCTATAAATAGGAGGGGAGACTCATGGTTGATAGGCTACAACTTTAGCCACCACCTCCTATTCTCCTCCCTCCCTCTGAGCAAGAGTTGCAAGATCAGATTGGAGGAGTTTTGCTGCAGAGATCCATCGTATGGATACCGCTAGAGAGGAGGACGCTTGACCTCCTTCATCTTCTCCATCCAGATCTGGAATACAAGGATATACGATATCCCTAGGTAAAATCAATCTCTCACACATCACGATTTTTTTGATTTTTATGGTTTTTCTCGTAACCCCAATCTTTTGCACAATGATTTAATCTGCGTGAGAAACCAGTTTTTGTTTTGATTTCCACTGCGCATGTGATGCACCCGCTCAAGTTTCCTAACAATTAGATATTGAGAGTGCTTATCATATCTATAATTCGGTGTAGGTTCTGGCAAGACTTAGGAGATTAGCCAAAGGTAAGATGAATATCAAGATGGCAAATGGAGTAAGAGTTGCTGCAGTTACTGTTGGGGAGGTCACCCTACATCTTCTTGATGTAGCTATTATTACATTAGATGCATGCTATTTTGTCCCCTCTATCATTATAAATATTATTTCTATCTCTTGTTTGACAATTAGTGAATATAAATTAGTTTTTAAGAATAATAGTTGTTCAATAATTATGGATGATGAGATCATCACTAGAGGGACCCTAATAAATGGCTTATATGTGTTAGACACTTCTCCACATATCATGAATATAAATACGTTTAAGAGGAAAAGAGATGAGGTGAACAATGCATACCTATGACATTATAGGCTATTATATACATGAGTAAAAGATTCAAAAGTTGTTGAAAGATCGATACTTAGATATATTTGACTATGAGTCGTATGCAACTTGCGAACCTTCCTTCATGGGAAGATAACCAACTCTCCTTTTAGTGGAACTAGAGAGAGAGCCACTGAGTTATTGAAACTCACACATAGTGATATATGGTCCTACATCGACTCAGGCTATAGATGGTTACTCATACTTAATTACATTTCCTGATGATTTCTCTAGGTATGGACATGTGTACTTGATGGAGTACAAATCCGAGGCCTTTGCGAAATTCAGGAATATAAGAATGAAATAGAGAACCAGATTAGAAAGAGTATTAAGACTCTTCGATCAGATCGAGGAGGAGAGTACTTGAGTACGGAGTTCACCCATTTCTTTAGGGACAATGAGATTCTATCCTAGTGGACACCTCCTTATACATCTCAACTCAATGGTGTATCAGAAAAGAGAAATCACACGTTGTTAGACATGGTGTGATCCATGATGAGTTTCGCTGACCGACCCGTCTCATTCTAAGGATATGCCATAAAGATCACAACTTACCTTCTAAACAGAGTTCTATCAAAGTTGATAGTATCTACACCATATGAGATATGAAAAGGAAAAAAGCCTAATCTTACGATGGTTAAGATTTGGGGCTATCCTGTCTATATTAAAAGACATAATCTTGACAAGGTGGAATCAAGGATAGAATGGTACAAGTTCTATCATCTAGAGGACCAGAAGGTCTTTGTTGCCAAGAGGGTTATGTTTCTTAAGAAGAAACACGTTCTTGGTGGAAACAATGAGAGTGAGATAGAGTTGAGAGATGTTGGAGAACCTAGCTCAAGCACCACTCTAGAGTCTGAGTCTATTCAGGTACATAGCACACAAGTTCTAACTTTATATAGGTCTGACAGAGTATCTCACCCTCCTAAAAGATATGTGAGACTATCAGTAGAGAGGACTCTCAAGATGTTGATCCTCAGACCTATAAGGAGACTATTATGAGTATCGACTCTAAGTGGTTACAAGAAGCTATAAATTCTGAGATGGATTTCATGTACTCTAATAAGGATTAAAACCCAGTGGATGCACCTGAGAGTATCATACCTATCGGCTACAAATGGATCTTTAAGAAGAAGATCAGAGTGGATGAAAAGGTGGAGACATATAAGGCAAGGCTGGTAGCTAAGGGATATTGTTAAAGGCAAGGAGTTGACTATGACGAAACCTTTTCACTTATAGCCATGCTTAAATCCATCATAATTCTTTTGGCCATTGCAGCACAATATGACTATGAGATCTGGCAGATGGATGTGAAAATGATAGTCCTCAATGACAACCTCGAGGAGGATGTGTATATGATACAACCAAAGAGATTCGTATCCAGAGATAGTCCAGAAAGTGTGCAGGTTGCTTAAGTCCATTTATGGATTGAAGCAAGCTTCCCAAAGTTAAAACATAAGATTTGATGAGGCGATCAGATCTTATGACTTCGTTAAGAATGAAGATGAGCCTTGTGTGTACAAGAAGGTAAGTGAGAGCGCTATCACCTTCTTAGTGTTTATGGATGATATCCTAATCATTGGGAATGATGTATAAATATTCTTCGCAGTAAAGGCTTGGCTATCCATAAACTTCTCCATGAAAGACTTATAGGAAGCATCCTACATTTTGGAGATCCGGATCTATAGAGTTAGATCTAAGAGGATGCTTAGTTTGTCATAGTCCAGGTACATAGACTCCATTATCAAAATTTTTGGCATGGAGAATTTCAAGAGAGGTCTCATACCGATGAGACATGAAATATCACTTTATAGGAGCATGTCCCCAAAGACTCCTGAAGAAAGAGTAGACATGAATAAGATACTCTATACCTCGACGATAGGGTCTATCATATATGATATACTATGTACCAGGTCTGATATAACATATGCTCTAAGTGTCATGAGCAACTATCAGGTGAATCTAGGTTTAAAACACTGAAAGACAGTAAAATATATCCTTAAGTACTTGAGAAGGAATAAGGATCTTTTACTGATATATGAAGAAGGTAGTCTCTAGGTTGAGGCTATACAGACTCGAGTTTCCATGGATGAAAGCAAGTCGAACTCAGGGTATGTTTTCACCCTACATAGAATAGCAATAAGCTGAAAGAGTTCCCAGCAAGATATTACTACTGACTCGACCACAGAGGCAAAATACATTGTTGTAGTAGAAGCAGCAAAAGAAAGGGTATGGATGAAGAAGTTCATCAAGGATTTGGGAGTCGTACCAAGCAGCATGGAGCTAATTCTTATATATTATGACAGCGATAGGGCGATAGTTCTAGCAAGGGAACCCAAGTCTTATCAGAATTATTCTGAGGAGGTTCCACTTAATTAGAGAGATCATAGCCCATAAAGATATAACAATGAAAGAGTTTCATCTGAAGATAACATTGCAGATCGACTGATAAAGCCACTGGCCAAGAATGTATTTGAGCTTTATAGAGGTATAATGAGGATTAAACACATAAGTGATTAGTTTTAGGTCAAGTGGGAGATTGCTGGTTACAGGTGCCTTACAAGCCAATCACGTGAGTAATGACACGTGTGACACGCTGCGTGATCTTTTTGCTTATGATTATTATTAGCATATTATCACATTATGTTATATGTTATATATATATATATATATATATATATATATATATATATATATATATATATATATATATATATATATATATATATATATATTAATTATGATGCCCTTGGTTCTGTGCAATAGGAATTGAATCGTGATGAGATCACGATAAACATAGATCACGACTACATCTTTAACTGCCCCCTCCTATTCTCCTCCCTCCCTCTCTTGACGTAAGAGTTGCAAGACTTGAGATTACGATTGGAGGAGTATCGCTGCAGCAATTCATCGTATGGATATCACTAGAGAGGAGGACGCTTGGCTTCCTTTATTCTCTCCATCCGAATTTGGAAAAATAGGGATATACAATCTCCCTGGGTAAACAATCTCTCACACGATGTGATTTTTTGATTTTACGGCTTTCTCGCGACATAATCTTTTGCATGACGATTTGATCTATGTGGGAAACCTATTTTATTTTGATCTTCCACTGCGCATATGATCTTCCCACTTGGTTTCCCAACAGATCATAGGTTACTCGAGAGAGACATCGAGATAACTAGAGAGACTAGTGTATAACATACCCATACATAAAATGGAGACGGCTAGGATCATAGTCGTTTATGTGGGAACACTAAGAGTATAGTACATGTGCTCATTAAAGAATGAGTTCACTGATTGATCCGTTTATAAAATGATGGGTGGTTAATAATACCTAATGTCAGAAAGTGATTTCATAGTCCCAATTGTTTGTCTGGTCCTTAAACTTGAGACACCAAGGATGCCTTGTTTATGTTGAATCTCAGATTTTGATAATAAAATCAATTGATGGGTTATTGATATAACATGTGTTGTTAGAGTTAGATTGATGCAGGATTAACTATTATAGATTACAATTAGAGGATTGGCTAAAGTCAGGTGCAAGCATTGGGCCGGAGGGAAGACAATGCGGTTGGGAACTCGCATGGAGTGCGCCGGAAGAAGACCAAGACTCGTCGGAAGATTATCGGGGGTAGCTGAAAAGCTTACCGGGAGTTGGAAAGGTTTTTAAGTGGACTTGTTGGTCATGATTGTAATCATAGTTAGCATCGTGTAGGTCTAACTATGATAGAAGCAATTGAGTTATAGCCAGATGATGGGCCAAGATCAAGCTTGGGCATCGGGCCAGGTTCGGATGACGCAGTGGGACCTCGTCGGGAGTTCGCTAGGAGATTCATCGAAAGGGATTAGGAAGTTCGCTGGGAACAAGCCGTGAGATCGTCAGAAGAAGACTGGAAGATTCATTGCAAGAATGCCAGAGGCTACCAGATTGGTGGGAGTTAGGTCTTGGTTTAGCTTGTTGGTCATTAAGAGTTGTAATCATTGAGTCGTAGTTATGGATTGAGACCTAATTGAACTGGATTTGAATGAAATCTAAGTCAACTCAATAAGACAACCGGGTCCACTATGGGGTTTGGTTGAGCTCAGATTGAGCTCAATTAGTTGACCAAAGTATTGGTCAATATCAAGTTTAAGCCATATTTGAAAAGTGTAGGGAACCACTTTTCTTGAGATTCTGACGGGTAAACCGTCGGTGAGCAGTGGTTGGACCACCCATACCCTGGAAATAGGATGACTGCCAGTGGTTGAACCACCCAGGTCGACGGTTGAACCACCCGTACCCAGGATTCTGAATGCTTTCGATGGTTGACTCGCCCAAGCCTGCGGTTGAACCGCCTGTACTCAGATTTTACGGATATGTTGGAATTTTGGCTCTATAATTCTAAAGCCATTTGGGGCTATAAATATCTCAAGTTTTCTTGCATTACATACAACAATTTTAAGGGATAAAATTCTATAAAAAACTTGTGTGGATTGTAAGAAAAAAAAAGAGGTAAGGGGGTGATCAAAGAGTTGTAATCTTGTCTCCCTTGTAAGAAAAGTCTAAGGGTTTGATCTTCACCTAAAGAAGATCAGTAGTGGATGCCGGTGTGCCTCAAGGAGGAGGACTCGGGAGTGGACGTAGGCCTGTTGGTGCTGAACCACTATAAAACTTGTGAGTTTTTTTTTTGCTTTCCTTGCTTACTAATTTTGTATTGACGCTTTCGATTTAATTTACTCTTTGAAAGTAAGGTTTTCACGTCAAGCACTTCACCTACGATGTTGCTTATCTTTAGGATTTCCTTATTCTTTCTTAAGTAATTTGTAAACAAGTAACTTGGCAATCTTCTATTAATCACTCACTTGCTTTACTTGAACGAAAAACTTTGGATCTTCTTATATTGCTTAAAATGAAAAGTTTTTATTTAAAATGATAATTTACACTTGCGCTAATTCCTCTTAATGCCAATTGATCAAAACAATTGGTATTAGAGCCATATTTTTCTCATTTGGTTTAACACCCAAGAGAAATAACTCTTTTTGGCTTTCAAGAGGGTTTTTCTATCGTTCGTACTTCCATGTTCAATAGGACAGACTACACTTATTGGAAAACTCGGATGCGAGTTTTCTTGCTTTCCTTGAACCTTGATTTATGGAATATTGTTGAAAACAGATTTAAAAGGTTTTCTCTTCTAATGAACGATTAGAATGATTTGGAGAAGAAGACTTTCTCTTTAAATGCCAAGGCTATGAATGTCTTATATTGTGCACTTGATAAAACTGAATTTGATGGGGTTTCTTGTTTTGATTCGGCTTTCGATATATGACATGCATTAGAAATAACACATGAAAGCATATTAAATCTAAATGAATCATTAAATGAAATGTCTTACAAAAATGAACAAGAAGAATACCTTCCTAAGAACAAGAAAATTTTGACATTGAGAACTCAAGAACACCTTCCAAAGGATAGGAAAGAATTGGAACTGAGAACATATGATTCCTCGACTGAAATCTTGAGTGATGTGAACTTTGAACATTTGACAAATGAATTGGTTAAATTAATCAACATGAACCATAAAAATGATTTAAAGATGCACAAAACTTCTTGCTATGAATGCAAGAAGCCGAGGTGCTCCAAAGATGAAGAACACAATTAATTAAGAAGTGAAAGATCTCGCGCTCGTAACCCACCTGAAAGCTCTTTTACTTTTAATGAGTTATTACTTTTTTTTCATAAGCTTTATGATGAATTTAGAAAGATTAGCAAATCTTATAAATTACTTAAGGTAGAGCATGCATCATTAGTTAGTAAATTTGATGAAATGCATGAAGTAGCACTATCACACAATACATGTACCAAACATGAAACCTTGCATGATACTTTACCATTACACAATTTTTACTCTAAATATAAAATGCTAGATGATGTGAAAAAGAAAAATATCATGCTTAAACAAATGTTAGAAAAATTTGAAATGGGGACCAAATCCCTAAATATGATTCTTGCCAATAATGATTATATTAATAGAAGAAATGATATAAGTTTTGTTAGTGACATTCAACAAAAGCCAACCATGTTTATTAAAGGATCAACCTTAAATGTGCCACCAAGAATCAAATATAATTTTTGTGAAAAATTAGGACATAAGGCAAACAAATGTTCATTTAAAAACAATAGTCCACATAAATTAATTTGGGTTTCTAAAGGAACCATAAACAATCTTAAGCCTTTAATATAAATGGAAAGAACATATCATGAATGACCCAATGTAAAATGAGTACCTAAACTAAACCCCCCCTCATAATATAAAGTTACCTCATAACAAGGCTAGGAGTACTAAATAATATTTTGAAAGTAGATGCTCAAAGCACATAACTTGAGATCTAATACCCTTTCAAAGCTCACTAGCCTAAGTAGTAACAAGAAAATTATTGAAATTAAAATTAATGACAATGAATCTTTTGATGGTTCATCATTATACAATTAATCTTGATGATGTATAGCTAGAGTATGAACTAGAACCAAAGAATCTTATTTATTGAAAAATTATATTGAAATTTACATAAATGAGATTTTGATGATAATTAAATAATAGGTTCAAATTTATTAGCTTGGATGTTGGTTTAAATGTAAAGACTATTGTTAAATGGTTCAAATATTGACAAAGTCTATGAAATGATTAATTTGAATATGACATTGATTGAAATGCTATGATAGTGAATAATTATGTTGAATGTTAGAATTTGAGCATAGAAAATATATATGCTTCATTTTTAGGTATTATTGTAAATGAGTTTTTCAACTCCTTGCACTATGTGTAAAGAGCTAGACTCATTTAAAAGTTGAAATTGAGATAGGTTAAAATTTTGCTTTAAAGATGTTTTATCATTTTGATATATTCTATCAATGACCTTGACAAATTCTTCTAGAATGAAATTTGACTTTCGATCTTAACAAAAAATTCATTGATTTGAAAAGCATTCTTGAAAGAAATCACATGAAACAACCAAAAGGAGGTAATTAATCTTAAAAATATTTTTATCCTATAAATCATTTAGCAAGATAAAATGATACCATTATTGTTAAATCTCTTTAACTACAAAAATAAATTAGAAAATTTTGGCTATTTTCTTTTGGAAAACAATCTATGTTGACTTTTTCTGAAAAGCAATTTTTTATGATGATTTTGGATATATTTTCAAATAATTTTGTTTTAAAGAATGGATATGCTTGAATCTATCCAACATTATTGATATTTTGACTTTCATTATTTGATAACTTAAATCATGACCATGAAATCTTGAAAATTATAATTTGAGATCTTTATATAAACCAATATTGTTTACTAAAATTCTTTCCCTTTATTAAATAAAGTTTTCATCCTAATCATGATCTTGACTTCTAAATATTTATAACTTGATATTTCTATAAGAATCAAGATCCTTCTTATTTGATCTCCTAAGATTTCAAAAGCTTTAAAATTTCATCTACGAAGAAATATGTCAAAATAAATCATGTTCTTGGCATTTATGATTTGATGATTTGAATTTGAATAAGTTTTTATCCAAATCATAATATTGATTCCTTGATATTTATAAATTGAGATTTATTATGAGTCAAGATTTTTCATTCTTTGTACTCCTATGATTCCTTTGGCTATTTACTAAAAAGGTGACATATCATAATAAACCATGATATGCTACTTGATATCTTGATAATTTATGACTTGAAGTTTTTTTATGTATTATACCACTTTTTTTCTTTCTTATTTACAATGACAAAGGGGAGAAAGGAAATCACTAGTATTTCAAGAGATCGATAAGTCTGTTTATTTCATCTTGAATTTGTTGAAAGTGATTTTGATTATTTGAAATTAAATGAGTTTTTACCTATATCATGATTTTGATTCCTCAAAATTATAACTTGAAATCCTTTATGAATCAAATCTTATATTATTTATTCTCGTATTATTTAAAAGGAGATATTTTTATATTAATCATGATTTTGATAACTTAAGATTTCCTATGCATGAATCAAGATATTTTATTTGTTTATCCTATTATTTGTCTCTTGATATTTATAATTTATCTTCATGAATTGAATATCTCATCACCATGTTAATTTTTCTTGATATATTTCATGTGATAATTAAAAAAATGATATAATGGAAAAGTTTAGCACTATTGTAACCATTCCTTCTTTTTGACAATGACAAAGGGAGAGCAAAACTTGCTAGTTTACTTATCTCAAAAGAGAAGCAATACTCTTGTAAATCTCAAGAGAAGCAAACAATTTTGCTTAACCTTACATTCTAAAAAAACATGCTAAGAGAAGTCACGCTTGCCAACTTGTTAGCTTGCATGATGCAAAATTGCTAGCTTGAACATTACAAAGGAAGCAAAAATTTGCTAGCTTGCACTTCTTAAAAGAAAATAAATAACTCTCTAGCTTGCATGTTCTAAAGTGATGAAAAATCTGCTAAATTGCTAAGCTTTATATCTCAAAAACTTGCTAATTACATTTTTTTTTTTTTTTTTGTTGATAACAAAGGGGGAGAAGGTATGATGATGTGAAATCATGTATGATGATTATGCATAATTTTAAAAATATATATGATGATTTGGAATAATGCATGCAATACTCATGATTTTATGATGATATGATGTATTGCATGTGATGTGATTAAAATAGTTTCAACTTGGACTTTTGAGCTCATCTCAATATTCTTTTTGAAATTTACGAAGAGCTCTACTTAATGATATTTTACAACTCCTCCCTTATTTTCTTTCCTTCTTTTTCACAAGAGGAAGAAAATTCTTTATGACTCATATCGTATTTTACAAAGGGGGAGCAAAAACTCATGTGCCTTAAAATTCTTAGTCATATATTTCACCTTTTTGTTGATGACAAGGGGGGAGAAATATATTGATGACACATGATATTAATGATATATATTGATAACACATGATATTGATGATATACTTGGATATCTTGGATATAGATGCATAATTCGTTTTGAAATTCATGATTCGATGCCGTAATGCAAATTTGTGTTAAAATTTGCTTGGAATGTTGATTGCTTAAAAATACTTGAAATTTAAGAGTGTGTGATTCTCTTAAATTGAAGTGGTATGGATTTAGGGGGAGTTAGGATTAACTCCTGTCATCAATTGATTGTCATCATCAAAAAGTGGGAGATTGTTGAATCTCAGATTTTGATAATGAAATCAATTGATGAGTTAGTTATTGATCTAACATTTGTTGTTAGAGTTAATTGATGCAGGATTAACTACAATAGATTACAATTAGAGGATTGGCTAAAGTCAAGTCCAAGCATTGGGCCGGAGTGAGGACGATGCGGTTGAAAACTCGCTTGGAGTGTATCGGGAGCCCACCGAGGGTGTCGGGAGTTTGCCAGGATAGCACAAGGGAGTTCACCGGAAGAAGACCAAGACTTGCCAGAAGATTGTCGGGGGTAGCCGAAAAGCTTGTCGTGAGTTGAAAAGGTTTTCAAGTGGACTTGTTGGTCATGATTGTAATCGTAGTTAGTATTGTGCAGGTCTAATTATGATTGGAGCAATTGAGTTACAGCCAGATGATGGGCCATGATCAAGCTTGGGCATTGGGCCGGGTTCGGACGATGCAGTGGGAACTCGCCGGGAGTTCGCTAGGAGATTCGCCGAAAGGATCGGGAAGCTCGATGGGAACACATTGGGAGATCGTCGACAAAAGACTGGAAGAATCATCGCACGAATATCGAAGGCTACCTGATTGACGGGAGTTAAGTCTTGGTTTAGCTTGTTGATCATTAAGAGTTGTAATCATTGAGTCATGTTAGGGATTGAGTCCTAATTGAGTTGGATTTGGATGAAATCCAAATCAACTCAATAAGACAACTGGGTCCACTATAGGGTTTGGTTGAGTTCAAGTTGAGCTCAATTAGTTGACCAAAGAATTGGTCAACATCAGGTTTAAGCCAAAATTCCAAAACTGGAGGGAACCACTTTTTCGGATAGTCCAGCGGATAAACCATCAGTGAGTGACAGTTGGACCGCCCGTACCCTAGAAACAGGGCAGCTGTCAGTGGCTGAATCACCCATACTTGGTTTCCAAGCAGCTAACGATGGGTAAACCGCCCAGGCTATGTGGTTGAACTGCCCGTACCCAGGATTCTGGGTGCTTTCGACGGTTGACCTGCCTAGGCCTACGGCTGAACCGCCCGTACCCAAATTTTACAAGTATGTTTAAATTTTGGCTCCAAAATTCTGAAGTTATTTGAGGCTATAAATACCCAAAGTTTTCTTGCATTCCATACAACAAATTTGGGGGATAAAATTCTATGAAAAACTTATGTGGATTGTAAGAAAAAGAAAAGGGGTAAGGGAGTGATCAAAGAGTTGTAATCTTGTCTCCCTTATAAGAAAAGTGTAAGGGTTTGGTCTTCACCTAAAGAAGATTAGTAGTGAACATCGGTGTACCTCAAGGAGGAGGACTCGGGAGTGGACGTAGGCTCGTTGGTGCCGAACCACTATAAAACTTGTGAGTTTTTCTTTTGCTTTCCTTGCTTACTAATTTTGTATTGACACTTTCGATCGTTTTTGCCAAAATTTTTACACAATTCCTTAGATCAACTTAGCTTTCATCTAAGATTGATCTCTAGATAAAATTCCTTATGGAACTGGTTTTATTATGCCTTCTTTCATCACTATGCAGTGCTAGAATTTTATGATGAAGGATATGCCTTCCGCCTTTTACCCTATTTTTATACTGTTACTCTATCAAAATTTTGTCAAACTTTTTACTGATATTGACCACATCTAAACCAAGGATTTCTGCATATTTTTCTTGAGTTTTTCTTTGGAATTTATGTTAATAATTCATTGTTTCTCCGATATAAAATCTGTTTGGCAGGACAGCACATCGCAACACTTTTCTTTGTCGAATTCCATCAGATTTGAGTGCTGTCTTTTGTGGGTTTTTGGACTCTCTTTCTTTCATCTACAAACCCTATCATCCTCACCAAAAATCCTTCCAAATCGTACCCTAAACTGATCCCAAACAGCCACCCGAATCAGCCTAAACCGTAGCCTACTCCCATCTAAACCGATCCACCCATCCAACCGGCCATCCGCTCTCCAAAAATTCTCATGCCACTAACCCGATAACAAAAGAATGATCTCAATATTATAGATCTAGAGGCATAACCATGGCATCAGAGGAGGCCATCAACACCAAGTCTGAAGCCTTTGAAAGCCGTATGGAGGAGAAGATGCGATCCCTTTTCCTCGAATTCAACATAAGCCAGCCACCTAGCCCGAAGAAATCATAGCAAGGAGAAACTTTAGATTGGCAAGATGATCTTCAAGAGCATGGCCACATCATCTCTGATCTAAACACTTCATGCATGAAGGTTGACTTCCCTAGATGGGAAGAAGGACATCCGATCGGATGGATCGCCGATGCTACAAGGGTGGAGATTCCTGCCATCCACCTCGAGGGAGACGCTATTCGGTGGTTTAATTAGTATGAGCACACCCATGGAAGTCTCTCTTGGCAGCGATTCAAGGAAGGACTACTTAATCGCTTCGGACCAATTGATTTTGACAACATCGATGGACAATTAGCAAAAATTCAACAAACCTCGACAATACATAAATAACAAACAAGGTTTGAACATTTATCTAACCAAACTATGGATTGGTCTAAAAAATAACTTTTAGGGACTTTTATTGAGGGCCTAAAGCTAGAGATTCGAGGAGAAGTAAAGGCGCGACAACCATACACTCATACGATGGCAATTTCCTTCGCGAGAATCTAAGAAGAACGATTGAACCACGAAGTACGAAGGACAAGGGTCGCTCTCCGACCATCCATGCTGAAGCCTTCAGCCCCCTCTATTGCCATCCGAGCCCCTGCACCAAAAAAATTAACAAGAGATGAGCTTCGTGAATGATCGACTAAGGGGTTGTGTTGGCATTGTGATGAACCGTGGAGCCGAGAATATCGCTGCAAAAAGGATCGGCTTCTCATGATTGAACCAGTAGAGGATGAGGATAGTGAACTATCTGAAGAATACCTTGAACCTGAAGATAAGTCATGGAGGAAGAGCCCCAACTGGCTACTCCAACCAGTAGATAATGAAAGTTGGAGGACTTTTTGAACAGCAACCCATCACCGTTCTCATCGATACGGGCAGCACAAATAACTTCCTCAATAGCAAGGTCACTACACGTATGACACTTCAAATCGAAGGTTGTAACAAGTTTGATGTAAAGGTTGTCGATGGCCGAATCCTTAATTGCGACCAACGGTGCCCGCGGGTAAAATTGCTCCTACAAGACCAAGAAGTGGTATCCGATTTCTTCCTCCTTCCTATCGATGATTATGAAGTCGTGCTTGGGATTGAATGGCTCATAACATTAGGTGACATCTCCTAGAATTTTTCTAAACTAATCATGGGAGATATGTCACATTACGAGGCAAGTGCGAGAGCTATATTTCCAATGTTTCGACACAGCGAATGAAGAAGGTGCTACACAAAATAAATGGTGAGTTTTTGATGCATATCCAATAGCCATCTAAGGAGGAGAATGTGCAAAATTCAGATCCTAAGCTTGCCCTCTTATTGGATGAATTCACATATGTTTTCACAAAGACGCGAGGGCTTTCCCCTAACCGGTCACATGACCACCGCATACCTATTTTGCCGGGCAAACCTCTAGTAAATTTAAGGCCGTACCGCTATCATCACTTACAGAAGGATGAAATTGAGAACATCATCAAGGAGATGCTCAACACTGGAGTAATTCGACCAAGCTGTAACCTTTGTTCTTCACCGGTGTTGCTAGTGCGCAAGAAGGATGGATGGTACATGCGGATGTGCGTTGATTACCGGGCTTTGAACGACATCACCGTCAAAGACAAATATCATATACTAGTCATAGATGAGCTCTTGGATGAATTAAAAGGAGCCCGAGTCTTCACTAAATTGGATCTCTGTTCCGGTTATCATCAAATTCGGGTATGCGCTGAGGATGTTTCAAAAACTGCATTCCGCACACATAACGACAACTACGAGTTTTTGGTAATGCCTTTCGGACTTACGAATGCTCCTTCCAATTTTCAAAACTTGATGAATGACATCTTCTGGAGTTTTTTTACACAAGTTCATGTTAGTATTTTTTGATGATATTCTCATTTATAGCCCTACGCTTGATATGCATTTTCAGCACTTATGAAATGTTCTAACGATTCTTTAGGAGAACACTCTTTATATTAAATAGTCAAAGTGTAGTTTTTTATAATGTAAAGTGGAGTATCTAGGGCACATTATATCAGAGGATAGAGTGGCGGTAGACCCGATGAAGATCGAGGCAATGCAAGGATGGCCGAGACCTACAAACATAAAATCGCTACGCGGCTTCCTTGGACTCACGGGCTACTACCAAAACTTAATGAAAGATTATGGCAAGATTAGTGCCCCACTCATGTCCCCACTGAAGAAAGACTCCTTGTGGTTGGATAAAGCCTCCGTAGCCTTTGAACGACTCAAGGCAGCCATGATGATGACGCCAGTCCTAGCACTACCCGATTTCAATCGTACCTTCGTGATTGAGGCTGACGCGTCCGAAGTTAGAACTAAGGCTATTCTAATGCAGGATGGCTGACTCCTTACACCAGCAAAGCTTTGTCTCCTCACATCCTACAATGTCTGTGTATGATAAGGAAATACTTGCCATCGTACACGTTGTCACGAAGTGGAGACCCTACCTGGTCGGCCGACGCTTCCAGATTAAGACTGACCACCAAAGTCTTAAATATTTTTTAGAGCCAAAAATATCTTCCCCAGAGCAGCAGATAGGTAACTAAACTTCTTGGCTTTGATTATGAAATTACTTATCGAAAGGGGAAAGAGAATGTTGTTGCAGATGCTCTATCACGGCTACCAGGACAAGCCAAAATTTCAGCCATCTACCTTCCCTCCACCACTTCCTCAAGGACATTAGGGAGGAATGAAAGAATGACCCAGAGACATAGGATATCATAAAAAAATTGGAAAAGGATCCAGGTTCCATGGGCCACTACACTTGGGCTTCGAAGGACCTGCTCTACAAAAGCCAAATTGTGATTGTTCCTTCTTCCCCTTGCATTCAGATTATTTTGCATGAGATGCATACTTCACCTTCAGCAGGGCACTCTGGATTGAGAACATATAAGAGGGTGAAGCAAAACTTCTTTTGGAAGGGCATGAAAAAATTGATTTATGATTATGTATCCAAATGTGATATATGCCAGCAGCAGAAAGGTAAAACAATGGCAAATCCAGGAAAATTACAACCACTACCTATACCGGACTCAACATGGACTGACATCACCATGAATTTTATCAAAGGGCTGCCATCATCTCAAGGTAAAAGCATGATTTTTGTGGTGGTAGATCGTCTAACTAAATATGCTTATTTTTGTGCTGTGAGACATCCTTATACTGCTGCCAGCATTGCTCAACTTTTTATAGAAAATATTATAAAACTGTATGGGATGCCAAGGTCGATTGTGAGTGACCATGACAAGGTGTTTACAAGTAAATTTTGGATCGAGCTCTTCCAACTACAAGACACCCAACTGAAGATAAGCACAGCCTATCATCCATAGATAGACGACCAAACATAAGTGGTGAACAGATGCCTCGAGACTTACTTACGGTGCTTCACCAGTGACTAGTCCAAAAAGTGGACAAGGTAGCTTCCTTGGGCTGAATAGTGGTACAACATAACTTATCATTCATCAACCAAATATACCCCTTATGAGGTATTGTATGGCCGATCGCCTCCTGTAATACTTGTTGGGAAACCTCAGCGGGTGCATCACATGCGCAGCGAAAATAAAAAAAAACTAATTTTCCATGTAGATCAAATCATCATGCAAAAGATTGGGGTCGCGAGAAAAATGTAAAAATCGATAAAACCGCGATGTGTGAGAGATTGATTTTACCTAGGGAGATTGTATATCTTGTATTCCAGATTCGGATGGAGAAGATGAAGGAGGTCAAGCGTCCTCCTCTCTAGTGGTATCCACATGATGTATCTCTGCAGGGAAACTCCTCCAATCTGATCTTGCAACTCTTGCTCAGAGGGAGGGAGGAGAATAGGAGGTGGTGACTAAAGCTGCAGCCTATCAACCATGAGTCTCACCTCCTATTTATAGAGAGCCACCAAAACTCTAGGGCTCATTCCTTAGTGGGTATTGGATCTCCATCCAATAACCCACTAACCTTGCATTATTGGATCTCTATCCAATAATCTCCTTAGGCCAATAATTGGGCATTAATCAAGGAGCCCATCAACATAGGGTCTCATCTAATGAGAATAGGAGCTAATTTGATCTTCATCCAATCCTCTATTCACTGAAGCATCCACCATATGTGTGTGACCCTCTAGGCCCGATACCGAGCTGGTCGTGAATCACTCCCATCCGAACTCCTTCTGATATAGTGAATTATTATGCCCATAATAATTTACTCGATTCATCGACTATGGACGTACTAGGCCACTATACAGGGGGATCAAATCCATCGGATCTGTCTGTCCACAGTTACCATGTATCTATAATCTCTCATCCAAATAATATCCCAGAGATCGTATATTGGACATGGTACTGTCAAGTCACATACAGAATCAGTTTGTCTTGCTCTATTCAGATTCTACCGGAGAACTCCTCTCTCAATCTGAATGACCCTTGCCAGGGATTTGTCTGAGCAAGCACATATGAGATATTCCTCTCGTGATACCGAGAGTGGATGATCCTCTATTGACACTTAATTGCCTTCGAAAGGTTGTACCAATCTCGATAACCAACTGTACCAGATTTGGAACTTTTAAAACCTGTAAGTTTGGCGTCAAAAAAAGGAGTACTCATACAAGACATACTTGGTGTCTCAAGTCTAAGGACCAGATACACAACTGGGACTATGGAATCGTTGTCTGATATTAGGTATCATTAACCATACAATATTCCATAAGCCGATCAATCAGTGAACTCATTCTCCAATGAGCACCTATACTATATCCTTAGTGTCTCCACATAAGTGGCTATACGACCAGCCACCTCCATCATATGGACGGGTATATAGTACACCGGTTTATCCGGTTATCTCGATGTCCCTCTCGAGTAACCTATGATCGAAATTATTTAGGATCTGTGTTTAAAGGTGAATCGATCTTATTATCATGATCTCATCACGATCCGATTCCCATTGCATAGAAATAAGGACATCATAATATATGTAACAAATAATATAATGTGAGAATATGTCAATATTAATCATAAGCAAAAAGATTGCATAGCGTGTCACACGTGTCATCACTCACGTGATTGGCTTGCAGGGCACAAGTAACCAGCAATCTCCCACTTGACCAAAAGCCAATCACCTATATGTCTGATCCTCATCAGACCCCTATGACGCTCAGATACAATCTGAGCCAACGACTTCATCAATGAATCTGCAATGTTATCTTCGGATGGAACTATTTCCATTGCTATACCTTTTTGGGTCATGATCGCTCTAATCAGATGGAACCTCCTCAGAATAATTCTGTTGAGACCTGAGTTCCTTTGTTAGAGTTATCGCCCTGTCGCTGTCATAATATATGGGAGTCAGCTCCATGCTTCTTGGTATGACTCTCAAATCCTTGATGAACTTCTTCATCCATACCCCTTTGTCTTGCTGCTTTTACTACAGTAATTTATTTCGCCTTTGTGGTCGAGTCAACAGTAGTATCTTGCTTGGAACTCTTCCAGCTTACTACTCCTCCATTCAGGGTGAAAATATACCCTGAATTTGACTTGCTATCATCAATGTTGGATTGAAAACTCGAGTCCGTGCAACCCTCAACTTGGAGGCTACCTCCTACATATACCAGTAAAAGATCCTTAGTCATTCTCAAGTACTTAAGAATACACTTTACTGCCTTCCAATGTTCTAAACCTGGATCTACCTGATACCTGCTCATGACACTCAGAGCATGTGCTATATCAGGCCTAGTACACAGCATCACATACATGATAGACCCTATCGCTGAGGCATAAGGTATCTTATTCATGTATGCCCTTTCTTAAGGAGTCTTTGGGGACATACTCCTAGAAAGTGATATTTCATGTCTTATCGGTATGAGACCTCTCTTAAAATGTTTCATGCCAATCCTTTTGATAATGGAGTCTACGTACCTTGACTAGGACAAGCCAAGCATCTTTTTGGATCTATCTCTATAGATCTGAATCCCCAAAATATAGGATGCTTCACATAAGTCTTTCATGGAGAAGTTTCTAGATAGCTAAGCCTTTATTGTGATTAGGATGTCATCCACATATAGCACTAAGAAGGTGATAGCGCTTCCACTTACCTTCCTGTACACACAAGGCTCATCTTCGTTCTTAACGAAGTCATAAGATCTGATCACCTCATTAAATCTTATGTTCCAACTTCGGGAAGCTTGCTTCAATCCATAAATGGATCTAAGCAACCTGCACTCTTTGGATACGAATCCCTCTGGTTGTATCATATACATCTCTTTCTCGAGGTTGCCATTGAGGAATGTCGTTTTGACATCCATCTGCCAGATCTCATAGTCATAGTGTGCTGCAATGGCCAAAATAATTCTAATGGACTTAAGCATGACTATAGGTGAAAAGGTTTCGTCATAGTCGACTCCTTGTCTTTGACGATATCCTATAGCTACCAGCCTTGCTTTATAGGTCTCTCTACCTTTCCATCCACTCTGATCTTCTTCTTGAAGATCCATTTGCAACCGATGGGTACAATACCCTCAAGTGCATCCACAAGGTTCCAAACCTTGTTAGAATACATGTAATCCATCTCAGAATTCATGGCTTCTTGCCACTTCCTAGAGTCTATACTCATAATAGCCTCCTCGTAGGTATGAGGATCAACATCCTGAGAGTCATCTCCACTGATATGTCCCACATATCTTTCAGGAGGGTGAGATACTCTATTAGACCTACGTAAAGTTGAAACTTGTGTGTTAGGTACCTGAACAGACTCGGGCTCCAGAATGGTGCTTGAGCTAGGTTCTCCAACCTCGCTCAATTCTATCTCACTCCCACTGTTTCCACCAAGAATGTGTTCCTTCTCAAGGAACACAGCTCTCTTAGCAAAAAAGACCTTTCGGTCCTCGGGATGATAGAAATAATACCCACAAGTTTCCTTTAGGTATCCGATGAATGTGCACCATTCTATCCTTGATTCCAACTTATCGGGGTTGTGTCTTCTAACGTGGGTAGGACGGCCCCAAATCTTAACAATCTTAAGACCAGACTTCTTTCCTTTCCATATCTCATATGGTGTAGACACTACCGACTTTGATGGAACTCTGTTCAGAAGGTAAGCTGTAGTCTCTAGGGCGTCCCCCCAGAATGAAACCGGTAGGTCAGTGAAACTCATCATGGACCGCACCATGTCTAACAACGTGCGATTCCTCATTTCTGATACACTATTGAGCTGCGGTGTATAAGGAGGTGTCCACTGGGATAGAATCCCATTGTCCCTAAGGAAATGGGTGAACTCCGTACTCAAGTACTCTCCTCCTCGATCTGATCGAAGAGTCTTAATACTCTTTCCAATTTGGTTCTCTACCTCATTCTTATATTCCCTGAATTTCTCGAAGGCCTCAGATTTATACTTCATTAAGTACACGTGTCCATACCTTGATAAATCATCAGTGAATGTAATGAAGTATGAGTAACCACCTATAGCCTGAGTCGACATGGAACCACATACATCACTATGTGTGAGTTCCAATAACTCGGTGGCTCTCTCTAGTTCCACTAAAAGGAGAGTTGGTCATCTTCCCACGAATGCAAGGTTCAAAAGTCGCATATGTCTCATAGTCAAATGGATCTAAGTATCCATCTTTCAGCAACTTTTGAATCCTTCTATCATGTATATGACCTAGCCTACAATGCCATAGGTATGCATTATTCACCTCATCTCTTTTCTTCTTAGACATATTTATATTCATGATATATAGAGAAGTGTCTAACACATATAAGCCATTTATAAGGGTCCCTATAGTGATGATCTCATCATCCATTATTATTAAACAACTATTATTCTCAAAAACTAATTTATATCCACTAATTATCAAATAAGAGATGAATATAATATTTTTGATAATAGAGAGAACAAAATAGCATGTATCCAATGCAATAATAGTTCCACAAGGTAGATGTAGGGTGACCTCCCCAACGGTAACTATAGCAACTCTTGCTCCATTGCCCATCTTGAGGTCCATCTTGCCTCTAGCCAGTCTCCTAGGTCTTGCCAAAACTTACAACGAATTACAGATATGATAAACACTCTCGGTATCCAATACCCATGTGTTATCATGAAAATCTGACAAGTGAAGACTGATCATGAATATACCTGAAGCTTCTCCAAGCTTTTATTTTGCCTTATCTGTAAGGTAATCCTTATAGTTCCTCTTCCAATGCCCGTCTTGGCCATAGTGGAAGCACTGTCCTTTATCCTTTCCCGGGTATTTCTTGGCAACATTTGCCTTACCTAGTCTTTCTTTGCCCTTGCCCTTCTTAAGGGTCTTGCTGGCCTTCCTTTTCTTTTTGGTCTCACCAATATAGAGAACTGGCTTCTCCTTCTTGATGACACTTTCAACTTCCGTCAACATATTGAGGAGCTCAGAGTCACCTTAAACTTGTTCATATTAAAGTTAATAATGAACTGTGAAAAGGAATCCGGTATGGACTGAAGTATAAGATCAATACATAGGTTATCCTCTAGGACTATCTATATACTTCACAAAGCGAGCGATCTCATCCTCGCTTATCCTTTCCTCCAGCATGGGCACAATCATGTTAAGGACATATACGATTATATCTTTCGCGAGAATAATTTTTAAAATACGGAGCTTTTGGACCAATGAGGCGGTTGGCATCAAGTATGCCACGTAGGGGTTTTGCAAGCGACAAATAAGATATAGCGTAAATAAATAACATGCAGATTTTACAGAAAATACTAATTAAGATATGGACTTCTATCTTAATGTACTCCCACTATTTTCTTAGCGAATCATACGACACCCTCGACACGTGAGATGAAAGTCTCTGACAGACTCCTAGTGGGGATCAGGATCCAATTAGCATCTTAGTGCAATCTCGAGGGACTCGACCAATTACACTAAGCCCAAAAGGTAGGCAACTCTTGCCAATCACAACTCCTTGTGATTCCCGTCACGTTCGGCCTCCGAATCATCATGGTCTCAAGGGACTCGACCAACCATGATATTCAGTTAAGTCATCACCATCATTACAAGATGAGTCTGATTTGATGATATGCCCTCGAGGGACTCGACCAAGCATACCATGTCCTCAGGTCACCGGTGACATCTCTATATCGTAGGTAAGAACTCGATCACGTAGATAGGTGAGCCTCGAGGGACTCAACCAACTCAACCTATATCGTGATTCAATTTCTTCCTATAACGATGGAAGACCACGTGGGTCAATCTTATTGCCTCACGCTTACCGACTTAATATTATCGTAGGAGGGGTTTTTGTTCGTATCGGTCTCCTAATATATCGTGTCACACACATGCATATTTAATATATATCTACATCGCATGCAAATATATATATATATACATATATCTAGTAGGTATATAATAAACACATCACATATGAAAGCCACACTAGATGATCATGAGCCGTCACCTAATATGATTAAGCCCGAGCCGATGGGTCTAATCACTCACAATAGAATCTATGTGTGCATTGGCACATCTCCATGCCCTGTGATTGTTGATCTCGTCATCATCGGTTCCGTCAGATCATCGCATCACCATGCATCGTAATCTCTCGCCATGGCATCGTGGGTCCCGCTGTCACCTCCACGCTCCCACTGCGCCTCTCCATGTAATTACAAATAGTCATAAGCACGCAGACCCAACAATAAACGAGAAAAACACAGGCACGCAGGCCCCAATAATGATAATAATCATAATTACACACATCACCACATATGGCTCATGATCATCCATCCACATCATACATCACATGTACATCATATCATATATAGGATTACTAGATATATATAATAATTAATTAAACTATTTAATTAATTATTTTTCTGAAAATAAGGACATTCTCATAATTTCCAGAATTGTCAAGGGCATTTTTATAATTCTGGATAAGAGGATAGTCCTTGGAATTTCTAGAATTGTTAATGGTATTTTCAGAATTCTATACATGAGGGCAATCCTCGAAATTTCTAGAATCGTTGAGGGTATTTTTAAAATTCTGTATATAAGGACAGTCCTCAAAATTTTTAAAATTCAGAGGGGCAGGATCATCCTTTTCTCAAAAGGATGCTTAGCCCTCTCTTTGCCCCCCTCTGCGCCGTCGTCGCTGCTGCCGCTGGCAGCCACCCCCTTGCAGGAGCGCCGCGGGCAACCGCCCCTTGTGACCTGGCCGCGGGCGGCAGGCCCTTACGGGCTAGCCGCTGGCGGTCGCCCCTTGCGGGCGCGTGCAAAAGATTGGGGTCGCGAGAAAAATACAAAAACCGATAAAATCGTGATGTGTGATAGATTGATTTTGCCTAAGGAGATCGTATATCCCTGTATTCCAAATTCGGATGGAGAAGATGAAGGAGGTCAAGCGTCCTCCTCTCTAGTGGTATCCACACGATGGATCTTTGCAGCGAAACTCCTCCAATCTGATCTTGCAACTCTTGCTCAGAGGGAGGGAGGAGAATAGGAGGTGGTGGCTAAAGCTGCAGCCTATCAACCATGAGTCTCCCCTCCTATTTATAGAGAGCCACCAAAACCCTACGGCTCCTTCCTTAGTGGGTATTGGATCTCTATCCAATAACTCATTAACCTTGCATTATTGGATCTCTATCCAATAATCTCCTTAGGCCTATAATTGAGCCTTAATCAAGGAGCCCATTAACATAGGGTCTCATCTAATGAGAATAGGGGCTAATTGGATCTTTATCTAATCCTCTATTCGCTGAAGCATCCACCATATGTGTGTGACCCTCTAGGCCCGATACCGAGCTGGCCATGAGTCACTCCCATTAGAACTCCTTATGATATAGTGAATTATTATCCCCATAATAATTCACTCGACTCATCGACTATGGACGTACTAGGCCACTACGCCATAGTCCCCAGATGGTACAGGGGGGATCAAATCCATCTGACTTGTCTGTCCACAGTTATCATGTATCTATAATCCTCATCTAAATAATATCTCAGAGACCGTATATTGGATATGGTACTGTCAGGTCACAAACAAAATCAGTTTGTCTTGCTCTATTCGGATTCTACCGGAGAACTCCTTCTCTCTCAATCTGAATGACCCTGGCCAGGGATTTATCTTGAGCAAGCACATATGAGATATTCCTCTCGTGATACCAAGAGTGGATGATCCTCTATTGACACTCAATTACCTTCGTAAGGTTGGCTACCAATCCCGATAACCAGTTGTACCAGATTTGAGACTTTCCAAACCTGTAAGTCTGGCGTCAAAGAAAAGAGTACTCATACAAGGCATCCTTAGTGTCTCAAGTCTAAGGACCAGATATACAACTGGGACTATGGAATCGGTATCTGATATTAGGTATCATTAACCATATAACATTCCATAAGCGGATCAATCAGTGAACTCATTCTCCAATGAGCACCTGTACTATATCCTTAGTGTCTTCACACAAGTGGCTATGAGACCAGCCGCCTCCATCATATGGACGGGGGTATATAGTACACCGATCTATCCGGTTATTTCGATGTCCCTCTCGAGTAACCTATGTCCTGGATTATTTAGGATATGTGTTTAAAGGTGAATCGATCTCATTATCGTGATCTCATCACGATCCGATTCCTATTATACAGAACCAAGGATATCATAATATATTTAATAAATAATATAATGTGAGAATATGCCAATATTAATCATAAGCAAAAAGATTACACAGCGTGTCACACGTGCCATCACTCACGTGATTGGCTTGCAGGGCACCTGTAACCAGCAATACTGAAATATGTAATTGGTGCGGCCAAAGGATAAGCTTCTATAGCTACTGAAGGATAGCCTAATTGCCGCTCAAGCCCGCATGAAGCAACAAACAGACACTCACCGGAGCGAGCGAGAATTTTAAATAGGATATTGGGTCTACTTTTGCCTACAACTATATAAGCAGTTGTCAATCAACACTAGAGCATCGATGAAGTTATCTCCATAATTCTATAGATCATATCAGATTTTGGAGTATATTGGGGCCGTGACATACAAATTAAAGCTTCCAGATGATGCTAAGATCCATACCGTCTTCCACGTATCATTGCTAAAGCCAAAATTTGGAGAACGAGAGTTAGCACGAACTCAACTGCCGAACACTACAAATGATGGCGAGATTGAAGCCCAACCTGAAGCTATACTTGATCGGAGGATTGTGATGCATCGTCGATGCCCTTCAACTAAAGTACTCATGAAGTGGAATAACTTACCATCCGAAGACGCGACGTGAGAGTCTTATGAGGAGCTGAAGACCCGGTTCCCAGAGTTTATAGACTCTCAGCCTTGAGGACAAGACTAATTTTAAGAGAGCGAGCTTGACAGGACTCTAGTAGGGTTGAGTCTTAATCACCCTAGAAGTAATCAATAAAACCCTGTGAGATTGTAATAAAACCCAACCTAGCCAGTTCTATCCTATAAAGAAGTGTGGCTAGGATTTAGAATGAGGCCTTAGGGCTTAGTGGTTGCCATCCCCTTTACTGGGCTAGTCGGCCAGGGTTTCCCCTTGCTTAGATCGACTATAGAGCCAACCTAGCCACCCCCTATTCTTACTAAGGTAGGTCGGCTATAGAAGGGGGTAAAGGGGTAATTTTACTTTGGCAAGCACCTATTGGGCTAGGGTTTAGAACCCTATATAATGATATAGCCACCCCCTCTCTTTTATTAAGCAAATGTCATCTTTTATTCAGCCTTGTACCGAGTCTAGGAGGGAGGAACCCCTACAGCATTCCAAGAGTTGATCCCCCTCAGCGATCAAAATCTATAGGGCTCCTTTTGGGGTTCTATCACAAACCTTATTAGAGTATATAAAGTCTATCTCAGAACTCATAGTTTCTTGTCACTTTCTGGAGTCTATACTCATAATAGCCTCCTCGCAGGTCTGAGGATCAACATCCTAAGTATCCTATCCACTGATATGTCCCACATATCTTTCAAGATGGTGAGATACTCTAGTAGGCCTGTGTAAAGTTGGATGTGTGCTAGGCACCTAAACATACTTCACCTCCAGAATTGTGCTTGAGCTAGGTTCTCTAACCTTGCTCAACTCTATCACACTCCCACTCTTTCCACAAAAAATGTGTTCCTTCTCAAGGAACACAGGCCTCTTGGTAACAAAGACCCTTCGATCCTTGGGATGATAGAAATAATACTCATAAGTTTCCTTGGGGTATCCCACGAACTTGCACCATTTCATCCTTGATTCTAACTTGTCGGGGTTGTATCTCTAACGTTGGATAGGACAACCTCAAATCTTAACAATCATAAGTTTAAACTTCTTCTTTTTTCATATCTCATATGGTGTAGACACTACCAACCTAGATGAAACTTTGTTCAGAAGGTAAGCTGTGATCTCTAGGGCATGTCCCAAGAATGAGATAGGTAGGTCAATGAAACTCATCATGGATTGCACCATATCTAACAACATGTGATTCATCCTTTCTAATACCTCATTAAGCTGAGATGTATAAGGAGGTATATATTGGGACAAAATCCTATGGTCCCTAAGGAAATGGGTGAACTCCGTACTCAAGGACTCTCGTCTACGATCCGATTGAAGGGTCTTAATACTCTTTCCAGTATGGTTCTCTACTTTATTCTTATATTTCTAGAATTTCTCAAAGCTTTTGAACTTATACTTCATTAGGTACATGTATCTATACCTAGATAAATTATTACTGAATGTAATGAAGTAGGGGTAACCACCTATAGCTTGGGTCGATATGGGATCACATACATCCCTATGTATGAATTCTAACTCAGTGATTCTTTCTCCAGTTCCACTAAAAGGAGAGTTGGTCAACTTTCTATGAAGGTGAGTTCTGTAAGTTGCATATGACTCATAGTTGAATGGATCTAAGTATCAATCTTTCAATAATTTTTGAATTCTTCCCTCATAGATATGACCTAGCCTATAATGTCATAGGTATGCACTGTTTACCTCATGTCGTTTTCTCTTGGGTGTACTTATATTCATGATGTGTGAAAAAATGTCTAGCGCATATAAGCCATTAATCAACATCCCTCTAGTGATGATCTCATCATCCAAAATTAATAAATAAATATTATTCTAAAAAACTAGTTTATATCCATTAATTGTCAAACATGAAATAAAAATAATATTTTTGATAATAGAAGTAACGTAATAACATGCATCTAATGTAATGATAGCTTCACCAAGCAGATGTAGGGTGATCTCACCAATAGCAACTGTAACAACTCTTGCTCCATTGCCCAACTTGAGATCCATCTCACCTCTTGCCAGTCTCCTAAGCCTTGCAAGAACCTACAATGAATTACAAATATGATAAGCACTCCCAGAATCCAATACACATGTATTATCATAAAAATCTAACTAATGAAGACCGATCATGAATGTCCTTGAAGCTTCTCCAAGCTTCTATTTTGCCTTCTCTGCAAGGTAATCCTTTTAGTTCCTCTTCCAATACTCATCTTCATCACAGTGGAAGCACTGACCTTATCCTTTGCCGGGTCTTTCTTGATAATCTTTGCCTTACTCGGTCTTGTTCTTGCCCTTCTTAAGGGTCTTATTAGCATTCATTTTCTTCTTAGTCTCACCAATATAAAGAACTGGCTTCTCTTTCTTAATGGTGTACTCAAATTCCCTCAACAAATTGAGGAGCTTAAGGAGAGTCACCTCAAACTTATTCATATTAAAGTTCATTATAAACTATGAAAAGGAATCTGACAAGGACTAAAGTATAATATCAACATATAGGCTATTCTCTAGAATAATTCCTAGACCTATGAGTTTCTCGATCTACTCTATCATCCTCAAGACATGGTTATGAACCGATGTCTCCTCTGTCATCATGGCTTAGAAGAGACTCTTGGATATCTCATATCTCTGAGTTCTTCCTTGTTCCTCAAATAGCTGGCGAAGATGGAGAAGGATGAAATTGACATCTATGCTCTCATGTTGCCTCTATAACTCAGGAGGCATAGAGGCCAACATATAGTATTTTGCTAAAGTTGAATGTCTATATACTTCACATAGCGAGCGATCTCATCCTTGTTTGCCCCTTCCTTTGGTATGGGCAGAATTGTGTCAAGGACATACATGATTTTCTCTATCATAAGAATAATTCTCAAATTACGAAACCAATCCGTGTAGTTTGGACTATGAGGCGGTCAACATTAAGTATGCCACATGGGGGGTTTGCAATTGACATATTTTTGACAAACAAGATGTAAGCAAGATCTCAAATTTCTAGCAAATCACGTAACACCCTCAGTATGTGAAATGAAAGTCTTCACAAACTTCTATTGGGGATCAGGATCTAATCGACGTCTTAGTGTAACCTCAAGGGACTCAATCAATCGCACTAAGCCCAAAAGGTAGGCACCTATTGCCAATCAGAACTCGTTATGATTTTCGTAATGTTCGGGCCCCAAGTCATCATAGTCTCAAGGGACTCGACTAATGATGATATTCGGTTAAGTCATCACCATCATTATAAGATAAGTCTGATTTGATGATATGTCATTAAGGGACTCGACCAAGCATACAACATCCTCAAGTCACCGGTGACATCTCTATGTTATAAGCAAGATCTCAAATCACCAAAATAGGTGAGCCTTGAGGGACTAGACCAACTTAACCTATGTCGAGTTTCATTTTTTTCCTATAACGATGGAAGACCACGTGGGTCAATCTTATTGCCTAATACATACCAACTTAATATTATCATAGGAGAGGGGTTTTTGTTTCAGTCTCCTAATATATTATGTTTTATATATATATATATATATATATATATATATATATATATATATATATATATATATATATATATATATATCACGTATGCATACTATACCGGATGATTATGAACTGTCACCTAACGTGATTAAGCCTAAGCCTGTGGGCCCAATCACTCACAATAGGATTTATGTATATATCGACGCATCTTCATGCCTTGTGATCGTCCATCTCACCATCATTGGTTCTGTTGGATCCTTGGTGCATCACCATGCATCGCAATTGTCCGTCATGACATTGTGGGTCCCGTTGACACCTCCACGCTTCCGTCACACCTCTTCATGTAATTACATCATAATTATAAGCATGTAGGCTCTACAATAAATGAGAAAAATTAAGGCTTGTAGGCCATAATAATAATAATAATCATATATACACACATCACAACATATAGTCAATGATCATACGTCCAATCATACATCACATGTACACATCATCATGCAGATCTACTAGATAATTAATAATTAATTAACCTATTTAATTAATTATTTCTAAAAATTATGGGATACCCTACCATAGGGTGCCCCATATGGTAGGAAAAATGAATCCTTATGCGGTTAGAAAACCCTAGTCGCTAGGAGCATCCTTGCACCAAGAGTCCCTGGCCATAGGGAAACCTTGGGTATGTTAGGATAGATTTGGCACTAAGAGAGGGGGGCAGGGGGGGGTGCGGTGCGGGATGGCAGTGGGGTAGTTAGGGTGGGGAATTAGTGTAAGTGATAAAAACTCAGTTCGAAAAATTTCGCTTGAAGTAAAATCGAAATCGAAAGCTCTTTTGTTGGAACTCGTTAAGGGCAAATAAGTTAGAGAGCGATTTTAAAGATGAAACGGAAAGGAGAAGCTCGAGTTTTTCTTAGAACTAGTAAATAGTAACTAAATTCAAGAGCAAAATTAAAGTAAAATAAGATAGAGATGCTCAAAGTGTTTTTATAGTGGTTTGTCAAACTGATCTACGTCCACTCTCGAGTCCTCCTTCGTCGAGGCCCACTGGTGTCTACTAACGATCTTCTTTCAAGGGCGAAAATTAACTACCCCTTACACACCTTTTCTCCTTTTCATATGCTCAGGAGAACAACCTTTACACTATCATTTTCTTAGGCTCAGGATATTAACTTTACACTTTTTTATTTCTCAAGCTCAGGAGATCAACCTTTACAACTCAATTTTAACCCTTCCCTTAACCATAATTCGCTCTTACACAATAGGGAGGGAACTCTCACAAATTCACTATAATTTTCTTTCTCTCTTTCTCTTTTTTTCCCCTATTTTTTGTACTTTCTTAATACTTTATTACTTTCCACGCAAGAATACTTGGGGTATTTATAGACCCCAATTGGCTTAAAAAATTAGAGTCAAAATTTAAACCTTCTCTGAAAAATTTAGGCACGGGTGGTATTACTATAGGCACCGATGGTACTATCACCGAAAGTACCCAGAGATTCTATGGGGGGGGGGGGTGCGGGATGATAGTGGGGTAGTTAGGGTGGGAAATTAGTGCAAGCGATAAAAACTCAGTTCGAAAAATTTCACTTGAGGTAAAATCGAAATCGAAAGCACTTTTGTTGGAACTCGTTAAGGGCAAATAAGTTAGAGAGCGATTTTAAAGATGAAACGGAAAGGAGAAGCTCGAGCTTTTCTTAGAACTAGTTAATAGTAACTAAGTTCAAGAGCAAAATTAAAGTAAAATAAGATAGAGATGCTCAAAGTGTTTTTATAGTGGTTTATCAAACTGATCTACGTCCACTCTCGAGTCCTCCTTCGTCGAGGCCCACTGGGGTCTACTAACGATCTTCTTTTAAGGGTGAAGATCAACTACCCCTTACACACTTTTTTTCCTTTTCATATGCTCAGGAGAACAACCTTTACACTCTCATTTTCTTAGGCTCAAGATATTAACTTTACACTCTTCTTTTCTTAAGCTCAGGAGATCAACATTTATAACTTAATTTCAGCCCTTTCCTTAACCATAATTTGCTCTTACACAATAGGGAAGGAACTCTCACAAATTCACTATAATTTTCTTTCTTTCTTTCTCTTTTTTTCTCCTGTTTCTTATACTTTCTTACTTTCCATGCAAGAATACTTGGGGTATTTATAGACCCCAATTGGCTTCAAAAATTGGAGTCAAAATTTAAACCTTCTCCAAAAAATTTAGGCACGGGTGGTATTACTGTCGGCACCGACGGTACTATCACCGAAAGTGCCCAGAGATTCTAGGCGATGATCGTAATAACATGGTAAAATTCAAAAATAATACTATTTTAGTACTATTTTGTACCCGAGTTATACCTCATTTTAACCTCGTTCCAGGTCAACGCAATGAGATCTATCATGAGCTCAAATCAAATCCAAAGTGGATCCAGTTGGCCTCTAATATGAGTTAGTAGGATTTCTCCAAAACTAACTCAAATTAAGAGTCAAATCAAGATGCTAACTACGACATACTAAGATAAATAATTACAATCGATCTTGTTGTCTAGCACATCAATTGATCTTTCGAACTCCTGATGAACTTCCCAACATCCTTCCGGTGAACTCCTAGTGAGCTCCCAATCATCTTCCGACAAAATCCCCTCGTAATACAGGTGAGCTCCCATTCATCTTTGGCAAACTCCCGGTGAACTCTCGGAGATCTCCCGCTGCATCATCTGAAGCCCTGGCCTAATGCCCGATCTTGACTCCGGTCCAACATCAGATTATTTTGTATTTTCACAATCGTAGTCAATCCTGCATCACTTAGCTCCAACACATTGATTAGATCATAAACTCACCAATTGGTTTCATCATCAAAATCCAAGATTCAATAATCTCCCTCCTTTTGATGATGACAACCAATTAATGATAGAGTTAACCTTAACTCCCCTAATCTATATGCCATAATTAAAAAACTTGAATTCAAAATAAACAATTACCTTTGAATTCAAGGTAGCATTTTGACCATTTTGACTAATCATTGAAATTTTAATAATTTAACCATTCATCATCATGATACCAAACATGATAAATTTTAATAATAAACATTCATCTTTTTGGTTCACATGATAAAAATTTCAAACACAAACCAAACATTTATCATATGTTATCAATCATGGAAATGTTCAACACATATGTGAACATTTATCATCACATTTAGTATATGTTATCAATCATGCCATATCTCTCCCTTTGTAAAATAAGAAAAAAGGAGAGGAATTTGTTCATCACAAAGATAATCAAATCACAAGAATCACATCAAATTTTTTTCCTCCCCCTTTGTTAAAAAATAGAAGAAGAAGAAGAAGAAGAAGAAGAAGAAGAAGAAGAAGAAGAAGAAGAAGAAGAAGAAGAAGAAGAGAGGAGTCAATGATACCCAAGAGTCTAAGAATCAAAGATCAAATGAGAGGATTCATTTGAAATCATTACATAAAGGAACGAGTATACCCAAAAATCCAAGAATGAAAGTTCTTCTTTTGTAAGTTTCAAAAGAAAGGAAAGATGTGAAATCATCTCGGAAGAGAGCTCAATTTACAAAATCCAAGAAATCCAAAAAATATGAGAGCAACTCATGCGTTTGGAAGATTTAACATATCTAATTCTTTTCTAATCAAATTGTTCATCATTCAATGTCTTTGTTGCAAGATAGCAATTTTATCTCCCCCTTTATTATTGTTAAAAAGAATATGATAGTATATATATTTTTTCATCAATGCTCTAACCATAACAAAGGGATTAATGAAAGTCATATTATGAAGGATACCAAGAGATATCAATTTGGTGAGAGGCTATCCAATTCATGAATACAAGGGAGTCTAAAATAAATCATGATATGAAGGATATTAATATCATATAGTGAATACCATAAGACATGATTTAATTTGACAAATCTCTTTTTAGATAACAAAACATAATCTTATGAGATCAACTAGTAAACAATCTTGATTCATACAAGATATATGATTTATTTTGATAATTTTTCTTAATAAAACAAAAGAATCATAGTGAACAATCTTGATTTATATTAAAATATCAAGTTATAATTATCGAGATATCAAGATCATGATTTGAATAATAACTTATTCAAGTTTAAATCATCAAATTATCAATATCACTTTCATAGATCAAGATATTCCTAAATAATGGTATACATAGATTTATCATTTTTTCTCTTATTGAAAACTTGATAGGATATGACACGGGAGTGTCTAATTTTTTAGAATTTTTAACCCAGCCCACTCAATTTACAGCTCATGAGCATATTCCTTAGACAAAGTTACAGCTATTTCAAGATATCTTTCTTCATGACCAAGGAATGCATAAAGGGGTTAGTTGGCAGATGAGAAGCATTTAATATTATAGATCCATATGCATGAAGGGATGTTTCATGCTCTAGTACTTATTCTGGATATTCTAGGGTTGAAAATAACTTTTGGATAGTTGATTGTATTTGCAGAAGCTCTTTGGAATCTCTAAAACTCTGTATCTCTTGGATACGTCCTTGAGTTATGAGTCTTTTGATTTTAGTTCTGTATCCCTGTTTGATTTCCTTGAGGTGGTGAACTTTCTGTATCCTCTTGCGATTCTAAACTTGGTGATGAACTATCTTTAACTATTTTGTGCAAGTTGTGTTCTGAGTTTGTTGGTTTCCTACAACTCAACTTTCGGGTATTCTCATGTCTTTCCGAATTCCATTCTTCTTTCTCCCTTTCCGGTATCAGTTTGGTATCAGAGCCTAAGGCTAGAGATCATGACAAGACGGAATGGAAAAGATACAATTGGTGAAGGTAGTGGCCATGAAGATGATGTTGAATCCTTGAAGTTGCAACTACAAAGTTTGTTACATAGTCTACAAGAAAAAAAATAAAATTATTGAAGAACTTCGGAATAAAAATAATCAGCATGAATATGTTGGCCAAATGTATGATTCTGATAGTGATTCGCTATCTTACCCAAGGGAGTTTCAAAGATTTCAGACAAGATGTAAAGACCGAGATGAATGGCAGAACAAATATAACACAAGGTTGAATATTCCGGAGTTTGAAGGGAAAATCAATGTTGACGACTTTATTGATTGACTTAATACGGAAAGAATTTTTGATTTTCATGAACCACCAGAACAAAAGAAGGTAAAGCTCTTGGCACTAAAACTTAGAAGAAATACATTTTTTGGTGGGAAAATCTGAAGAAACAAAGAGAACGTGAGGGAAAGAGTAAAATCAGATCATGGGAGAAAATGAAAAGGGAGCTGAAAAGAAAATACTTACCTGGCAACTATAAGCAATAAATCTTTATGAAAATCCATGATTTTAAGCAAAAAAATCTTAGGGTGGAGGAGTACACAACAAAGTTCGATAATCTTATGTTAAAAGGAGAGCTTATGGAACTAGAAGAACAGACCATTGCAAGATACCTTGGAGGTCTGATATATGAGATTGTCAAAGTCGTTCAACTCCAACCGTATTGGACTTTAAATGATGTGAGTAAGCTGGCTTTAAAAGTGGAGAAACAATAAAAGTTTGAAAAGGATTCTCGATATGGAGTGAAAGATAGCTATACGAGAGGAGAAAATTCTAAGTCTACTTCCCAAAGCAAAGTAGTACCGAAAGGGCAACAGAAGAGTGAAGGATCAATCAGCAGCAAACTACCATCTAAGTCTTCTACACCTAATCATCGAAAATGCTTCAAGTGTCATGGTTTTGGACATATTGCTTCAGACTGTCCAAATAGGAGAATTGTTATATTAGTTGAAGAACATAGTGATGAAGAAGGAAATGAAGCCAATGACGAACAAAAATCTGATGATGATGAGGAAGAGGTTACTTATGCTGATCGTGGTTTATCTATTGTGTTACAACGTAGCTTACAAGTATCTTATATGGCTGAGGATGAAAGTTGGGTGAGAAAGAATGTGTTTCATACTAAATGTACCTCTAATGGCAATGTGTGCTTGGTGATCATTGACAGTGGCAGCTTTGAGAATATGGTATCTTTCGAGATGGTGCAGAAGCTAAAGTTGGAGACAATCCCTCATCCACATCCTTACCAATTATGTTGGCCGCAAAAGGAAAATGACATCAAAGTAACTAAAAGATGTTTAGTTCCATTTTCTATTGGCAAGTACTACAAAGATGAAGTATAATGTGATGTTGCTCCTATGGATGCTTGTCATTTATTATTGGGCAGACCTTGATATTATGATAGGAGGGTATTGTATGATGGCTATAAACATACTTATTCTTTTAAGATGAATGAAAAGAAGATTATTTTAGCTCCATTACAACCTTCTGAAATCAATGCACCTAAGAAGGAAGTTAGTGCTTTTATGTCCTATGGTGAATGTAAGGGTGAATTGGAAAGGGGTAGTGATATTTTGGCTCTAGTGGTCATAGAAAAGAATGAACATCACAATGAGCCACCGACAAAAATGAAATCAATCCTGGAGGAGTTTCAAGACATTACATTATAAGAGATTCCATATGGTCTTCCACTATTAAGAGACATCCAACATCATATTGATCTTATTCCGGGGGCTATCCTACCTAACAAGATAGCTTATAGAATGAGTCCCAAGGAGCATGAAGAACTTCAAAGGCAAGTAGATGAATTAGTGAAAACGGGATTGATTCGAGAAAGTATGAGTCCTTGTGCTGTTCTAGCCTTGTTGGTGCCTAAGAAAGATGGTTCTTGGAGAATGTATGTGGACAGTCGTGTCATCAACAAAATCACTATTGACTATCATTTTCTCATTTCAATGTTAGATGATTTACTTGATCGATTATATGGTGCTTCTATTTTCTCTAAAATTGACTTGAGGAGTGACTATCACCAAATAAGAATGAGGCCTGGAGATGAGTAGAAAACATCATTTAAAACTAGAGAAGGCTTGTATGCATGGTTGGTTATGTAATTTGGGTTATCTAATGCTCCTAGTACTTTCATGAGATTTATGAATCATATACTTAAGGCATTGGAACTTTTGTTGTAGTTTATTTTGATGACATATTGGTGTACAGCAAAAGTGAGGAAGAACATATGAATCATCTTAAGGAGATTTTTCTTATTTTGAGACAACAAAAACTTTATGCTAATCTGAAGAAGTGTGACTTTTTTACTCATAGTATGGTATTTCTTGGATATGTTGTTTCAAAAGATGGAATCATGATGGATCAAAATAAGGTAGAAGCTATTCTTAACTGGCCAACACCGACTTCATTACATGATGTGAGGAGTTTCCATGGTTTAACTTCCTTTTACAGAAGATTCATCAAGGGTTTCAGCTCGATTGTTGCTCCAATCACCGAATGCCTTAAAGGTGATAAATTCAAATGGACTAGTGATGCTGATAAAGCTTTTGAGCTATTAAAAAGAAAGGTGACTAAAGCTCCTATTTTGGTATTACCCAATTTTGATAAAGTGTTTGAGGTTGAATGTGATGCCTCCAATGTGGAAATTGGTGCTGTTTTGAGTTAAGAATCAAAGCCCATTGCCTTTTTTAGTGAGAAGCTGAATGATACAAGGAGGAAATATTCTATCTACGATAAGGAGTTCTATGCCATTTATCGAGCTTTATCTCATTGGAGTCAATATCTTCTTGACCAGCCATTTATTTTATATTCTGATCATGAGGCATTAAAGTTTATTAATCACCAACACAAGCTAAACAAGAGGCATGCAACTTGGGTGGAGTTCTTGCAATCTTATAACTTCACAATCAAACATAAATCTGGTGTTCAAAATGTAGTTGCCGATGCATTGAGCCGAAAATATTATTTATTATCGGCCATGGGAGTCAAAGTATTTGAGACATTCAAAGATCTCTATCATAATGATGTGGATTTCAACTCAATACGGCAAAATTGTAAATCAGGTTTTTTTCAGCAATTTACTATCTTTGATGGATTTCTTTTTCGAGCTAATGCCTTGTGTATTCCATCTTGTTCTTTGAGATATGTAATTTTAGCTGAAGCTCATGGTGGTGCTTTGGGAGGACATTTTGGTAGGGACAAAACTCTGGCTCTTATTCAATCAAATTTCTATTGGCCTAAGATGTTCAGAGATGTGAAGAGATTTGTGAAGCAATGCAGAGTGTGTCACTTGGCAAAAACAAGAGGATAAAATTCAGGTTTGTACATTCCATTGCCGGTGCCTAATGCTCCATGGGAGGATGTGAGTCTTGATTTTGTCTTGGGACTACCGAGAACTCAAAGGAACAAAGATTCTATCATGGTTGTTGTTGACAGATTCTCAAAGATGTCTCATTTTATTCCCTGCAATAAATTAAATGATGCATCTCATATTACTGATTTGTACTTCAAGGAGATTGTTAGATTGCATGACATTCCAAGAACTATGGTATATGATCGAGATTCAAAATTTCTTAGCCATTTTTGGAGGACTCTATGGAGGAAACTGGGTACGTCTTTGAATTTCAGTAGCTCTCATCATCCACAAATCGATGGGCAAACAGAGGTAACAAATAGAAGCTTGGGAACTTGCTTAGAAGCTATATTAGGAAGAACATTAAGCAATGGGACCTCATTCTTCCACAAATTAAGTTTGCTTACAATCGTTCCATGCATCATACCATTGGTAAGAGTCCTTTTGAGGTTGTTTATGGTGCTAATCCTATTGGTCCTTTGGACTTAGTCCCTCATTCTATGAATAAGCAATTTAGTGGAGATGCTAACGAGAGGGCTAAACAGATAAAGAAGTTGCATGACGATGTTAAAGCAACCATTGAGAAGCAAAATGAAAGGTACATGCAAGCAACTAACAAACATAGAAAGCAAATGAGGTTTAATGCAGGTGATCTGGTTTGGGTTCATCTAAGGAAGGAGAGGTTTCCACCAGGAAAATTTGGAAAGTTGAAACCAAAGGCTGATGGTCCATTCAAAGTGCTTAAAAAAATTGGAGAGAATGCTTATGAGATTAATCTACCTGAAGAATATGGGGTATCATCAACATTCAATGTGGCTGATTTAATTCCTTATTATGGTGATCAAACAAATGAAGACTTGAGAACAAGTCTTTTTCAACCAGGGGAGATTGACACGGGAGTATCTAATTTTTCAGAATTTTTAACCCAGCCCACTCAATTTACAGCTCATGAGCATATTCCTTGGACAAAGTTACAGCTATTTCAAGATACCTTTCTTCATGACCAAGGAATACATAAAGGGGTTAGTTGGCAGATGAGAAGCATTTAATGTTATAGATCCCTATGCATGAAGGGATGTTTCATGCTCTAGTACTTATTTTGGATATTTTAGGGTTGAAAATAACTTTTGGATAGTTGATTGTATTTGCAGAAGCTCTTTGGAGTCTCTAAAACTCTGTATCTCTTGGATGCGTCCTTGAGTGGTGAGTCTTTTGATTTTAGTTCTGTATCCCTGTTTGATTTCTTTGATGTGGTGAACTTTCTGTATCCTCTTGCGATTTTAAATTTGGTGGTGAACTATCTTTAACTATTTTGTGCAAGTTGTGTTCTGAGTTTGTTGGTTTCCTACAACTCAACTTTCGAGTATTCTCGTTTCTTTCCGAATTCCATTCCTCTTTCTCCCTTCCCGGTATTAGGATAGAGACATTCTCAAGAAAAATGTATTTTACTTTTGTGTTTTAATTTATGTAATTTATTTCAAGAATGCTATTATCTTTTATGCCAAATCCATGTAGTGTCGTTTAAAACTAAACCAAGTTTCATTTCAAAAGAAATAATCAAGATAATTAATATAACACATTAGAACAACAATAAAATATTTTTAGATAAAAGCTTTGATTTATTTCAATTCCAATATTTTTTCCTTCTTAAGTGAGTCTAACTCTTTAGACTTAGTGCAATGAGTTACCATGCAATTGTTATGCTCATTCCATTTTGTTTAATTTATTTTACCTTATTTCAAGCCACAATTGAAGAACAATCTAACATTCAATTATACAACATACAACCTATTTTATGTCAACATACAACCGATCTAACTTTAAAACCATTCAAATCAATCATTCAACATATAATCCAATAATTTTCAATCTAACATTCAAACTATCAATCTAATCTAAAGGCAACATTTTTTAATGAAAGTACATGCTTCACTTATCTTTTGGGATGAACAAGTTAATAATATATATATTTTTTGTCCCTGTACATTAATGATTCAATCAATTCATGAGTTATATATATCATGAATACAAGAAAATAAAATTTAAGTCATAAGCATCAAGAAGTCTAGTGATTTATCATGATTTATTTAGATAAATATTTTCTTTAGTCAATACCAGGAAGAATCATAAGAGAGTGATTCATGAAAACCTTGGACTTATATAAAATAAGATTTGTTTAGATTAAATATTTTAAAGAGTTAAGAAAGTTATTTCATATACAATACATCTCAAATCATACACACTAATATATCATCTTATTAAAAAAAAATCATATGAAAACACATCCAAGATCATCATCAAAATCGCTTTTCAAAAAATTTCAATGAAGACAACATAGATAGTTTCCCTTTAAGAATAACTAAGGTTTTTTTGTTCTGATTCATTTTTATGCTAGTATGCTCTAGTTATGCATCATCAAAAAATAATCAAGATTAATTATATAACCATGAATCATCTTTAATAAAGAGATTTATTATAATCGAAATAAATATTATTAAGTTTCAATCATCTTGATTATTTTTGTTGCTTTGGCTAGCGAGCTTGAAAAGTGTGTTAGATTTCAAGTCATGTGCCTTGAGCATCCACTATCAAGATATCATTTTGTGCTTCTAGCCTTTGTTTGGAGACAAACCTATAAGAAAGGAGGCTTTGGTTTAGGTATCCATTTGATTTTGGATCCCTCATGAAAAACTCTACATAATTTTACTAAAGGCTTCGAGTTATTTATGGTTCCCTTAGGATATATGGATTATACTTTCTAAATAAGCATCTATAGGCAAAATGTTCAAGACTACCACAAAGATTACATTTGATTTCGGGTGAAGAGTAATGTAGGTTCTCTAACGAAGATAGTTGGCTTTTGTTGAGTGTTACTAACAAAACCAATATCTTCCTTTTTATGAACATGACCCTTATTAGCAAGGATCATGTTTAGATATTTATTACCTATTTTTAATTTTTCTAAAGTTTGTTGTAGGATGATATTTTCCTTTTTAATTGTGTCTAGTGTCTCACATTGAAACACATGGTGTTGATGCTTCATGCATGGTTTCAAGTTTAATAGCAAGTAATGCATGTTCCTTCTTAAGTAATTTATAAGTTTTGTTAATCTTTTTAAATTCATGAAAGACATTTAACAACTCATCAAATGTAAATGAGGTTTCGGAAGAGCTACTTACATCATCATGGATGGTCATGAGCGCATAGTTAGCTATTTCTTCTTTGTTATGGGGTTCATCATTTGACGAGCTTGAATTATCCCATGTTGTTATGAAGGCCTTCTTCTTGTTTGGAGTTGGCAGCTTTTTCTTCAACTGTGGATACCTACTTTTGAAATATCTTGACTTCTTACATTTGTAACATATTATATTATCCTTTTTTTGTTCATATTTATTTTTATGATATTTATTATTTTTCATAAATTTTTTAAGTTTTCTTATTAGAAGTATAATATTGTTGTCCTCATCACTCGAGGTTTCACTCGAGGAGTCATCTGTCATTTTCAATGTCATGTCCTTCCTGTTCTTTGGAAGGTGTCCTTCTTTGGTTCTCAATGTAATGGCCTTCTTGTTCTTTGGAAGGAGTTCTTCATATTCATCATAAGCTTTACAACTTATTTCATAAGTCATCAGAGACCCAATTAGTTCTTCGAGAGATAAATTGTTTAAGTCTTTGGCATCGTGTATAACAGTTACTTCCGGGTCGCAACTTTTAGGTAAAGATATCAAAATTTTATTAACAAGTTCAGGATTAGTATAAACTTTACCAAGAGATTTTAAACTATTAATGACATTCGTAAAGCAGGTATACATGTCACCAATAGTCTCACTTGGTCTCATTTTAAACAATTCATAGTTATGTACAAGGAGATTTATTTTCAATTTATTTACTCTACTTGCGCCTTCATGTGTGACTTCTAAGGTGTGATATATATCATAAGCATAATCACAAGTAGCAACTCGGTTAAATTCATTTTTTTCTAAAGCGTAAAATAAAGCATTAGTAGCTTTGGCATTTAAGTAAAACATCTTTCATGATCATTCCAATCATTTATAGGATTGGATGACTTCTGAAATCTATTTTTAACAATATTTTACAATTCAAAATCCATCAAAATAAAAAAATATGCATTCTAGTTTTCCAATAGGTGTAGTCTATCCCATTAAACATATGAGGATGTGTGATGGATGTCCCACATTAATGCCTGAGAAAGCAATTTGAACTCGCTTGGGTTTTAATCCAATTGAGTGAACCTGACTCTGATACCAACTGTTAGGATCAAGTTAGCACTAAGAGGAGGGAGTGTTGTGAATTAGTGCAAGTGATAAAAACTTGGTTCAAATTTTTTTTTTTACTTAAAGTAAAACAGAAATCAAAAGCACTTTTGTTAGCACTCATCAAGAGCAAATAAGTGAGAGCGATTTTAAAGACGAAACCGAAAGAAGAAGCTCAAGATTTTTTTAGAACTAGCTAATAGCAACTATGTTCAAGAGCAAAATTAAAGTAAGACAAGATAGAGATGCTCATAATATTTTTATAGTGGTTTGGTCAAACTGACATATGTCCACTCCTGAGTCCTCCTTCGTTGAGGCCCATCGGTGTATACTAACGATCTTCTTTCAAGGGTGAAGATCAACTACCCCTTAAATACCTTTCCATTTTTCATAGGCTCAAGAGATTAACCATTACACTCTCTTTTTCTCAGGCTTAGGAGATCAACCTTTACAACTCAATTTCTGCCTTTTCCTTAATCACAATTTGCTCTTACTCAATAGGGAGGGAACTTTTACAAATTCACCATAATTTTCCCTTTCTTCTTTTCTCTTTTCTTTCTTTTTTATAGCACTTTCTTGCTTTCCTATCCTACAAAAATAATTGAGGTATTTATAGACCCTAATTGACTTCAAATATTGGAGCCAAAATTTAAACCTTCTTCGGAAAATTTGGGTGCTGGCGGTATTACCGTCGAAAGTGGCAAGAGATTCTAGGTGGCGACGGTACTACCACCGCTTGGGCAGTACCACCGCCATCCACCGGTGGTACTATCACCATCACCCACCAATCGTACTACCATCGGGAAACTTGAAAGTAATACTTTTCAGTATTGTTTCATACTCGAGTTGTATCTCATTTTGACCTCCTTCCATGTCAATGAAATGAGGCATATCATGAGCTCAAATCAAACCTAAAGTAGACCCAGACCTCTAATTTGAGTTAGTAGGATTTCTCTAAAACTAACCTAAATTATGGCTTAAATCAAGATGCTAACTATGCTGGTTACAGGTGCCCTGCAAACCAATCACATGAGTGATGGCACGTGTGACATGCTGTGTGATCTTTTACTTATAATTAATATTGACATATTCTCACATTATATTATCTGTAGCATATATATTGTGATGTCCTTGGTTTTGTGCAATTGGAATCAAATCGTGATGAGGTCATGATAATGAGATCGATTCACCTTTAAACACAGATCCTAAATAATCCCGGTCATAGGTTACTCGAGAGAGACATCGAGATAACCAGATAGACCGGTGTACTATATACCCATCTATATGATGGAGGTGGCTGGTCTCATAGCCACTTATGTGGAGATACTAAGGATATAGTATATGTGCTCATTAGAGAATGAGTTCACTGATTGATCCGCTTATGAAATGTTGTATGGTTAATAATACCTAATGTCAGACAGCGATTCCATAGTCCCAATTATGTGTATCTGGTCTTTTGACTTGAGACACCAAAGATACTTTGTATGAGTACTCCTTTCTTTGATACCAGACTTACAGGTTTGGAAAGTTCCATATCTAGTGCAATTGGTTATCGAGATTGGTAGCCAACCTTATGAAGGCAATTGAGTGTCAATAGAGGATCATCCACTCTTGGTATCACGAGAGAAATATTTCATATGTGCTTACTCAGATAAACCCCTAACCAGGGTCATTCGGATTGAGAGAGTTCTCCGGGAGAATCCGATTAGAGCGAGACTATGACGGATTCCGTATGTGACCTGACAGTGCCATGTCCAATATACGATCTCTGAGATATTAGTTAGATGAGGGATTATAGATCCACGATAACTATGGACAAACAGGTCTGATGGATTCGATCCCCCCTATACCGTTTGGGGACTATGGTGTAGTGGCCTAGTACGTCCATAGTCAATGAGTCAAGTGAAAAATTATGGAGATAATAATTCACTATATCAGAAGGAGTTCTGATGTGAGTGACTCACAGCCAGCTCGGTATCAGGCCTAGAGCGTCACACACATATAGTGGATGCTTCAGTGAATAGAGGATTGGATGGAGATCTAATTAGCCCATATTCTCATTAGATGAGACCTTATGCTTATGAGCTTCTTGGCTGAGGCCCAATTAGAGACCTAAGGAGATTATTGGATAGAGATCTAATAATGCAAGGTTAGTGGGCAATTGGATTGAGATCCAATACCCACTAAGACTTTCTCCATTCGCTGCATTGAAACCATCGTCACATCGCTCCCACGTTTTCGGTTTAGGATCACCTGTTTCCCTTCGCTGAAAAATTTTATAATTAATTTTAAAAAATTTCAATAAATATCACCTAGCATAGTCAGCCATTCGATGCCAAGCACTGCCTCATAATCATCAAGTAAAAGGAGGAAGAAATCAGCAACTATTTCTGGATCTTGTAGCAATAATTCCATGTGCGGACATCTTCGATCGCACTTTAAAATCCGACCGTCGATGACCTTAACATCAAACCTGCTGCAATCTTTGATATGAAGTGCCATTAGGGGAACAACCTTGTTGTTCATGAAGTTATTGGTGCTCTCGATATCGATGATGACGGTTATTGGCTGTTGTTTAAGTAGTCCTCCTACTTTTATCGTCTGTGGGTTTGGATAGCCGGTAAGAGCATGCATCATACAATCGACCGACTACTGTTCTTGTTGAATCTCAGATTTTGATGATGAAATTAATTGATGAGTTTTTGATCTAACATGGATTATTGGAAATTGTTGATGCAAGATTAATTATAACAGAATGATTATTACAATCAGGATTGGCCAAGGTCAAATCCATGCATCGGATCGATGCGGTTGGGAACTCGCCAGGAGTGTATCGGGAGCTCATCGTGGGTATCAGGAGTTTTCTAGGAAGATTGTCAGGGGTAGCCGAAAAGCTTGCCAGGAGTTAGGATGGTCTTGTAATGGATGTTTGACAATTACGATTGTATTTAATTAAGTCATAATTAGCATCGTGCAGGACTAACTATGACAGGAGCAATGGAGTTACAACCAGATGATGGGCCAAGATCAAGCTTGAGAATCGAGTCGGGGTTCGGACGATGTAATGGGATCTCGCCGAAGTTCGGTAGGAGATTTGCTAAAGGGATCAGGAAGCTCGCTGGGAACACGCTGGGAGATTACCGGAAGAAGACTGGATGACTTGCTACAAGAATGTCGGAGGTTACAAGATTGGCATAAGTTTGATCTTAATTTAAGCTTGTGGTCTTTAAGCATTGTAATTGTTGAGTTATAGTTAGAAGTGAGTCCTAATTGAGTTGGATTTGGATGAAATCCAAATCAACTCAATAAGGCAATCAGGTCCATTATTGGGGTTTGATTGAGATCAAGTTGAGCTTAATTGGTTGACCAGAGGGTTGTTCAATATCAGGTTCAAGCTGAAATTTGAAAAGTGGAAGGAACCACTTTTGCAGAAATTCTGACGAGTAAACAGTCGGTGAGCGACGAGTGTACCGCCACCGCCCAAGCTTTCGGGTGGCTGACTCGCCCAGGCTGGGCGGTTGAACCGCTTGTACCCAAGAATCTAGGTACTTTCGATGGTTTGACTCACCCAGAGCCAGCGGGTAAACTGCCTGTACCCTAGTGTTCAAGCGGCTGAGCCTCCCAGGTTGGCAGGTAAATCGCCCGTACCCAGTTTTTTCGGGTATGTTCGATTTTGGCTCCAGTTTTGAAGCCAATATGAGGCCTATAAATACCCCAAGTTTTCTTACATTCTAAATAATAATTTTGGGGATTATATTCTGAGAAAATATTATGTGAGAATTATAAAAAAAAGAAAATGGATAAGAGAGTGATCAAAGAGTATAATCTTGTCTCCCTTGTAAGTAAAGTGTAAGGGTTTGGTCTTCAGCCAAAGAAGATCGGTAGTGAATACCGGTGTGCCTCAAGAAGGAGGACTCGGGAGTGGACGTAAGTCGTTTGTACCGAACTACTATAAAAATGGTGAGTTTATCTTTTGCTTTTCTTATTAACGCTTCCGATCTTGTTTACTCTTTGAAATCAAACATTTCACTTACGATGTTTCTTATTTTTCAGATTTTTTTGTTCTTTCTTAAGTAATTAGTAAGCAAGTAACTTAGCAATCTCTTATCATTCACTTGTTTTATTTGAACAACAAGCTTTTGATCTTCCTATCGTGCTTAAATCGAAACATTTTTGTTTAAAATAAAAAATTTACACTTGCACTAATTCACCCCCCCCCCCCCCCCCCCCCCCCCCCCCCCCCCTCTCTTATTTCTATCGTTTGTCCTCTCATATTCATGGGATGGACTACACTTATTAGAAAACTTGGATGAGAGTTGTCTTGCTTTCTTTTGACCTTGATTTATGGACTATTGTTGAAAATAGATTTGAAAAGTCTTCTCTTCCAATGAACAATCGGAATGATTTGGAGAAGAAGACTTTCTCTTTAAATGCAAAGGTTATGAATGTTTTGCCTAAGCAATTCTCCTTTTGTTGATGACAAAAGGAGAAAGTTCTAAAAAAAATATTATCACAAAAAGGCTTCATTTTCATGAAATGTGTATTAGCAATTTATATATTTTCATGATTTAACATTTCTAGGTCTCAACCTCAATTTTGTATATATAAAATTTTGAATATGAGCTCAACAAATTTTTCTCATGTAAATTTAAAGAAAATATAGCAAATAAATTTGAACAATAATAAATCATTATCTTTATATAGATTTTCAAAATCATCATTACATGCATGATCATCATACATGATTTCACATCATTATACCTTTTTCCTCTTTATCATCAACAAAAGGAGAAGTGCAATTAGCAAGTTTTTGATATATTTTCTTGAAATTTATAAGAGATAATTTTTGATATCAAGAGATGACTTTTGCTACATTTGAAATACATAAGTAATCTTTAAATCTCTTAAACTTTTGAGCTTATCTTAGTATTGCTTTTAAAATTTATTAAGAGCTCTTCTCTATAATGAAATAATTCAACAACACCTCCCTTATTTCTCTCCTTATTAAAGGGGAAAAAAAATTTATAATGCATATACTAAGGGGGAGTAACGTCATCCTGTGCTTTGAAATTATTAGCTATATTTTATCTTTTTGTTAATGACAAAGGGAGAGAAATATATATTGATGACACATGATCTTGTTAAAATACATGGATATCTTGGATAAGGATATGAATTGGATATTTTAGATATAGATGCTTAATTCTTTTTTACTCATGAGTTGATGACTTGATGTAAATTTATGTTAAAATTTATATAGAATATTGATTGCTTGAATTTAAGAGTGTGTGCTTCTCTTAAATTTAAGTGGCATGAATTTAGGGGGAGTTAGGATTAACTCCTGTCATCAATTGATTGTCATCATAAAAAAGGGGGAGATTGTTGAATCTCGAATTTTGATGATGAAATTAATTGATGGGTTTTTTATCTAACATAGATTGTTAGAAATTGATTGATGTAGGATTAATTAGATAGAATGATTATTACAATCAGGATTGGCCAAGATCAAGTCCATGCATCGGGTCGATGCGGTTGGGAACTCGTTAGGAGTGCGTCAGGAGCTCGCCAAGGGTATCGGGAGTTTGCTAGGATGGTGCAAGGAAGTTTGCCAGAAGAAGACCGAGACTCGTTAGAAGATTGTTGGGGTAGCCGAAAAGCTTATCAGGAGTTAGGATGGTCTTGTAATGGATGTTTGGCAATTATGACTGTATTTAGTTAAGTCGTAATTAGCATCGTGCAGGACTAACTATGACAGGAGCAATGGAGTTACAACCAGATGATGGACCAAGATCAAGCTTGAGCATCGGGCCGGGGTTCGGATGATGTAGTGGGATCTCGCCGAAGTTCGCTAGGAGATTCGCCGAAAGGATCGGGAAGCTCGTTGGGAACACACCGGGAGATCGCCAGAAGAAGACTGGATGACTTGTCGCAAGAATGTCGGAGGTTACCGGATTGGCAGAAGTTGGGTCTTAGTTTAAGCCTATGGTCTTTAAGCATTGTAATCGTTAAGTCATAGTTTGAAGTGAGTCTTAATTGAGTTGGATTTGGATAAAATCCAAATCAACTCAATATGGCAACCGAGTCCACTATTGGGGTTTGATTGAGTCAATTGATTGACCAGAGGGTTGGTCAACATCAGGTTCAAGCTGAAATTTAAAAAGTGGAGGGAACCACTTTTGTGGAAATTCCAGCGGGTAAACCGCTAGTGAGCGACGGGTGTACTACCGTCGCCCAGGCTTTCGGGCGACTGACAACGGCTAACCCGCCCAGGCTGGGTGGTTGAACCACCCATACCTAGGAATTTGGGTACTTTCGGCGGTTGACCCACCCAAGGCCAATGGGAAAATCGCCCATACCCTGGTGTTCGGGCAGCTTAGGTCGGCGGATAAACTGCCCGTACCCGATTTTTTCGGGTATGTTGGATTTTGGCTCCGATTTTGAAGTCAATATGGGGCCTATAAATATCCCAAGATTTCTTACATTCTAAATAATAATTTTGGGGATTATATTATGAGAAAATATTGTATGAGAATTGTAAGAAAAAGAAAAGGGGTAAGAGAGTGATCAAAGAGTGTATTCTTCTCCCTTATAAGCAAAGTGTAAGGGTTTGGTCTTCACCCAAAGAAGATCGATAGTGGACGCTGGTGTACCTCAAGGAGGACTTGGGAATGGACATAGACCATTGGTGCCGAACCACTATAAAAATTATGAGTTCAGCTTTTGGTTTTCTTATTAATGCTTCCAATCTTGTTTACTCTTTGAAAGTAAATATTTCACTTACGACGTTTCTTATCTTTTGAATTTCCTTGCTCTTTCTTAAGTAATTAATAAGCAAGTAATTTAGCAATCTTCTTATCATTCACTTACTTTATTTGAACAACAAGCTTTGGATCTTCCTATCATGCTTAAACCGAAATTTTTTGTTTAAAAAGAAATATTTACACTTGCCCTAATTCCTCCGCCCCCCCTCTCTTAGTGCCAATTGATCCTAACAGTTCTTCCACCATGATCTCCTCCTCATGCTCTTGTACCTCCTCCTCTGAATCTTCAATGGGTTCAATCACAAGAAGGCATCCCTTTTGCAGTGATGATCGCAGCTCCACGGTTCGTCACAAGTCCAACAAAGGCCCTTCGCCAATCTATCGCAAAGTTATTCTCTTGTCAATTTCTTTAGCAACAAGAGACGGTTGGGAGCATAGGGTGCTGAAGGTTTATATATTGTTGGTCTAGGAGTGGTCCTAGTCATTCGGGTGTCTTGGTTGAGCCACTCCTCTTGGATGCGGGCGAAGGAGATGGCAGCCCTCAATGTATATGGTTCTTACGCCTTAACTTCACATCTGATCTCCAGCTTTAATCCTTCAATGAACATCCCTAGCAATTATTTTTCAAACCATTCTTGAGTTTGATTTGAAAGATTCTCAAACCTAGTATATTCTTGCATGGTTGAGGTTTGGTGAATCTTCATGAGTTGGTTGTTCCTATTATTGTACTTCGATGGTCCAAAGCGGAGTAATAGCCCATTCTTGAATTGCCTCCATGTTGGGACTCTATGGGTGTGCTTCAAACAATTATATCACTATATTGTATCTCCCTCGAGGTGGATGGCAGCGATATCCACCATGGAAGCCTTCGGTGTCCGGTGATAACGGAAGTAGTGTCACAGCGCGTGAAAGCCATCCTGTTAGGTCTCCCTCTTCCCATCGAGGGAAGTCCGCCCTCATGCATGGCTGTAATAAATTAGTGGCTCATTCTTCCTTTTTGGAGGCCTCTCTGAACTTTCACCTTGCTATAATTTTATTGGGCTTGGAGATTTACCAATTCTGAATTCTGCGAAGAGAGCGCGTAGTTTATCCTCCAAACGTATTTTAAAGGCCTTTAACTTGGCATTGATCAAATCTATCTATGGTGTCAAGATCCTTCTCTTAATGTAGAGTCAATGATATGAATTGGTTGGTGGATTGGTGACCGAAAGAGGTGGTGCGTCAAGAGTATATAGCTGCGGTTTGGGGCTGTCAAGTTATTATTTTTGGTTGTTGTTGGGGCTATAATTTAGAGTTGTTGTAGGGGTTGTATAGGGGGTATGATGGCTAATGTTTTAAGGTTAGATGAATGGTTTAGGGTTGCTATTGATGACAACAACAGATTTGGTAGGGATCAGGTGTGAATGCAGTAAGTAGTACCGAAGGTAGTGTAGCAAATTTTTTTATCAAAGAGGGTGTTGTTGATGCTACTGTTTGGGGCTATTGTAGAGGCTGTAAGGGGGGTTTGGTGATAGAGGTTTAGGGTTAGAGGGGGTGGCTTATGGTTGTTGATGATGGCAATAACTGGTTTGGTAGGGATTGGTGGCCAAAAGGGTGATGGATCAAGGTTGCAATTTAGAGTGCTGTTTGGGCTATGATTATTTTTAAGCCAATTAGGGTTGGCTATAGATTATGGAAGTAGGCTATGATGGCTGCATCTTAAGGTTAGAAGGGTGCCCTAAAGATGTAGTAGTTGGTGGTAGCAAGATTGGTAGGATTTTGGTGGTTTACGAGAAGAAGAATGACAAAGGTACAGTAGTAGAATTTTTTGTCAAAAAAGTTTCAGTAGTATAGATGTAATTTTTTTCAGTAGTTTGTAACAAGGATTTGAGTATAAATCAATGGGAATTTGCTGGTAAGGGAAAGGTAATATCGATAAAAAATTCATGGGAGAATACAGTAGCAAGAAATTCAGCAAGTTCAAGGAATACGAGAAGGTGCTATGGAAGGGCAGCGAGACGCCAAGAATGCTGCTATAATATCAAGTGTTAGAACCCTTGTGGATTCTAAGCTTGGAGTGATCTCTATAAGGAATCGAGGGTTCCTCCGTCCTAGGGTTGCTGCACAATGGCTAAAAGTAAATTGATCTATTGATGATGAAAAAAGAGATGGCTACATGAGTTTCTATAGGGACTCAAAACCCTAACTCCTAATATGACTCCTACTCTTGGAAGACTCCCTCTCTTCTTCAACTCCTAACCTCTAGCCAACTCCTAACCATAATGTGGCCGACGGCTATAGGGGTATCCTACTCTTAATTTGTTTCTTATTCAATCGTAGAAAGAGTCTTAGCTAAATGGATCTCTCCTCTCATAACCCTAGTCGGTCTCTCCTAAGAAGAGGGAGGCGGCTAGAAGACCCCCTCTTCATGAGGACTCTTCCCTTAACCCTCTAGCCGACCACTTCGACAATAGGGGTGGTGGCTAGTTAGGGTTTATTATATGTATGACTCAGTTGACTCTGAACCGTATAAAACTCTGACTCCTAACCTGACTCCAATTCAACTAAATCATAATCCTACTAGGATTTGGGCTGATTTATTACAATAGACTCAAATATCCACATAGTCGATCTAATGTTAGATCTAAGTTGGTCAACAAGACTCAATCTAAAGACTCGACTCAGCTAAGGTCCTAACAAGTCCCTAAACGGTATAGAGGGATCTAATCTATTGGACATGTCTGTCCTTAGTTACCTATATCTATAGTCCCTCATCTATCTAATATCTTAGAGGTATATATTAGACATGGTACTATTGGCCTCATACGGAATCCATATGAGTCTTGCTATAACCAGATTCTTTCGGAGAACTCATGTCTCAATCGAATGACCCTGGCCAAGGATTTGCCTAAGTAAGAACACACAGGATATTTCTCTCATAATTCCAAGAGTGGATGATCCCTTATTGACACCCAATTACCTTTGTAAGGTTTACTATCAATTCTGATAACCAATTGTACCAGATCTGAAACTTCTAGATTTGTAAGTTCGGCGTCAAAGAAAGTACTCAAATAAGAAATCCTTGGTGTCTCAAGTCTAAGGATCAGACATACAACTAGAACTACAAAATCATTGTCTGATATATGGTATCATTAATCATCTAACATTATGTAAACAGATCAATCAGTGAACTCATTCTCCAAGAAGCACCTGTACTACCCTTAGTTATGTGATTAGTTACTTCCATCATATAGATGAATATATAATAAACATGTGTCATCACTTACGTGATTAACTTACAGGATACCTATAATCAGCATGCCTAAGTATAATCCTCAAATAAGTTTAAATATTCCCAAGGGCAAGTCTATTTCAGAAGGCTAAAGGTGTTGGTAATTTGAGCAAAATTGAATAGAAGGAGAACTAGCCATTACGTGGAGTTGGATCAAAATGAGATCATTATTGCAAATTAGGACTGACAAACTAATCTATATGATAAGTTCTTTAAAAAGTCCCCTTCCCTTAAGTCCCTTAGAACTATTCTGCAACTCCATATCGAATGTCACATTGATCAGAGTAGTGTAGTGAAAGCGTGTTGGGCCCATAACTCACAGGTCCCAGGATCATAACTTGGCTCTAGTGTAACCCCCCTTAGTCCCACATTAAAAAAGTAAGAACATATGAATGCCTTATAATGGTTGATGAGTGTATTATTGATAACTTCTAGCTTGAGCATTTTGGCTAGTGGTTGATCAAACTAAAACTATCCGGATAGTTAGCTCATTAACCCGGGTCGTGATATTGAAGGCTCAGTGGTCTATGGTTTGTTACATTAACTCATTCTAGAGGTATGTTTGTCCACATTTGTGTCCTACTAAACCTGTCTCTCCTAGTGCCTCAGGTGATCACGTTCAAAAACTACCTAATATATGCTTTAAGTGTGATAAGGTAGGTCATAAAATATCGAGTATGTGGTCTAGGAGTCCTCGCTGACTTTGTCTCAAGAGGAGATTAGCGCGACCATTCCCGATGTAACCTTGAGTCTAGGTCCAAGGCTAAGGGTGATGGTTTGTTACATTAACTCATTCTAGAGGTATGTTTGTCCACATTTGTGTCCTACTAAACCTGTCTCTCCTAGTGCCTCAGGTGATCACGTTCAAAAACTACCTAATATATGCTTTAAGTGTGATAAGGTAGGTCATAAAATATCGAGTATGTGGTCTAGGAGTCCTCGCTGACTTTGTCTCAAGAGGAGATTAGCGCGACCATTCCCGATGTAACCTTGAGTCTAGGTCCAAGGCTAAGGGTGGGTGTTAGAACCCTAGTGGATTCTAAGCTCGAGGGAGATCACTATAGGGGATCAGCTCAAAGGTTACAGAAAATACTCTTCTATTGATGATAAAAAGAGAATGATTATAAGGCTATTTATAGGCTTTTTAACCCTAATTCCTATAAGGACTCCTACTTCAAGACTTCTACCTCTAACCAACTCTAAAAGTAACTCCTAATGTAACTCTAAGTCCCACCTCCAATCGGCCCATCTATGGGTGGCTGGTTGCTTAATTATTTCCTAACCCTACTATAACTTAATCTCTTCCTCAACTAACCCTCTCTTTAACTAGGATAAGGGGTGGTTAATTAGGAAAATATATATCTTACTCTCCCTTTAAATATTTTCCTCAACTAATCCTAACCTAACCAGTCTCCTTACTTTCCTTAATAGGGGTCGACTAAGTAGGATTTACATGAATGCCCCTTAGATTCTACATGATTGCCCTCTTCCATGAAACTAAATTAGGACTCCCTTAGCTAGAGGCCTAACAGACCCGCCTTCTTCAAATTGGCCTTGTTCTCGAAGCTGACTCTCTATAAATTCTAAAAATTTGATTGTTAAGTCGTCATAGTTCTCCCAAGTGGCCTCTTCTTCTGGAAGGTTTGCCCAGTGTATATATCTTACTCTCCCTTTAAATATTTTCCTCAACTAATCCTAACCTAACCAGCCTCCTTACTTTCCTTAATAGGGGTCGACTAAGTAGGATTTACATGAATGCCCCTTAGATTCTACATGATTGCCCTCTTCCATGAAACTAAATTAGGACTCCCTTAGCTAGAGGCCTAACAGACCCGCCTTCTTCAAATCGGCCTTGTTCTCGAAGCTGACTCTCTATAAATTCTAAAAATTTGATTGTTAAGTCGTCATAGTTCTCCCAAGTGGCCTCTTCTTCTGGAAGGTTTGCCCAGTGTATTAGCACCTCAATAGTAGGTCGCAGTCGTCGTGTCATAATTCTATAATCAATAATGATACTCGGCTGTGTCTGGAGCTCTCCTTGGATAGTCATATTAGGTAGATGTCTTTGAACTGTCTCGTTTTGTCCTAATTTGAGTTTCAAGCATGACACATGGAAGACTGGATTGATTCGGGAGTCGACGGGTAAGTCCAATTTGTATGATACTGCCTCAATGCACTCCACAATCTGGTAGGGTCCATAGAACCAAGGTGAAAGCTTCATGGATGCTCTAGTTTGGATCAATGTTTGCTTGTATGGCTAGAGCCATAGAAATACCCAACCTCCCACGAAAAATTCTCTTTCACCTCTATGTTGATCATATTATTGTTTCATCCTTGCTTGAGCTGCAGTGAGATTATCTTTTAATAGCTTTAGCATTTTGTCTCTGTCTTGTAGTTTCCTATATACTTATTCTATTTTAGAGGTGCCCAATACATATTTTGGGATTACAGGAGGAGGTCGGCTATACATAGCCTTATAGGGTGTAATTTTTGTGGATGAATGATAAGTTGTGTTATACCGCCACTCGACCCAAGGGAGCTACTTTGTCTATTCTTTTGATCGGTCACTAACGAAACATCTGAGGTATGTCTCTAAACACCTGTTCATCACTTCAGTCTGATCGTCGGTTTGTAGGTGATATGTTATGCTCATCTCAATTTAGTGCCTTGCATCTTGAATAATTCTATCCAAAATTTGCTCATGAAGACCCTATCACGATCACTTACAATTGATCTTGGCATCCCATATAATTTTATAATATTTTTCATAAAGATTTGGGCAATGTTGGAAGCAGTGTAGGGATTACGAACTACACAGAAGTAAGCATACTATGTAAGGCGATCAACAACAACAAGAATCATACCTTATCCTCTTGATGAGGGTAGCCCTTCGATGAAGTCCATTAATATATCAGTCCATATTGAGTTCGGGATAGGTAGAGGTTGTAGCTTTCCAGGGCTAGCCATTGTTTCGCCTTATGTCGTTGGCACACATCACATTGTGCTACAAATTTAGCAATAATATTTTTCATCCCTTCCCAATAAAAAATTTATTTAATTCTCTTATAGATTCTAAGGAACTCGGAATGCCCGGCCGTGGGTGTGGAATGCATCTCTTGAAGGATGGTCTTTATGCAACTAGAATTTGGCGCAAGCACAATGAGTCCCTTATAGCGTAGGTCTTTTGAGTCCCAACTGTAATGAGCCACAGAACCTGGTTCTTCCTTGAATTTCTTTATGATCTTGCTAGTTCCTAGATCATCTTGCCATTCTTTCCTAATGTCCTCAAAGAAATTGCTGGTCGGAAGTGAAATAACCGAAAATTTAGCTTGCTCGGGTATTCGTGAAAGCGCATCTACAACAACATTCTCTTTTCCCTTTTTATAAATTATTTCATAATCATATCCAAGAAGCTTTGTTACTCATTTTTGCTGCTCGAGGGAAGATATCTTCTGCTCCAAGAAATATTTCATGCTCTTATGGTCGGTCTTGATTTGGAAGCGTCGTCCGATTAAGTACGATCTCCACTTAGCCACCGCGTACACAATTGCAAGCATCTCCTTATCGTAAATAGTCATCTTGAGGCGGGAAGGAGATAAAGTCTTACTTGTATATGCTAGGGGGTGGCCATCTTGCATTAACACAGCACCTATTCCCACTCCGGAGGCATCGACTTCAATAACAAAAGTCTTATCGAAGTCAGGTAGTGCTAGCACGGGCATTGTCGTTATTGCGGTCTTAAGTTCATTGAAGGTGATGGAGGCTCTATCCGTACATTGGAAAGCATCTTTTTTCAGCAAGGAAGTTCGAGGTGCACTGATCTTCCCATAGTCTTTCATGAACTTACGGTAGTAGCCTGTTAAGCCGAGAAAGTCGTGCAATGATTTTACGTTCCTTGGAGTCGGCCAGTTCTGCATTCCTTTAATTTTGGAAGGGTCCACTGCCACTCCTTCCTCTGATATGATATGTCCAAGATACTCCACCTTTTGTTGAAGAAAGCTACACTTTAATTTTTTGACAAAAAGGACATGCTCTCGAAGAATTGTCAAAACAAGTCGTAAGTGCTCAAAATGACTTTCAGTAGAAGGGCTGTATATAAGGATGTCATTGAAGAAAACCAACACAAACTTACAAAGATAATTCCAGAAGATATCATTTATAAGGCTCTGGAAGGTGGAGGGAGCATTGGTGAGACTGAAGGGCATTACCAGAAATTTGTAGTGGCCGTTATGCGCTTGAAAGATAGTTTTCAGTATGTCTTCTTCGCATACTCGTATCTGATAATATCCATATCGAAGGTGTAGCTTTGTGAAAATTCATGCTCTCTTTAATTCATCAAGCAATTCAGTTACTACTGGAATATGGTACTTGTCCTTGACGGTTATACTATTGAGAGCTCTGCAATTGATGCACATTCGCCATGTTCCGTCCTTCTTTCGTACAAGGAGTACCGGTGAAGAGTAGGGGCTGTAACTCGACCGAATGACTCATGTTTCGAGCATCTCCTTCATAATCTTTTCTATTTCATCCTTCTATAGATGAGGGTACTGATATGGTCAAGTGTTTACTAGAGATCTCCCCAGAAGAATCAGTATCTGATGATCATGTTGGCGGTTGGGAGGTAGGCTGCGCGGTTCGTCAAATAGATCTTAAAATTCAGCAAGCAAGGGAAGTAGATTTGGGTCTTCAACTTTAGTTGCCTCCCCTTTGGATTGTTGCTCAAGTTGTACTAAGAAGTCGCTGCATGTTTTGTGCAAGACTTTCTCTATTCGTCATGTGCAAATCGTTGATATATTGCTCCCCCATTTACCACCTGTTTTCCTTGGCTGTAAAACTTTATGATTAATTTCAAAAATTCTAGGAAACATCACCTAATGTTGTCAGCCATTTGATCCAAGCACGGCTTCATAATCATCAAGAGGGAGGAGGAAAAAATTTGCAATTATTTCTTGATCCTACAGTAAAAGCTTCACCCGCGGGCACCGGCGATCACACTTCAAAAGTCATCCGTCGGTAACTTTAACATCAAACTTGCTACAATATTTAATAGGTAAGGCCATCCGAACAACAACCTTGTTGTTCATAAAATTATTAGTGCTTTCGGTGTCAATGAGAATGGTAATCGATTGTTGCCTCAGAAATCCTCCCACTTTCATCGTTTATGGGTTCGTGTAGCCGGCAAGAGCATGCATTGTAATATCAACCAGCTGCTCTTCTTCCTCCGTGACCTCTTCCTCATGCTCCTGGACCTCCTCCTCTACATCTTCAAGAGGGTCAATTAATAAGAGGCAGCCATTTTTGTAATGATGATTGCGACTCCACGGTTCGTCGTAATGCCAACAAAGCCCCTTTGCTAATCGGTCACGTAGTTTTCTCTTGTCAATTTTTTTGGTAGCGAAGGATAATCGGGAATAGAAGGAGGCATGTATGCCATGGGCCTAGGAATGGTTCTCATCCTCCAGGTATCTTGGTTGAGCCGCTCTTCTTGTATTCGGGCGAAGGAAATTGTAACAGCTACGGTACGGGGCTACCGCACCTTAACCTCCCATTTTATCTCCAGCTTGAGTCCCTCGATGAAGGTACCTAGCAATTGTCGGTCAATCCAATCATGAGCAAGGTAGGATAGCTTCTCAAACCTGGTTTGGTACTCTTGAATTATGGAGGTTTGTCAGATTTTTACGAGTTGGCCGTCGATATTTTCGTACTCCATAGGTCCGAAGCGATTCAGCAGTGCGTTTTTAAATTGATTCCACGTTGGAGCCCCATGATTATATTCCAGCCAATTATACCATTGAATAGCATCTCGTTCAAGGTGGATGACAGTTATTTTCACCATAGCATCGTCCAATGTTCGGTAGTAGCGGAAGTAACGTTCGAAGCGTAAAATCCATCCCGTGGGGTCTCCTTCTTCCCATCGTGGGAAGTCCACCCTCATGCATGGTTGAAGCATGTCTGAAGGTTGTCCCTCCTTCTTTGAGGGCCTCTCTGAACTCTCTCCTCACTGAGATTTTGTTGGACTCGGTGGTTGTCCAAGTTTGAACTCCACGAACAAAGCGTGCAATTTATCCTCCAAGCGCGATTCGAGCCGTGATTCAAGCTGAGATCCTAATACTTCAAACTTGGTATCAATTAGATCTTGGGAAGCCATGGCATATGCTTGTAGATTAGATATGTCCTTATCTTTTTTCTGTTGACGGGTCAATGGCATGGGTGGTGGAAGATTCAGACAATCAGTTGGTGATAGAAGGGTTCAGTTGTAATGGTTTTCTATTTTTGGCTATGATTTTTGGGGGTGTTAGGGTTATGAAAATAGGTTATGATAGTTGCATCTTAAGGCTAGAGGGATGCCCTAAATATGTCTTGGGTGGTGGTAGCAAGCTGTTTGGGTTTCGGTGGGTAAATAAGAAGAAAAAGGACGAAGGTGATGCAGTAGATTTTTCATTAAAAAAATTTCAATAGTAAAGACATAATTTTTTTCCAGAAATTTTCAACAAAAATTCAAGTGAAACTTAAGGGGAATCTTCTGATAAGGAAGAGGTAGTACCAATAAAAATTTCATGGAAAGAAATAACAGCAATTGGTTTGGCAAAATCAATGATCACAAAGAAGTACGATAGTAGATTTTTACGTCTAAACTGAAGCAGTTTGGACATAAAAGATGAGCTAGTTATCTTGCTGATTTTTCGACGAAACCAAAGGGAGATCTAATGATAGGAAGTTATAAAGTCGTGGTAGAAATTTTGTAGAAATTTGATTAGTAAAAACGTAGCAGCAAATCAAACAGTAAAGGGTGTGCGGTTGGAATTCTATAACGTAACTTTCGTCGTAAAAATGGAAACTTTGCGATGAAAAGTTTGTGCAGCAAATAGGAACGAATTTGTTTTTTCTTTTTTTTTTTAATAGAGATAACTAAATTGCAGTAGCAGTAAGGTAGGAAACCAGAACCTATTGCAATTCACGAGGAGATCAAAGGATGATCTACGGTAGTAGAGGTGACGGTAAAATTTGGTGATGATCTTCAGGCAATTTATGGGAATTACTTTAAATGGCTATAGAGGGCTGATGGATGGCTATGGAAGGGTAGCGAGGTGCCAAGAACGTTGCTACTCTGATACCAAGTGTTAGAACCCTAGCAGATTCTAAGCGTGGGGGTGATCACTATAGGGGATCAGCCTCCTTGGAACTCTATTGGGGTTTTCTCCTTCAACTTGCTACTCAAAAGCTATAGAAAATACTTTTCTATTGATGATAAAAAATGGAGGATTATAAGGCTATTAAAGGCCTTCTAACCCTAATTCCTAAGAAGACTCCTACTTCAAGACTTCTACCCCTAACCAACTCTAAAAGCAACTCCTGATGTAACTCTAAGTCCCACCTCCAATCGGCCCATCTAGGGGTGGCCGGTTGCTTAATTATTTCCTAACCCTACTCTAACTTAATCCCTTCCTCAACTAACCCCCTTTTTAACTAGTTAGGTAAAGATGTATCTTATTCTCCCTTCAAATATATTCCTTAACTAATCCTAACCTAGTCGGCCTCCTTACTTTCCTTAATAGAGGTCGGCTAGGTAGGATTTACATGAATGCCCCTTAGATCTTACATGATTGCCCTCTTCGATGAAACTAAATTAGGACTCCCCTGACTAGCGTCCTAATAGTGGGAGGCCTGGTCTGGTTAACCAGGATGGGGGAAAATGAGTAGGGCCTAAATCTACACCCCCTATCTTGATTGGTTCAACGGGCTAAGAAAAAGAGGGGCTCGAGATATAATCTTTATAGTATGTTATAATTAATATAAAGGGATTATCTCGGAGAATATAAGATCGTCCATAAAGGCGAAAGGGAGTATCAGGACATTAGGAGATTGCATATAAGAAGAAAACTTACAATGAAAAATAGTTTAGACAATGTTAGAGGAAAAAAGGCAGGTGTTAAGGAAGGCGAAGATGGAGACAACTATGGAAGAGAGAAAGATAAAAAGAGTGAGAAGGGTTAGAGGAGGAAGAACGAGGAGACTATAGATAAGATAAAGGTCAGAGGAAAATGAGAGATGAAATCATAAACGACAAATAATGTGACATACGATAACGATGATAGAAACATAGACTGTTTGTGGTGGGACCAATAGGGATGAAAGACTACTTTGGTTTGATTCACCTAAAGTGATAATTTGATCACAAATTCAAAAGGATTTTGAGAATTTACTATACTTGAGATCTCTAAAGTAATCTTTAAAATTAAAACAAACAAGAGAGGAAAGTGAGAGGCGAACATCATAAGATAAACAAGGTGACATACGACAAGCGTAGAATGAGATACATTGTAGGTGGTGGGACCAATAGTGATAACGAAAGAGAGTGTTGGCAAGCATGATGGAGTTGCACTAGTTTATGAAATGACTACTCTGTTCGGTTCACCTAAAGGTCATGATGGAGTTGCACTAGTTTATGAAATGACTACTCTGTTCGGTTCACCTAAAGGTGATAATTAGATGCATCAATTCAAAGGGATTTTGAGAATTTACCATACTTGGGATTCCTCAAAGTAATGTTTTTTTTTTTTAAACTAGGACAATCCCCGATGTGGATCATCACCAATTCAAACGACCTAACCCTGATTTGATGATTCCGAATCCAATTGGAATCGAAGCCATATGATTCAAATTCGGATTCTTAAAAATTAGACAAAATGAATAAAAATACAATACAAATATTAAATTTAAAGTCTATGACTGAGTTTGAATTTTGATAGAATATTTTTTTTCTTTTTTTATCAACCGGAATCGATGGTTCTAATTTTAAATTTGGCAAAACCAAAACTGACAACAAAACATGGTGATGACTATTAATGGTTTTTTCTTTTCATCAATCGAAACTGATGATTCTAATTTTAAAATTTGATAGAAACAAAATCATGATCAGAGACAACAATGAACCTCCTTAAAAGATAAATGTTTATTACTAAAACTTCCAGCTTTAAATGGTGAAGGGACAACAAATATTTAGTGAAGGTAATATATTATGCATTTATATAATATTGTAAAGTTTCTTAATTGGACCCATCTGATTTTTTTACTTCCTTTCTTTCTGATTCCTCAACATTAAAGTTCTTTAATGTCACATAAAAGAATGATTTAGAAAAATTTCCACACACAAACAAGCTAGTGAAAGTTACCATAGTTGTAAGCATTCCTCAAAATACAATACAATGCTTGAGAAAAGATGGAAACTTCCAAAATACAAACAAACTAGTGAAAGCAAACAAGCTAGTGAAAGTTACCATAGTTGTTGCAAGCATTCCTCAAAATACAATACAATAATGCTTGAGAAAAGATGGAAACTTGCAAAATACAAACAAAATAGTGAAAACAAGAGCATTGCTCCAAATACAATACAATGCTCGAGAAAAGCCAATCCAACAGATGGAAAGGTTAAACAAACAAATTAGTGAAAGCAAGTAGTAGTTGCAAGCATTCCTCCAAACACAATAGAATGCTCGAGAAAAGCTAATCGATAATAGCCACATATTATGGCGATTTAACTTGTTAGTTCTTAAACCAAAGCCACAGCAAGCAGTCAGAATCTCTTTAGTAATTTGCCTTATTTACATCATCAAAGTATGGGTGTTCCATAGCTTTCTTTGCTGAGATCCGCTTTGAAGGCTCATACTGCAACATCTTCTGCAAATACAAAGTTCCAAAGACAGAAGTAAAAAAAAAAAGAATTAAACCATAACATAGTCTCCTGTAAATTTTATTCAGCTTATTATCTCAATGGCTATAAACAAAATTACACTAGCATTTAGTACTTCAATATGCTTGAATTGTTCCATAAGATATGTAAGCAAAGCACTTCGTACCAGGGATCTCACTGGGTTTTGTAAATTCGTATGTGGATGAATTCATACCATTTTGGATTGAAATCTAAAAGTGTCTGATTTAGTTCAATATCTTATAACAAAATTATATTTGCCTTGAATGATCCATATTGTGTCATGTTTGTCTCTTGTAAAACAAAGACAATATGCTTAAAATGTTCACGATCTATTTTAATGGGCTAATCATCTCAATTGTTAGAAACAAAAGTACACAAGCATCTAGGACTTCAATATGCTTAAATTGTTCCAACAAAGAAGTAAGCAAAGCACTTCAAAATAGGCATCTCGCTGGGTTGTGTTTATTTGAATTCATGCCTGAATTCATACCATTTCAGATTGATATCTAAAGTGTTCCATTTAGTTCAATATATAATAGCAAAATTATTTGCTTTGAATGATCCGTGGTGTGTCATATTCATGTCGAGTTGACCTTAGGAATTCAGGTAATTGTTATCACCAAAGGGAATTTCTGGTGAACTATGCAAGATAAGAATAAACTAAATATAAAAAGCACAGTCGATATAGAAATCCTCGTACCGAGAGTAGATCCAAGCCGTCATCATCCAGATTAGGAACAGCAGATGACAAACTCTTGGGGCTCCACTGAGGATACTCATGCCAATTAGGCAATTTGCTTACACCAGGCCAAATTACATCATTTGGAGTACCAAGTAACCTACAACACTAGTATAATCAGAGAAACTAACAGAGTAACCAATTTAGAAGGGACAATAAAGGGAATTTATGGATTGAGAAGCAGTTTACCTGAAAATATGAAGAAGCTGTTGCAGTTCAGAGTCGCCAGCAAAAAGTGCTTGGGTTGTAAATAGTTCAGCTAAGAGTTCAAAGCCGAGGTAAAAAGAGTCAAGGAGGTCAACTTTTTTTTCAAAATCATGGAAATGGATGTCATATCTAACATAACTGAGGAGAGAATAACTTACCAAAAATACAGCCGATTGACCACATATCGATCGGTGTTGAATAGTGTGTGGCCCCAAGGAGAACCTCTGGAGCTCGATACCACAGAGTCAGGATCTGAAGCAATTAGCTGTCGTTGAGTAAAGTGAACTAGAACATATGATTTATAAAGAACAAAAGCAGATAATCAATAAATTAAGCTTTAATATTCATACCTCATGAGTATATTTCTTAAGAGGAATAGTGAATGCCCTACTAAGTCCAAGGTCTGCAATTTTTAACATCATAGTCTTTCGATCCATCAAGAGATTGTGAGGCTTCAGATCCCTACATGCATGAAGAAAGCCAAGAAGTTGAAACTCCAACACATGTTCTGTCCGTATAACAATTTGACATTAGAAACGGAAGTATCAAGCAGATTTACCTGTGCAGCACCCCACGCCCATGACAGAACGCAATGCCTTTACATAGTTGATACATCAGAATCTGTGGGACAAAGGATTAAGAAAGACCTCTTGAGAGTGTCGGCCAAACAATCATTTTAGAACAGAATTCTGTACTATACTCTAAACCCCGAGTAAAGCTTGTTAACAAAATTGTTTGTGCTATAGGTTCAACTTAGGGTGATCATTTTAGAACCTCAAATAACTACCCTGCAACAATCTTTACCAAGCCAAAAAGTGTTCCTGTGTTCTTTTTTTTTTTTTTGGGTCAGGCCATTCAGCAATCTGTTTGCACACAACATATTTATATGCCAATAGGATTAACATGTACAAGTTGGATTAGCATCATGGCCTGTAGGGGTCGTTACCTTCACAGTTTCGGGCGGAATCTGTTCACGGTTTTGACGGAAGCTTCTGATGTATTTCTTGAGATCGGTGTCCATGTACTCAAAGACGAGATACAAAATGGTTTGCCCCTCTTTGTTCTTATCTTGTTTGAGATCCAACAATCTGCAATCACAGGGAAGCCTAATCAGCCAAGTAAGAGATGGCGCGTAGAATGACAAGATTTCAAAGGCTAGTATAACATCAGATAGAAAGAAAAAAAAAAGGTAAAACGAGCAATAAAACAAAGCCCTAGAAACGTGAAAGGGAAAGATGTAACTGATTCCATTACTAGGGGAGCAAGATGAAGGAATGATTTTGACTTCCAAAGAGGAATAACCTAGCGGGTAAAGAAACCCTAAAAGGAAGACGAGATGGAGAGCCAAAGCCTCGCGGGTAGAGAATAGAAAACAACCTGACGACGTGGGGGTCGACGGAGAGCATGCGGAGGAGGGAGACCTCGCGGAGGGTGGTGGGAGGGACGCCCTCGTCGTCCTCGGGCAGGCGGGTCTTCTTGAGGGCGACGATCTTGCCGGTAGCCCTCTCCCTGGCCTTGTACACCTTCCCGTACGTCCCTTCCCCAACCTTCTCCAGCTTCTCGTACGCGTCCATCGCCCGACTCTGCTGCTGCACCGTTGTCGCCATCCTCTCTCTCTCTCTCTCTGTTGTGTGTGGCTCGATCGAGCAAGGAAAGAAAGGAGGAGAAAAGATTGAGACTTTGAACGAGGGGTTGTGTTCTCCTTTGGGCAACAAGAGGAAGGGGTTTACTTATAGATATCTCTTCTCTTTTTCTGTTAATTTTTCTTGACCATTTGTTGATGCTCGCTCGCCTGCCCGCCCCAACGGCTAGCGATATTTGAAATTCGAAATTGGCGTCCGGAGCCCTCATATGTTTGTCATGTGAGGTGTGCGTGGCTCTTTAAAAGGGGGAAAAAAAAATTAGTTTAACAACTTTCTACCCAAAAAAATTAGTTTAACCTCCAAATTTTTCAAAAGCTTTCGAAGTGACTAACAAAGGCTTAAATAATATATATTTTTTATTTTTTCATTTTTAGAAGTTTAAAATTATATTACTTTTTATATATTTCACAAAAGTTGAGTGAATTTACAATCTCTTTGGTGAAAATCATTTGAATATTATCAGAGAATTTTGGAAAACCAGACTCACATTTTTGTTTAAAAACAAATTATGAATTGAGATGCCAAATGATTTGATCCCTAAAATGACCAAGAAAACAAATTATTACACTATATCTTCTTTGGTAAAAAAAAATAAAAATCAAGAAACAAATTATTGACTGATCCCTTCTTTTTTTTTACTATATCATTTTTGTTTAAAAACCTAATGAGCCAAATGATTTGGTCGGTTTTTGAAAAACTCGTATGAATCAATTAGGTCGGAAAAAAAAAAGCTTTCTGGTTTTCTAATAAATCTTTTCTATTATTTATTCTTGATGGTATTTATTGATTGAGAGGAGAAAGAAAGCGCTCACTTGATGGGTCTTTCTTTTTCCGTATTACTCATCCGAATGTCCATTTCCCGTCATCCTCTTCTCTCTTTCCGAAATCTCTCTCTCCTTCACCTCTTCCTCTCTTGTGTTCCTTTCTCAATTTTTTTCATTTTTTCACCATTCAAATTTTCCTTATTCTCTATTCATCAGCCGCTCCTTCATCCAACCCCTTTTCTTTTTATCAGCTTTCCTTAATTAATATACTGAATTAAAATAATTTATTTTTTAAAATATTATCATGTATTTTTTAGTTTGAACAAATATTTATTTTATTATGTTATATGCTAATAATTTTTTATTTTTATATAGGTTTAAAATTTGAGCACATTGCCTAGAAAAAGCACATGTTTGCATCCTTTTCTCGCACAATATTCTTATTTTCATTTTTTTCTAGCTTAAGACCTCTACTTTCACAATAATAAAACTACCACTAACCAATCTTTTGTCTTTTCCTTTTCTTCCTTTTTTTTATCAAATGTAACCAACTCATTGCATTGAACCAAATCTGGTCGTTCCGAAACTTAAATCGGTCTAAAACAAATAATAGTGAATAAAATTACGTAAAGGGTTAAAAAATAGATGAATTAGAAAATACCTATCTTAAAGGGTTAAGAATAGAAAAGGTGATAATTTAGGCATTTGAAGTCATTTTAAGTTTTTCAGAAAATTTAAAAATTTTGTGGATAAAGTGTAGGGCGAGTTATACTATTTTTGAATAAAGGTATACTGTTTTTTAATAGGATTTCAAAAATAATATAACCTTACTTAAGAAATAATATAAGTTATGTCTTCAACAATTTTTTTTTTTCTCTTGAAACTTCATAAAACCCTCTTTGATAATATTACAATAATTTTCGGCCCAAAATAGTTGTAAATTTTATCTTAAATTGGACGAAATTAAAAAAAAATAATTTTAAAATTTTAAGGACTAAAATAAAATAAAAATTTTAAAAAATATAACATATATATATTTGAAATCGTTTCTAGAGTTTTTTTAAAATTTAATTTTTTAAAAAAAATAAGAGTTGAATTATACTTTTTTACTATGATTATATTATTTTTAAATAAGGCCCTAAAAATAGAAAAGAAAAATAATTTTTAACCAATCCGATCATATCATGTGTAAGAATTTGGAGAAGTGGTCCATCGCAACCATTCATCACACACCGTTTTGCTAGGAAACATGACATGACCACTATAACTCGTGAGTGTTGCTTCTGTTAAGCAACATGATAATATTTTTTTTTCCTCTTCCTGTGAATAAAATTAATAAGGACTTGAAGTACTGTTTCTCACAGAACATAGACCTATTTCAAATTGAACATCCCATTCTCATAATGCCCAATACTCCGTGGCATTGTTAAATGACTACAACATTCATGACACAAGTGTATCCTATAAATTACATATTTCAAATATAAATTTGCTACAGATCATTCATCCCTGAATTTAAAAAAAAAATAGAAATCTTAAGGAACTCAAAATTCACTATTACCATGCTTGCCATGTGTCATGTGAACCTCCAACTAAATGATTAAGAAGATGCCTTACCGGTAATGCCTTAACCAGATTCTGGTAGTGTGACCTCCTTTTTCAAGAACTCCCACTCCACCTCCCTTAGCATTTTAAATCCTCTCATCTAATGGTACAAAACCTGTTTGTGGACTAAATTACTCTACAAATACCTCCTTTGTATATCAGAAGTATATATACTATCTCCCATGTCAGGCCCTTGAAGTTTCCCGATAAGCAATACTCAGATAGGCATAAAGAGAGATCTTTCCTGTTGCAAGAAATCAAACTTAGAGATGATGAGATCCCAAGATTAATGATCAAGCAGAAACAGTCGATATAGATGACCAAAACATCATCATCTAGGACATGATGATCATGTTTAATAGATTGCATGTCCATAATTAGCTAAAATTTCCCAAATAAATGGAGGCAATATCACCTAAGCAAAATGTTTCAAGAAACTCAAGTGTTTGTTAGTTTGTGTAAATACTTCAAAACTATATTTGATTCATAGCTACAAGTATTTTGGCATTACCTTGAATCTACAGATATATTGAATGCTACTATAGTGGATGAGAAAGCACACCAAAAACATTCTACCAAATAGTACAGTGGTATGTTATATATACCATTTGCTACTTTTCTTAAATTAATTCTTATCCAAGCCCAAGATGTGTGAAGGTCTCAGTCATCTGTCAAATCTGACTAGCTATTTGTCAATTCCTTCTGATAGTGGAAAATAAGACATAAGTAATTGTGTTATTACAAGAAAAGATACCTCAAATAAATTCATAAATTGAAGGAAAAGATATTTTTCTTAAAATAAACTATATATAGAGGATATTACACCAATGAGAAAAGATCGTCCGGTTAGTATGGACTTGAATGATTGGTACCAATAAAAATGTTTTAGGAAAAACCACTGAGAACAAATATTTAGAATGTATTGATTCAAGTCAGGAATACAGGAAACATATGTAACCGTTGCTCTAAACTTGAATCATATCCAACATGGCAACCCATATAATCAACTCTTCCACTATATGTTTTTAGGGCGCAAAGATCAAGAGAACAAAAAAAAAAAAAAAAAGAGGAAGCCCTTTGGTATATAAGACGTTGACAACAAAAAGAAGAAGATCCCAACTACTGAGGACTGTCTATGTTAATCTTTTCCCACCATTAAGGTGCTAGAGGGAAGCATCACTAGTTAAAATCAAAACAATGGAGTCTCTTGTATACATGTGCTAACTAAAACCATTCAACTAAAATTACAGACATCGACATGCTTTGTCTTAACTGTGTGACTTACGGAGTTATCTGGCTGCATAATATGAACTCAACTACAGTTTGCAGGCACTGACTGGTCTGCAGCTCTTTTTCCCTTTTTTTTTTTTTTTGCCCTTTTATTTGTTTATGTATTATTTATTTATTTTTTTGTACGGTTGATCACCAGAAGCAAGGAAATATAATTGGTAGATCAATAACTAACTAATATTAAACAATTCAAGTTGTCGAGAAGAGAAGATAATCAACTCCATGCATCAGTTGAATCTGACCTTGCGGCTTCAGGAGCTTGCCAAAGCTTTTGGTGCTTCACGGAGCTCTCCACTATCATAAGCAGGTATCTAGCTGGCAAACACCTCTGATAGCTTATCTTGTAGAACAGGTTTACATTCAGCACTGCAGAATTTACATGATTTCATGCTTAGACATCATGGCATATTTCAGAATTTAGTGATCAAAACCAATTACTGAGCATAGAAATCCATGTGAGCTAATGATTACTGGAAACATATTACATTACTGCTAATCTAGGTTCACTGAGATATAACAGATGAAGTTGCTCAAGTGAAACTAATAAATTGATGAAATATGCAGTCGTATCATAACCTCAAATGTAAAATATCGAAGATGTTACACATTACCTGGCTAAAGTAGAGTGCAGAGGATAAGAACCAAATCAATTCCATCCTTCAATAGTTCAGTCACATCCTGCACATCAATGTCCATCCAGTATCAGCTAGCTCTCTGTTCAACACCTTTTTCATTGTAGGAGAAGGGGAAGCTGAGGAGATTGACATGAATAAAATTAACCAATATTCATACAGCATACATGAACAATCAGATAAACTATTTATAACCACCAAAACCATTTAACAATGTTTATGGTGATACTTCATGAATATAAACAAGCATTAGGCTAGTAAAGTGTTATCTTGGCGTCAGAACCAGATGTCACACCTTGATTGTGGTAATATGCCCATGAACAGTAAATTACCTTCTTATCTGAAAAATCTTAAACTTCACAAAAAAATCCTAAAATGTCTAACCATCCAGTAGTCCGTTCCTACTATCTATTAAAATAAAATGCATAAATTTCATAGATTACTCAAACAGGCCCCCCCCATCTTCTTTTTCTTATATCCATGAAATTACAACAATGCAGAAATTACTTATACAGGGAATCATCTCACAATAATTTATAGTTGGATTTCTTGACATTGATCTGGTCCAACAAATATAAGTTTCAACTACCAATTAGTCAGCAGTATATGCCAAGTCCAAAATTGGTTTAAGCATCATTCCCAGTAATATATATGGCTTGAAGTAAAAGTCCCCAATTTTAAGGCAAGCAGCCAAGTACTGAACTGCGACTGTACCAATGCAACCAATCCTATTCACACATTTTATGGTTCTCACACATCTAGGTGTTGCAAGAATATTTGAAATATTAGAAAATATGTCATCTCTAATGCTGAGATGTGAAAGAGGAAATTTTTCTAGTTAATGCATTGACTTCTGAGTCATAACATCCAATAAAATTCCAAAAATGCAAACACCTTTGTAAATTCACTATCAGATTGTAGGAGAATGTCTGTGTACTTCCATCTGTCCCCAAAAATCTTGATCAACTCTAAGGAAGACATCTTAAATGTTGACCATTCATCCACCTAAATGGGTAGAAGACCATGTTAGCACAAAGTAAGCTCTTTTAAGAGAGTTACATTTACAAGAAAAACCCTAAAATCTAGAGAATCTCAATTACAAGAAAAACCCTAGACGAAGTGACTCAAAAAATGGACATGCTAATTTAATCATACTTAGCCTTCTCATTAACATTTCGACAGAAAGAATTTACGATTTACTAACTTTATTTTGACAGCTAATTGGTTCATCATCATGAACTAATCATCACTAAATTCATATAGTTCAACACGGACCTCAAGGCAAATACATGCCACTCGAAAATAGCATCTAATAAGTGCAAACATATCTGAGCGCACCAAAAATTTCAACCTTTACTAGATCTGAAATCAAATTATCATTTCTTCTCTTTCCAATCGCCCTTTGCAAGGTATTCAAATCTATTACTGGATTTTATGTCATGGTCGATGAATCAACACGGCTCAATTCGGGTCCACGTGCACAAGATCATCCACATAGGATTGGGAAGACATGGAATCGGTTGGGTTTGGAGAAGCATTCTGCGGTGGTGTCTCGGGTTGGAGCTTCAATTGGGGTGCCTCTCGGGTCCTCGGGTGGGATATGCAAAAAGGTCTCGGTCATGGTGGTGTGTGTTCAATGAGGCCCTCCCGATGATTGAGAGATTGAGAGATGCCCCCTTCTCCCTAGTGCTAGGAGGGTATTTATACCTATGGGTCGAGGGGAGACTATACCGAGTCCATTAATGCTGATGGCACCCTCAGTCGGCTCGGAGGTACGACCTCGCGCCGAGGGCGTTACCGTCGCCGGTTCCTGGGAACTCGATCGGTTAGACCCATGCCCGTCAATATGGCACTATGTTAGCTCGACTGACACCATACCAGATGGGAGGCACTGTGTGCCAATGTGGATTGGCGACCCCGAGGCGCTTGGAAAAGTCGACTTGGTTGAGGTGGCTTGTACCTTGGGCGTCAACGTGATCTTCGAGGCTGACGTAACTGAGCTGACTAAATGAGCCCAATATTTGCCCTATCATTCCCCCTCCCCCGCCCCCCCCCCCCCCCCCCCCCCTCCCGAGAAAGTGCTCGACAAAGTTTCTCAAAAAGGGGCTCCGAAGAGGGCTTCGGTGCAGTGGGCCGGTGTTTCCATTGTCGGGGTCGCGTAATCCTTTATTGGGGCCTGGTTGATTGCTGATTTGATTTTGGATGTCCCTGTCTTCGGTCGGGGCCATAGGTGGAGGAACGGGCTGAGGTCGGGGCTTGCACATACTGATCAAGGGGGAGTCGGCTTAGAGCGATCGAGTTGAGGTCAGCATAGACTGGCCAGGACTCGAAGGCCTGCTGGAGTTGGTTGGGACTGAAAGCCCGTTGGAGTTGGTCGGGACTAAAGGCCCACTGGAGTTGGTTGGACTAAAAGCTCGCTGAAATTAGTCGCGACTGAAAGCCCGCTGGAGTTGGTCGTGACTGAAAGCCCATTGGAGTTGATCAGGAGGACTGAAAGCCTGCTGGAGTTAGTCGGGACTAAAAGCACGCTGGAGTTGGTTGAACCTCTCGATCGCAACCCTGGTATGGACTGAGGGGCCGCTCACTGCGGAGTATGTGAGGAGGACGTTGCACTCATCCCTGGCGAAGCAACTTTATGGCGCTCCTTCCGTGGAGCTTATCGATCGAGCTGCCAAGTCGATAGTCTAGGTAAGCGCACTCTCCCTTGGTTTTTTATGTATTTGTGTTTCTTTCTAACCTATTCTTTTTCCCGCCTTGGTAGGGTCTTCATATTTTCGCTGCCTTGATCGACTACATTCATGACATGGGTCGGATGGTGTGTATGTTTACTGAGAAGATCTCAGCACTTCGGGCCAAGATATGATGGATGCTTCAGCGAATAAAGGATTAGATGGAGATCCAATTAGTCCCTATTCTCATTAGATGCGACCCTATGTTGATGAGCTCCTTGCTTGAGGCCCAATTAGAGGCCTAAAGAGATTATTGGATAGAGATCCTATAATGCAAGGTTAGTGAGTTATTGGATGGAGATCCAATACCTACTAAGGCAAGACCCTTAGGGTTTTTGATGGCTCTCTATAAATAGGAGAGGAGACTCATGGTTGATAGGCTGTAGCTTTGGCCTCCCCCTCCTATTCTCCTCCCTCCCTCTGCATAAGAGTTGCAAGATCAGATTGGAGGAGTTTTGCTGCAGAGATCCATCGTGTGGATGCTGCTAGAGATGAGGACGTTTAACCTCCTTCATCCTCTCCTTCTGGATCTGGAATCGAGAGATATACGATCTCCCTAGGTAACATCAATCTCCCACGTATTGTGGTTTTTTTTTTTTGTATTTTTTCTCGTGACCCCAATATTTTGCATAATTATTTGATTTACGTGAGAAACCAATTTTTGTTTTGATTTCCGCTACGCATGTGATGCTCCCACTGAGGTTTCCTAATAGTGGTATCAGAGCCAAGGTTTTTGTGTGAAAGATTGGTTTTAAACTACGTGTGATGAGATTGAATCTCGTAGAATCGTTCTACACGTTCTTGCTGTGTTTTTGCAGCAAACGCTGCGAGGAGGAGGGGCGGTTAGCCACGGCCGACCCCTATGCAAGGCTGGTTGCAAGGGGCAGCCATCTGCGGTAAGGGCCAACTCGTAAGGGAGGCTGACGACGCCCGTAAGGGGCAGTAGACGCCAGCGACCTACAAGCGACCGCCCGCAGGGGCAACGCCTGCGGGCAAAAGCGCCACCCGTAAGGCATGCCGCTTGCCGCCAGCAGGGGCAGCACCCTCCCATAGCCAGTCCGTAGAGGGGCGGCGCCCGTGGAGGTGCCGCCCGCGGGAGCGGAGCCGGGCGTAGGGGCGGTCGCCTCTTGGTAGCTGCGTAGGGTAGCTACGGCGGCGGGGGTGTAGTGGGGGTGATGGAAAGGCTAGGGCATCCTTTTAAGAAAAAAGATGATCCTGCCCCTTAGAATTTGAAAAAATTTTAAGGTCTATTCTATGCACAAAATTTTGAAAATACCCTCAACAATTATGAAAATTTTAAGAACTGTCCTCTTAGCTATAATTATAAAAATACACTTGACAAGTCTGAAAATTTTAAGCATGTCCTGATTTTTTAAAAATAATTAATTAAATAATTTAATTAATTATTATATATCTAGTAATCCTACATATGATGTGATGTACATATGATATATGATGTGGATGGATGATCATGAGCCATGTGTTGTGATATATGTAATTATAATAATAATTATTATTATTGGGGCCTGCGAGCCTATGTTTTTCTCGTTTATTGTCGGGCCTACATGCTTATGATTATTTGTAATTATATGGAGAGGCACAGCGGGAGCGTGGAGGTGATAACGGGACCCACGATGCCATGGCGGGAGATCACGTCGCATGGTGATGCAACGATCTGACGGAACCGATGATGACGAGATCAACAATCACAGGGCATGGAGATGCACTGATGCACACATAGATCCTATTATGAATGATTAGGCCCATTGGCTCGGGCTTAATCCTATTAGGTGACAGCTCATAATCCTCCGGTGTGATTTTTGGTGGCTCTCTATAAATAGGCGGGGAGCCTTGGCCACCGCTTCCTATTCTCCCCCCTCCCTCTACGCAAGAGTTACGAGATCAGATTGGAGGAGTTTCACTGTAGAGATCCATCGTGTGGATACCGCTAGAGATGAAGACACTTGACTTCCATCATCTCTCCATCTAGATCTAGAATACAGGGATATACGATCTCCCTAGGTAATCAATCTATCACATGATGTACTTTTTTTTATTTTTGTGACTTTCTCGTGACCTAATGTTTTGCACGACGATTTGATTTATGTGAGAAATCAATTTTATTTTAATTTTCGCTACACATGTGATGTTGCCGCTGAGGTTTCCCAACACCAAGTGCCTTGCGCTCCAACGACCCTCTTTTTTAAGCCCTCGAGGATTACTCGGTTGGTGACTTTAACGAGGCCGTTGGCTTAAGGGTGCTACCGAGCTGAACTTCAGTTATATCCGATAGCTTTGATAGAAGGACTTGAACCTCGGATTGTTGAACTATGTCCCGTTGTCGATGATTACAGTCCTCGGGAAGCCAAATCTTGTGATGATGTTTTTCTAAGCGAACCCCTCAACTTGCTTCTATCGATTGAGGCAAGGGACAATATCGATCGGTGTTGGACCCGGGCATGCTTCTAGCATTGTTCGCACTTCTAGACATCAGATATGGCATCCCGTCGCATGGTTGGCCAGTAATATCCTTACTTGAGAATTTTGAAGGCTAGGGTCCGAGCTTCTATGTGTTCTCCACATATTCCTTCGTGGACCTCGGCCAAGACAGTCTCTATCTCGATCAGCGATAGTAAGTGGAGCAACGGCTGACTGAAAGCCCTTTGATGAAGTCGCCCATTGATCTCACAATACCATGCTTCAATTCTTTTGACTCGATGAGTGATTGCCCGACCAATCGACAGCATAGCATCCCCCTTGGAGTATCTTGTCCATCCAATTATGCTCAACTTTGACTGTGGCTACCTCGGTCATGGCGATGGTCAACTTGAGAAGCCTTGCTACATCCAGTGGGCACCCTCTTGGTGCTTGTGTTGAGGTGAGTTTGGCTAGCACGTTTGCTTGTGAGTTGTTAGTCTGAGGTACTTTTGAGATGGTGAAGTGCCTAAGGTGCCGATGAGCCGGTGCGCCTCAGCTAGGTACTTGACCATGGTTGCCTCTTAGGCTTTGTAATCCCCGTTGACCTGGCCGACGACCAATTCAGAGTCGGTGAAGACCTCGATTCGTTCGACGTGCAACTCCATCGCTAGGCACAACCCGAACAGAAGCGCCTCGTACTCTGCCTCATTATTGGTAGCCTTAAACTTGAGCCGGATGGTATGCTCGTATACTTTATTGGAGGGGAACCTTAAGACAAGCTCGACCCCTCCTCTCTCGGAGTTGGTCCGACCCATCGACATGTAGCATCCACGCCGGCCCTTGTTGGGGGGAGACCTCGGGGATGGTCAATTTCGAGATGAAGTTGGCGACTGCTTAGGCTTTAATCGCTATCCTTGAGACATACTAAAAGTCAAACTCCCCGAGCTCAACCGATCACTTGAACATCCAACCTACCATGTCGAATTTAGAAAGAACTTGATGAAGCGGTTGGTCGATTATCACTATAATAGTGTGAGCTTTGAAGTACGATCGTAACTTTCTTGTCGCTTAGACCAAAGCTAATGCCAACTTCTTGATCGAGGGTAGCGCTCCTCGAGGCCACTCAGGATGTGACTGGAATAGTACACTGACTGCTACTTCTCTCCGTTAGGCTTGACGAGAACCGAGCTAACAATGCATTAGGACACCATGAGGTACAGCTCGAGGGGCTTACTCGGGGTGATCGAGGCGAGCTGGGGTAAGTGGGCGAGATGGGACTTGAGCTTTTGAAAGGCTTCCTCGCACTCGGGAGTCCAATTGAAATCCTTGGCACTCTTTAGGGCTCAAAAGAAAGGAAGACTTTTGTCCCCAGCTTAGGAGATAAATTGGCTCAATGCAGCCTATCTCTCGTGAGTCGCTGGACCTCTTTAATCATTCGGGGGATTGCATTTTTGCGATTTCCCTCACTTTTTTGGGGTTAGCATCAATCTCACGCTAGTGTATAATGAAACCGAGGAATTTACCTAAGGCGACCCCGAACATGCACTTGGAGGGTTGAGTCGCATCTTGAATTTTCTAAGTGTGTGAAACATCTCGGCAAGGTCTGAGGGGTGGGTGTGGGTGAGCTTGCTCTTGACAATCATGTCATCGACATAAACCTCCATATTCCTCTCGATCTGGCCCTTGAAGATACAATTGACCATTCTTTAGTAAGTGCCTACGGTATTCTTTAGGCCAAACGATATTGCCTTGTAGCACCAAGTGCCTTGATGTGTGATGAAGGTCGTATTCTCGCGATCTTTGGGGGTCATTCGGATTTGGTTATAACCCGTGAACACATCCATAAACAAGAGTAGCTCGTAGCCCGAGGTGGTATCCACCCATTGATCAATCCTCGAGAGAGGGTAGCAATCCTTCGGGCAGGCTCAATTTAGATCAGTGTAGTCAACGCACATTCTCTAGCTTTTATTGGGCTTTTTTAATGAGTACAACGTTGGATAGCTTGGTCAAGTATTTGACCTTGGTGACAAAGCCTACCTCTAACAGTTGACCTACATCATCGATAGTCTTTTGTCGGTCGAGAGCAAACCTCTGGGGCTTCTGTTTCACTGGTCATGACCCGGGCAATATGTTGAGGTGGTGTTGCGCTACTTCCAGATGGATTCTCGGCATGTCTCTTGGGGACCAGGCAAAGACATCAGCGTTCTACTCGAGGAACTCGACAAGTTGGATTAGTTCACCTTCAGGGAGTATGTTAGAACCCTTGCAGATTCTAAGCTTGGGGTGATCTCTATATGAGACCAGCCTCCTTGGAACTCTATAGGGGTTCCTCCCTTATAGGGTTGCTACACAATGACTGAAAGTAAATCGATCTATTGATGATGAAAAGAGGGGTGGCTACATGAGTTTATATAGGGACTTAAAACCCTAACTCCTAATAGGACTCGTACTCTTGGAAGACTCCCTCTCCTCTCCAACTCCTAACCCTAGCCAACTCCTAACCATGATGTGGCCAACGGTTACAGGGGTCTCCAACTCCTAATTTGCTTCCTATTCAACCCTAGAGAGAGTCCTAGCTAAATGGATCTCTCCTCTCCTAAACCTAGCTGGCCTCTCCTAAGAAGAGGGATGCGGCTAAAAGACCCCTCTTCATGAGGACTCTTCCCTTAACCTTAGTCAACTACTTCTTCAATAGGGGTGGTGGCTAGTTTAAGGTTTATTACATGCATGCCTCAATAAACTTAGGACCCAACATAGCTAGAGTCCTAACAGACCCCTCCTCTTCAAATCAGCCTTGTCCTCAAGGTTGACGCTCCATGAACTATGAGAATTTGATCTTTAAGTCTTCATAGTTCTCCTAGGTGGCATCTTCTGCAGGTAAGTTTGCCTACTACACCGACACCTCAATAGTGGGTCATCGATGTTGAGTCAAGAGCTGACGATCAATGATGGCACTCGATTGGATCTAGAGCTCTCCATAGGCTGTAATGTCCGGCAAGTGGCTTTGGGCCGTCTCATTTTATCCCAACTTGGGCTTCAGGCATGACACATGAAAAATTGGATGAATTCGGGAGTTGGCGGGTAAGTCCAGTCTGTATGCCATTGCTCCAATGCGCTCCATGATCTGGTATGGTCCAAAGAATCATGGTGAAAGCTTCATGGATGCTCTGGTGTGGACCGATGTTTGCTTGTAGGGCTGGAGCTGAAGAAAGGCCCAATCTCCCACCGAGAACTCTCTTTCACTTTTATGTTGATTGTGTTGCTATTTCACCCTTGCCTAGACTACAGAGAGATTATCTTTTAATAGCTTCAAAATTTGTCCCTATCCTTGAGCTCCCTTTCTACCTGTTCTACTTTAGATGTGCAAAGTACATACTTTAGGATTACAGGGGGTGGTCGGCCATATATGGCTTCATAAGGACTACATTTTATTGAGGAAGCCACTTTGCCACTCTTTTGGCTGATCATTGGTGAAGCATCTAAGGTATGTCTCTAAGCACCTATTCACCACTTCGGTCTAGCCATCAGTTTGTGGATGGTACGTCGTGCTCATCTTCAACTTGGTGCCCTATAACTGGAATAATTTTGTCCAAAATTTGCTAGTGAAGACCCTGCCACGATCACTTACAATAGATCTTAGCATCCTATATAATTTTACAATATTTTTCATAAAGATCTGAATGATGCTAGCGGCAATGTAAGGGTTGCAGACAGTGCAAAAGTGGGCATACTTCGTAAGATGATCGACCATGACGAGAATTGTATATTTTTCCTTGGGATGAAGACAACCCTTCGATAAAGTCCATCGATATATCAGTCCACATCGAGTCTGATATGGGTAGAGGTTGCAGCTTTTCGTGGCTTGCCACTGTTTCGCCTTTATGTCATTGGCATACATCGCACTGCGCTACAAATTCAGCAATAATATTTTTCATCTCTCTCCAATAAAAATTTTGCTTAATTCTCTTGGAAGTTCTAAGGGATACGGAGTGCCTCGCTGCTGGTGTGGAATGCATCTCTTGTAGGATGATTTTTATGTAAGGAGAATTCAATACAAGTACAATGCATCCCTTATAGCGCAAGTCCTTCGAAGCCCAATTGTAATGAGCCATGGAGCTTGGTTCCTCCTCTAATTTTATGATGATCTCCTTGGTCTCTAGATCATCTCTCTGTTCCTTCCTAATGTCCCGAGAAGGCCGTTGGTTGTAAGGGAGAGGGTCGAAAATTTAACTTGTTCAGGTAGCCGTGAAAGTGCATCTGCAATAATATTTTTTTTCCCCATTTTGTAAGTTATTTCATAATCATACATAAGAAGCTTTGTTACCTGTTTTTGCTATTCAGGGGAGGATATCTTCTGCTCTATAAAATATCTAAGGCTCTTGTGGTCAATGTACGTCTGAAAGGCGATCTTCGATATGTCATCTTCGCACACCCGAATTTAATGATATCCAAATCGTAAGTCTAGCTTTGTAAAAACTTATGCTCCATTTAATTCATCGAGTAATTTATCCACCATAGGAATAGAATACTTGTCCTTCATCGTTATGCCGTTGAGAGTTGGTAATCTATGTATATTCGCCGCGTTCCATCTTTCTTTTGTATAAGAAGAACCGACGAAGAGTAGGGGCTGTAACTTGGTCAATGACTCATATTTCAAGTATTTCACTTATAATCCTCTATATTTCATCTTTCTAGAGGTGAGGATAATAATATGGCTGACTGTTTGTAGGTGGTTTGCTCGGAAGAATCAAAATTCGATGATCATTCCGTTGGGTAGGAGGTAGGCTGCGTGGTTCGACGAAGACATCTGAAAATTTAGCATGCAATAGAAAAAGATTTGGGACTTCAATTTTGTTGGCTCCCCCACATATTACTGATAGAGTTGCATCAGGAAATCGATGTTCACTTTATGCAAAACTTTCTCCATTCATTGCATACAAACCATCGTAACGTCGCTCCTACGTTTCCCGCGTAAGATCACCTATTTCCCTTTGCTATAAAATTTCATAATTAATTTTGAAAATTTCCATGAAACATCACCTAATGTAGTCAGCCTTTCAATGTTAAGTACAACCTCATAATCATCGAGCAAGAGGAGGAAGAAATCAGCAATTATCTCCTGGTCTTGCAGCAATAATATCACCCGTGGGCATCTTCGGTCGTACTTTAAAATTCGGCCATTGATGACCTTAACATCAAACCTGCTACAATTCTTAATATGTAGGGCCATCCGAGTAGCAACATTGTTGTTCATGAAGTTATTAGTGCTCCCAGTATCGATGAGGATGGTGATTGGTTGTTGTTTAAGTAGTCCTTCGACTTTCATCGTTTGCAGGTTTGCGTAGCCGGCAAGAGCATGCATCATACAATCGGTCGACTGCTGTTCTTCCTCTGTGACCTCCTCCTCATGCTATTGGACCTCCTCCTCTGTATCTTCAATGAGTTCAATCACAAGAAGGCATCTCTTTTTGCATCGATGATCGTGGCTCCACGGTTCGTCACAATCCCAACAAAGGTCTTTCGTCGATCTGTCGTGAAGTTCTTCTCTTGTCAATTTCTTTGGTAGTGAAGGATGACTGGGAGTGAAGGTTTATATGTTGCTGGTCTAGGAGTGGTCCTCATCCTTCGGGCGTCTTGGTTGAGCTGCTCCTCTTGGATCCAGGTGAAGGAGATTACGACCATCAAGGTAGAGGGCTGTCGCGCTTTTGCTTCTCCTATTATTTCTGGCTTGAGTCTTTTGATGAATGTCCCTATTAATTATTTGTCAAACCAATCACGTGTGAGGTTAGATAATCTCTTAAACCTACTTTGGTATTCTTAGATCGTAGAGGTTTATCGGATCTTCACAAGTTGTCCATCGATGTTCTCGTACTCAATCGGTCTAAAGCGAATTAGCAGCCCACTTTTGAATTGTTTCTATGTTGGGACTCATTGGGTATATTCAAGCCAATTATACCCTTGAATTGCATCTCCTTTAAAGTGGATGATAGCGATGTCTACCATGGAAGCCTCTAGTGTTTGGTGATAGGGGAAGTAGCATTTAGCGCGCGAGATCCACCCTGTCAGGTCTCCTTCTTCCCATCGAGGGAAGTCCACCCTCATGCGTGGCTGCATCACATCTGAGATTTATTTTTTCTTCTCTGGAGACCTCTCTAAACTTTCACCTTGCTGCAATTTTATCGGGCTTGGAGATCGACTAATTCTGAATTCTACGAATAAGGCGAGCAATTTGTCCTCTATACGTGATTCAAACGCCTCCAACTTGTCATTGATCGAATCTTCAGATGCTATTGCCTATGCCTCCAGATCTATGATGTTTCGATCTTTTTTCTATTGACAGGTCAAGGGCATAGGGTAGTGGAAGGTTTGGTGGCTGCAAAAGATAGGATCGGTGGTGGAGGATTACGGTTGCAGTAAATCGTTGTTTAGGCTACGATTTTGGGGGCTATTTGAGTTGGCTGCGGATTATGACAATAAGCTACAACAGTTGCATCTTAAAGCTAGAGGGGTGCCCTAAAGACAATGTGATTGGTGGTAGCAAGATTGGTAGGGTTTTGGTGGGTTGTGAGAAGACGAACGATAAAAGGTACAACAACAGAATTTTTCATCAAAAAAATTTAAGCAGTATAGATGTAATTTTTTCCAGTAGATCGTAAAAAGGATTCGAGTAAAACTGAATGGGAATCCACTGGTAAGGGAAAGTAATGTTGAGAAAAAAATTTGTGGGAAAATATGGTAATAAAGAATTCAACAAGATTATGGAATACAAGGTGTTGCGGCAGAATTTTATATCAAAGGTTCATTAGTTTGGACGTAAAAGATTAGCGATTTATATCAATAATTTTTACACGAAACCAAAAGGAAATCTACTATTAAGTGCCAAAGTCATCGTAAAAAACTCGTAGAAGATTGGGCAGAAAAATAATAGCAGCAAGATCAAAACATGACAGTAGAATGCAGTTGAATTCTACAGCATAACTTTCGTCGTAAAGATGGTAACTTTGTGATGAAGAGTTGTGCAGCGTAATAGATGAATATATTTTTTTTGTTTGAGGATAACTAAATTATAGCAACAATAAGATAGATTTACCATAACCTGATGCAATTCTTTGGGGGGACTGAAGGATGATCTGCGGTAGTGGAGATGACAATGGAATTCGGTGACGATCTAAGCAATTGTGGGAATTGATTAGGTGGCTGTAGAAGGATGATGGGCGGTTGAGGAAGGGTAGCGAGATGACAAGAACATTGCTCTGATACCAAGTGTTAGAACCCTTGCTGATTCTAAGCTTGGGGTGATCTCTATAGGAGATCGACCTCCTTAGAACTCTATAGGGGTTCCTCCCTCCTAGGGTTATTGCACAATAGCTGAAAGCAAATTGATATATTGATGATGAAAAGAGGGGTGGCTACATGAGTTTATATAGGGACTCAAAACCATAACTCCTAATATGACTCCTACTCTTGGAAGACTCCCTCTCCTCTCCAACTCCTAACCATGATGTGGTCGACGGTTATAGGGGTCTCCAACTCCTAATTTGCTTCTTATTCAACCATAGAGAGAGTCCTAGCTAAATGGATCTCTCCTCTCCTAACCCTAGCCGACCTCTTCTAAGAAGAGGGAGGTGGTTAGAAGTCCCCCTCTTTATGAGGACTTTTCCCTTAACCCTAGCTGACCCCCTCTTCATGAAGGTGGCTAGTTTAGGGTTTATTACATGCTGACTCAATAGACTTAGGACCCAACATAGCTAAGGTCTTAACAAAGCGCCGGGCCGACCTTCATAATCTTATCCGGGTGCCTTGGTTTGAAGGGAACTTCTATGACTTGCTCCGTGGGTTCGGGTCATGGCGTAGCCTTGTTGGGTTCTCGACGGTTAACAATTGGTGCCTTTGATTTGGCCTTCTTGGGCAGGGTTGTGGCCGTCAAGTAGCACTGCTTGGACTTTGATAGAACTAGTGATTTAAAAAGTGCTAGGCGCCAAAAGACGCTAGGGTCCCAAAACGCCCGAGGCGTCAAGCGCTCGCGAGGCACCAAAATATTAATAAATATATAATATAATTAATAAATATAATTATTTAAATAAAAATATGATATTTAATTAAGCAAATCTAAAGTACAAACTACAAAGTCATAATGTCACAATAACAAGTCTCAAAATTTAAAATAATAAGATTTTACATCAAAATAACTCATCATAATCATTATTATCGTCATTTTCATACAAATTATCTTCATTGAGGTCGTCATCTTCCTCTTGTCCTTCCTTTTCATCAAAATATGTTTCATTCTCTGTGTTTTCAATAGTAACGAGAGCTTAGCTTGATGCTGTTGCACTCAAATTTTTTTTCATCATATGTCTTGTATATGTTTGTAATTCTCCAACACTTGATGCTCTTGCCACATCTCCCTATGTCAGTCTATCATCTTCAAATACAAGCTCGTCTTTGGCATCTTGTAAGTTGGCACCCATTTCTCCCTCCAGTCACTCATTTGAATCATCAATATCTTGTAACGAGATTGGCTCAATTCTATTTCATAATTCATGATGAACCTTCAAAGCTTGATTATACTTTACGTAAACAAGATCGTGTAATCGTTGCTGTTCCAATCGATATCTTCTCTTTGAATGAATCTATCATGTCATATAATTTAAAAAGATATTAATCAATATATCTAAATAAATAAATTAATTGAAACAAAAATATTTAGTGATCCTTACATGCTCAAAGATACTCTAGTTTCGCTCATAACCTGAAGCATTACATGTCAAACTGAGTATTTTGATAACAAATTACTGTAAGTTTAAAGTGGAATTTTTAAATAGACTCCACCATCAGTTGCAAAATTTATGTTATTATTAGCAATAACATAATAACATACTATAGATGAAATTATTTATATCAAATTGTTACTACCTGGGGATGTAGTTGTCCTAGATCGAACTGCCATTGGAATTCCAAAAAGACTTTCAACATATATATATATATATATATATATATATATATATATATATATATATATATATATATATATATATATATAATTTACAAATAACCTTATCTTGCGCTTCAACGCCTAGAACGACTATTACAATGCACTGATATAACTCATCTAGAACTTCTGCATCAAACCCAATAGATGTAATGTTATAAAAAAAATTTGGATTCAAATAGTATCCTGCTGCATGTAAGGGACGATGAAGCTGATAATTTCATCTTTCATCAATGATTGTAAAAATTTTCTTTTTTTTCTATTTTCATTAAAAGACCTTTTAATTGTCTCATTTACTCTATCCATAACCTTATAAATATATCTCATTGTAGACTTATTTTCATTATCCACCAATCGAAGGATACGAACAAGAGGGTCCATTACCTTTAATATATAAATCACATGATTCCAAAAGGATGACATTAAGATAATATCAGTGGCTCTCTTACCTTTTACTTCTTTTGCCCATTTACTTGTCACTCATTTCTCAGAAATAAATATATTTCTCATATTTGTTTTTGACGATGCACGCTCTATAATGTCAAAAATGATGTAGCAAATCGGGTGACACCATATCTCACCAATTCTTTGTTGCTTGTGAATTCTCTTATCATGTTCAAAGCTATAATATGATTATAAAGAAAACCAATAACAAAGATTACTCTTTCTAATATTTTATTGATGTTCAAGATCTTTTCAATATCCTCCAGTATTAAATTGATACAATATTAAATTGATACATAGAGTCTAATATAAGGGTTATCTTTTTTACTCAAGTAATTTACCTGAGATAAAAGATAAAAAATTTATAAGATTTAATTAAAGATAAAATAAATAAAATATTAAAATATTTTAAAAAATAAATATTACTAGCTAATATATAGTTATTGGTTATGACTTAGACGATATTTTTTTCTTCAATTTTTTCTACAAACTTGTCAAGCAAATCATATATCTTATCTCCAGATTTCATAAAAGATGAAGCATCTATTGACTTCACAAACATGGTCCCTAAAAAATAATTAACCATAAAATTAATTATACTCCTGCATCTTCTGTTGGTCCAAGCATCTGATATAATAAAGCAACCATGTGCTGCCCATGATTCGTTATGGCCTTCAATAAATCATTTGTATACTATAATTTATTTTTTAACAGTGAAACTCGCATATCATAATAACTTGGAGGTTTTAATCATGTTCCATATCTTCTAATAGCTTCAATCATCTCCTTAAAACTCTCTAGACGAGTGGTACTAAGTGGAAGACCAGCCTGATAGAAGAAGAGAGCAATGTATTGAATTGTTCTTCCTCTTATTTTTTATCACAAGCATTACTTATATTTGTTTGTCTTAATTTTGAACCTCCTGCTTGCGCTTGTTGCTTCTGTGGTCCTTGAAACATATATAGATCCATCAGTCCCTTTTTACCCTTCTTAGTAGTAGTGCTCATAACTTCTTTTTCTCTTCTGTCGTGTATATTTTTTCCACTTGGGTTGACACTTATGGAATAATCTTCTTCATCATCCTTGATATGTTCAATAATATCCTCTGGTAAATTTCCATAAGATTCATTCTTTTACATTTTTTTTTCTCATTCATGTAAGCTAACAACTCTTCTTTTACCTCAGGTAGACAATTCCTACAAGCTGTTGCATTTTTAAAATTTTCTACTAGATGTTGCTTTGCACGAAAAATTTCACCTCTAATAGTTTTATGATAGAAATATGTAAGTAATTGCATTAGGATCTTTATGATCCTTTAGATAATTATACTTCCATGCTGGATCATTCTTTAATGTCATTGGAGAATATATTGAGTTTCTTTGTATACTTTCCATTTATCTAGAAGTCCTAACAATAATTTCAAATAAATAAGGATTTGTATTATTAAAATTTAAAGTTGATATAATATATTATTAATCTAATAAATAAAAATATTGTTATTAATATATTATCTAATAGTATACTGTTAATAATAAATTAATAATATACTGTTAATATACTATTAAAGTACTATTAACAATATATTGTTAATAGTCTATTAACAAGTTACTGTTAATAATTAATATACATTATACAGTATACTGTTAATATATTGTTAAGTGTTAACAATATATTAATAGAATACTATTATATTATTAACAACATAGTATACTATTAATAATTAGTTAACTTAATAGTATACTATAGTGTTAAGTGTTGATATACAGTATATTGTTAAGTGTTAATATATTGTTAACAATATACTGTTAACAATATAAACGAGGTGATGAGTTGACCTGATCAAAGGTGAGAGGAGCGGTAGCGACAGCAGCGAGTGGCAGCAGTGGCGGTGGCGAGTGACAACAACTGCAACGACGGCGACGAAGACCAACGACTATAGTGACGGCGACAAAGAGAAATGACAGCAGCGACGGTGTCAACGATGTAATCCAAGCAACCGAACTAGGCTCTTGGGTGCTCGAGCGAGAGCAGCGACGGTGGCGAAGAGCAACAACGGTGGCGAAGACAGCAGCAGTGGCAGCGGCGAGATGTCGGCAACGTAATCCCAATTCAAGATGAGGATTAGGGTTGACTAATGAAATATATATGTCGGTGTTAGTTGGTTCAATTAAACCAACTAATGCAAACGACCGAACCAAAGCTAAAAGCCTAGTTCGATCGCCTGGATTAACCCGGGCGCTCACTCGAAGTGCCCGACACCTGGGCTCGAGCGAGCGCCTATACGGTGCCTCTTTGAAGCATGCCACCTGGGGATTGAGTAAGGCCCTTGGGCCTCGCCTTGCCTCACGCAAGCGCCTTTTTAAATCACTGGATAGTGATAGAAGTGAGGAGAAGAGTTGAATGAAATGAAGTGCAATGCTTATTCATTCACTAATGTCTATTTATAAAAGAGAAGAGAGGGATAAAGGGATTAGACATTGAGGATTTCCCTCAACAATCTAACCATTCTGCTACTAGTTATTATAACAACTCTAACAATTTTATCTTTTATCATGCCCCCGCAAGATCGCGCTCCTCCCAAGGATGCCGATCTTGGACTGATGAAGTGAAAATAACTTACGGGAGAGTGGCTTCGTGAGGGAGTCTGCCAGTTGATTTGCTATGTGAACATGAGAAACACATAGTTGATGATTCATCACTTGATCTCGTACAAAGTGGAAGTCAATTACTATATGTTTCATACGAGAGTGAAACACCAGATTGGCACATAAGTAGGTAGCCCCGACATTATCACAGTATATTGTAGGAGTAGTAGAAGAGCGAATGTCAAGCTCTTCGAGCAAATTCATTACCTAGTTAAGTTCAGCAGCTGCAGTTGCAATTGAGCGATACTCAGCTTCAATAGTTGACCGAGCAACTATCTTTTGTTTCTTGGAACTCCAACTGACTGGATTGACTCCTAGAAATATAATATACCCAGATGTTAATGTTTTATCTTCAAAGTTTTCATCCCAATCAGCGTCAGCATAAGCATGAAATTGAAGTGGAGAGTTTTTGTAGAGAACTATGTCATAGTCAAGAGTACCTTTAAGATATCGTAATACTCGTTTAACTACTGACCAATATGTGGTAGATGGTCTATGCATGAATTGTGATAGCTTGTTAACTGCAAATGAGATATCTGGGCGAGTGAGGGCTAAATATTGTAAGGAGCCAATTACTTGCCGATATTGTATAGAATTTATAGTAGGACGACCATCATTTAACCGAAGTGATTTACTAGTGGAGAGAGGAGTTGAAATAGCATTTGCATCCTTCATGTTTGTCTTCACTAATAAGTCCTTAGTGTACTTCTATTGAGAGAGAGAGAGTCCTGAAGATGTAGACGTTGCTTCCACACCCAGAACATAAGTCAATGGATCAAGATCTTTGAGGGAAAATCTAGCAGCCAACTTTTTAATGAACATTGTGACCTCCATAGAATTATTACCTGTCACAATAATATCATCCATATATACTAGAAGATATATTATACTACCAGGTTGTTGATGGAGAAATAAGAAGGTATCAGACTTAGAGTTAGAGAAGCCGACTAACATAAAAAATGAGCCGAGTTCTTTGTACCAGGCTCTTGGAGCTTATCAAAGACCATAAATAGCTTTGTGGAGTTTATATACATGTTGCGGATACTGAGAGTGAAGAAAACTAAGAGATTGCTCCATAAAGACATCATTAGTCAATGTTCCTTGTAAGAAGATATTGTTTACACCAAGTTATCGCAGGTGCCAACCTTTTGAAATGGCTAAACTCAAAATTAGTCGGATTGTTGTGGACTTAACAACATGATTGAATATCTTTGTAAAGTCAACACCAGGACGTTGATGAAAGTCTTTGGCCACTAAACGAGCCTTATACCTGGCAATGGACCTATCAGGGTTCCACTTAATTCGAAAAACCCACTTACACCCGATGACATTCTGTGCGAGATGAAATGGAACAAGTGTCCAGGTAGAGTTATGAAGTAGGGCGTCATATTTATCAGACATAGCTTGACGCCAATGATAAGATTTTTGGGCTTGAGCGATCGTGGTAGGCTTATAGGTCTTAATAGAGGGAGTCACAACTGTATTGAGGTCGAGAACCTGATGTGGTTTGAAAATACCACTTTTATAACATGTTGTCATGGGATGTCCAAGTGGTTTAGGGGATGATGGTGGAATGGGTGCTGGGGAAGTAATAAAACAGGGTGAGTTGGACTGAGGAATATTAGTGGTAGTAGGCTGAGGTGAGGGAAATGCTAGTGATTGAGTGTCCAAAGATTGGATGTCTGTGGTAGGATGTATGTATGCAGAAGAAGTAGAAGAAAAAGAGGGAGCTAGATGTTGTATTGGAGAAGTGCTCCACTCATGTATGTGGGATGGAGTAGGTGATTCTAGTGGAGGCTCATTAGATAATGACATTTGCCAGTGATGCATGTTCACTGGAGTAGAAGAATTGGAATGGTGAAATGGAAATGAGGACTCTATAAAGACAACATGACGAGACACAAAGACCTTGTGAGTCAAAGGATCATAGCATATGAAGGTACAAGGTTTCGACCATGGGGCTAGTTTATGTGATGCATAAGGACGTAGTCAAGGATAGCAGACACAACCAAAAATCCTAAGTTTCTGAAGATTTACAGATTTATGAAATAATTTTTCAAATGATGATTGATTATGGAGGACTGGAGTAGGTATGCGATTAATCAGATAGATTGTAGTCTTAAAGGTTACAAACCAAAAAGTAGTTGACATGGAAGCATGATGGAGAAGTGTGAGACCAGTTTCAACTATATTCCGATGTTTGCGTTCGGCTGAGCCAACTAGTTGAGGAGTGTACGGAGGAGACTTGAGATGCTGAATACCACAGGCTAATAAGTATGGTGTTAGCGTTTGGTAGTCACCTCCGCCATCAGAATAAATCATTTTAATGGTGGACTGAAAAATATTTTCTACCATTTTTTTGAAGGTAAGGTTTTGGAGACCTCAGATTTATGTTGAAGAAGATACAACCAAGTATATTTTGTAAAATAATCAATAAAAATAATATAAAATATATATTTATCGAATGAAATACTTGGTGCAGGATCCCAAATATCAGTATACAGAATTTCAAATGGTTGTGAGCAAAAAATAGAAGAATTTTTAAAAGGTAGCCTATGACTTTATTATTAAGGCATGCATCATAATGAGTAACAATAGAACTTGCTTTAATACATGAAAGAGAGTAACGTGAGAAATTTTTTTTTAGAGTTGAGGAAGAAGGGTGACCAAGACGATGATGTCACACATCCATTGGAACAGCAACAGAAGAGTAGGTAGTGGGCTGAGAGATTGATGGCCACTGGTAGATATTATCTTTACTCTTGCCTTGAATTAACGATGCCCCCGTGCTCAGATCCTTGATAGAAAAGTAGTCAGGAAATAATTCAATGGAGGTATTATTTTGTTTACAAAATTGAGAGACAGAAATAAGATTCTGTTTGATATGAGGAGCGTACAACACATCATCGAGTGTAAAGTTACGAGAATACGAATTAAGCATTGTGGAACCAGTATGAGTAATGGGAAGTCGCTTACCATCACTAATGATGATGTCATCGTTACCACCATAGTTGTTGTGAAGGGACAAGTTCTGGAGGTTCGAGGTGATGTGATGGGAGGCGCCAGAGTCCATAACCCAAGAATATTGATCAAAAGTTGAGGCAAATGTGCTTAGGGCATGGTAACGGAAGGTCGAGGACGAGACCGACAGACCTTGACGGAGTGACCAACCTTATCACACAATTAACAGACTATTTGTTGTTGAGGCATAGGAGCAGGTCGCCAAGGCTGTTGGTAATTGATGTTGCTCTCTTGAGGCGGTGCATGCCCGAGTCCCTTGTTGGCAAGCTTAGAATACTGATTGTTCTTCTTTTTAAATTTTTACTTACTTGGGTAGTAATAGGTTATTCTGATGCCTTATCTTCGCGCTTTAGATATGTCTTGTAGTCAGTCAACTTATCGTACAGCTCTTCAAATGATAGTGGCGAGTCACGTGCCTGGATTACTGCTGCCAATTCTTTATACTCAGCCCCAAGACCATTGAGGGTGTGGACGATAACTTCATCATCACTGAGATGGTGCTCTATTAAAACTAAATCATCGATGATAACCTTTATATTTTGGAGATAATCAGCGATGATACTTCCCTCTTATTTTGTATTCATTAGTCTAGAGAGGAGGCTGAGCATGTAAGTGCGCGAGTGATTTGCCGAGGTAGTTTATAGTTTGCACCATGTGTCAGCAGCAGTAGCACATGAAGATATAAGCGGTGCAATGGAATCAGCAATAGAGGCTTGAAATACTTAAAGGATAAGATGATCTTGTCGTAACCACTGTTTATGCTCTGGATTTGGAGCAAGGTGAAATGGAAAGTCACAACTCAACTGGAAACAGGCAAGTCAGAATGAAAATGCTACAAATAAGGAAAATCAAACTAATCAAAATGATAAGGAAGAGTCAGAATGGAACTACAGGCTCATAAGCAAAAACTCGCAGGATCGTAAGCAAAAATGAGTCTTCTTCCGCTGCTCTGGCTCTAGGTATGATAGAAAGCTTGTTCCCCTGCTCTATAGGTGTGATAGAAGGAAGTCACTCACCCCATACATAACCAAGTGCTCTTAATCAACCAGCGCCTCTTATACTCTATTCGGATCCTAAGGTACGTAATCATGAAACTGTGGGAACGGTATAATTCCACTAAAAGTATGGCATAAAGTACATTCTTACTTAAAGAGTAGTAGAAGAAGTAAGGATCGAAGTGCGTGAGTGATTTGCCGAGGTAGTTTGTAGTTTGCACCATGTGTCAGCAGCAGTAGCACATGAAGATATAAGCGGTGCAATGGAATCAGCAACAGAGGCTTGAAATACTTAAAGGATAAGATGATCTTGTCGTAACCACTGTTTATGCTCTGGATTTGGAGCAAGGTGAAATGGAAAGTCACAACTCAACTGGAAACAAGCAAGTCAGAATGAAAATGCTACAAATAAGGAAAATCAAACTAATCAAAATGATAAGGAAGAGTCAGAATGGAACTACAGGCTCATAAGCAAAAACTCGCAGGATCGTAAGCAAAAATGAGTCTTCTTCCGCTGCTCTGGCTCTAGGTATGATAGAAAGCTTGTTCCCCTGCTCTATAGGTGTGATAGAAGGAAGTCACTCACCCCATACATAACCAAGTGCTCTTAATCAACCAGCGCCTCTTATACTCTATTCGGATCCTAAGGTACGTAATCATGAAACTGTGGGAACGGTATAATTCAACTAAAAGTATGGCATAAAGTACATTCTTACTTAAAGAGTAGTAGAAGAAGTAAGGATCGAAGTGCGCGAGTGATTTGCCGAGGTAGTTTGTAGTTTGCACCATGTGTCAGCAGCAGTAGCACATGAAGATATAAGCGGTGCAATGGAATCAGCAACAGAGGCTTGAAATACTTAAAGGATAAGATGATCTTGTCGTAACCACTGTTTATGCTCTGGATTTGGAGCAAGGTGAAATGGAAAGTCACAACTCAACTGGAAACAAGCAAGTCAGAATGAAAATGCTACAAATAAGGAAAATCAAACTAATCAAAATGATAAGGAAGAGTCAGAATGGAACTACAGGCTCATAAGCAAAAACTCGCAGGATCGTAAGCAAAAATGAGTCTTCTTCCGCTGCTCTGGCTCTAGGTATGATAGAAAGCTTGTTCCCCTGCTCTATAGGTGTGATAGAAGGAAGTCACTCACCCCATACATAACCAAGTGCTCTTAATCAACCAGCGCCTCTTATACTCTATTCGGATCCTAAGGTACGTAATCATGAAACTGTGGGAACGGTATAATTCAACTAAAAGTATGGCATAAAGTACATTCTTACTTAAAGAGTAGTAGAAGAAGTAAGGATCGAAGTGCGCGAGTGATTTGCCGAGGTAGTTTGTAGTTTGCACCATGTGTCAGCAGCAGTAGCACATGAAGATATAAGCGGTGCAATGGAATCAGCAACAGAGGCTTGAAATACTTAAAGGATAAGATGATCTTGTCGTAACCACTGTTTATGCTCTGGATTTGGAGCAAGGTGAAATGGAAAGTCACAACTCAACTGGAAACAAGCAAGTCAGAATGAAAATGCTACAAATAAGGAAAATCAAACTAATCAAAATGATAAGGAAGAGTCAGAATGGAACTACAGGCTCATAAGCAAAAACTCGCAGGATCGTAAGCAAAAATGAGTCTTCTTCCGCTGCTCTGGCTCTAGGTATGATAGAAAGCTTGTTCCCCTGCTCTATAGGTGTGATAGAAGGAAGTCACTCACCCCATACATAACCAAGTGCTCTTAATCAACCAGCGCCTCTTATACTCTATTCGGATCCTAAGGTACGTAATCATGAAACTGTGGGAACGGTATAATTCAACTAAAAGTATGGCATAAAGTACATTCTTACTTAAAGAGTAGTAGAAGAAGTAAGGATCGAAGTGCGCGAGTGATTTGCCGAGGTAGTTTGTAGTTTGCACCATGTGTCAGCAGCAGTAGCACATGAAGATATAAGCGGTGCAATGGAATCAGCAACAGAGGCTTGAAATACTTAAAGGATAAGATGATCTTGTCGTAACCACTGTTTATGCTCTGGATTTGGTACTTGACTGGTTATCCCCGGGATGTTAATCATTGCTGGTGGACAACTAAAGGATCTATCAACATAACATAACAAATCATATCCAAAGAGGAGATTAGTGAATTGAGCACGTCAGGATGCATAGTTGCCTCTGGATAATTTGAAAGGGATGATGACTGCAGCATTGATGGAGATCAGTCCAGTATTCTGAGAAGTACTTGTGCTTCCTGTGAGGACACTGATAAAAACTGGAGAAGTAGACGATGAAGACATTGTGAGAGAGAAAATACTAATTGCTTTTGGATCTGGAAGTGTCTATTGCAGATCTCAATGGTAGCAGATCAGCATACAAATCCAACTGATGAGAACTAGCAGGGAACTCGTTGGGCCAAAATCTATTTGGGTCCACGATCGATCGGTGGAAGGAAGCTACCACCGGTGACCACGGAGAGGGTGTGCTGGCAGCGTCGTTTGTTGCTGCTGCTTGTGGAAGGAGGGCAGCGTCGTTTCAAGGTGTGAAGAAGAAATTGTTGAGGAAAAGGGAAAAGGGGGTGGTTCGCTAATCTTGGCCGGTAATCGACTGCTGCTTGGCTGGTTGCAGCCTTCGATGCACGATGGTGAAGCAACAATAGTAGGGTGGAGATGCTGCAGTTGGACAGCGTATGATCTTGCTACGGAGGGAATGACGGTGTTGGCTGTGCGCTGCGGTATTTCTAGGCTGATCTCAGCAAAGGAGGAAACAGAGTAATGGTTGCTCTGTTTCGATGGATGCGATCGGAGGATAGGGTGCAGAAGTTGACACCGGTGGTAGCAAAGCAGCGAAGGAACGAGCAGCAACAGAGGAGACTGCAGGGGGGGTAATGGCTGCTACGGTTGAGCCATCGGCAGCGGCGATTACAGGCACCAGAAGGAAGAAGCGGCTTGAAGAAGAGGGATGTGACCAAGATCTGTCATTTGACAGTGGTCAGCAGCGGATGTGGGTTTCAGGAGATCTATTCCAAGGTAGCAGTGCTCGCTGTCAGAAGTTGCAGTGCTCGCTATGAGAAGTTGCAACGCTGTGAGAAGTTGCAGTGCTCGCTGTGAGAAGTTGCAGTGCTCGCTATGAGAAGTTGTCCGGTGGCTGCAGCTTCGCAGAAAAGGGACCGATGATGCCGAGAGATCAGTGTCGATCTCGTTGGTTCCGTCGATAGAGGAGGCAAATGTGCCATGATGGCAGATGGGCAAGAGTCGACGGCAGCTTCTGCACATGACCAGAAGTGGTGGAAACTTACTATCATTTGACAGTGAGAAGAGAGCTTGCTCTAGGCAAACGGCTCTGATACCATGATAGAAGTGAGGAGAAGAGTTGAATGAAATGAAGTGCAATGCTTATTCATTCACTAATGTCTATTTATACAAGAGAAGAGAGGGATAAAGGGATTAAACGTTGAGGATTTCCCTCAACAATCTAACTATTCTACTACTAGTTGTTACAACAACTCTATTTTTAATCAGATAGAACCCCGCAGGGTTCTATCGCTGGAACAATCTCTGTAGGGGATCAGCCTCCTTGGAACTCTAAAGGGGTTCCTCCCTCGTTAGTGATCAACACAATAGCTTGAAGAAAAGTTGTATTGCTTGATTAAAAAGATGAGGGGGGTGTGGCTACATGCTTATATAGGCCTCAAAACCCTAACTCCTAAGGAAACTCCAACTCCTATTCCCTAAACCATAACCGCCTCCTTTCAACCCTATTAAGGTGGGTGGCCTATTGGGTTGATTACAAGCTTGACTTGGTTGACTCTGACCCGAATCCAACTCCGACTCCTAATCCGACTCCAGTTCCGTTGAATCCTAACCCTATTAGAATTTGGGCTAATTTATTTCAATTGACTCAAATCTCCTCCTAGCTGACCTAATGTCATGTCTAGGCTGACCAACAAGGCCCAATCTAAGGGCTCGACTCAATCAATTAGGACCCAACCCATCTGGGGTCCTAATAGACACTTATGGATTGCTCATTGCCTCTCCGACCCTCGTGCTCGTCAGGAACTTCATTGTGCAATGGTACGTAGAGACGACCGCTCTCAACTTATGGAGGATCAAGCGACCGAGGATCACATTGTATGTAGAAGGCAATCCGACCACCATGAATGAGATCATCAACATTTTTGACCTCGGCTCCTCCCCGACACTCACCAGGAGAGTGGTGATGTCGAGGGGGCAAATAGAGTCCCTGATGAATCTTGTCAGGGTGGAAGTCATGGGGATGAGGTCCCTGTCAGTCAGACCAAGTTTTTGAAAAACATCAAAATATAGTATATCAGCCGAACTCCCTGTGTCGACCATAATTCTCTTAACTCGGGTGTTTGCAATTTGCACCGAGATAACTAGAGCGTCGTCATGATCAGGATATCCTTTTTCCCCTGACCTGAAGGTGATCTCAGCATCACGCTCATGCTTTGGTCTCTTTTCCACTACGGCTCAAGCATACGCTTTTCGTACTGAACAGTTGTCTCCTCCTGAGGTAGGTCCACCAATGATAACGTCGATCTGCTTCTCAACTGGTCCCTTCGGGTGGGGCGAAGGCTTGCACAGCTTCCTCACATAACGACTGAGGTGTCCTCGATGGATAAGGTCTTCAATTTGGTTCTTCATGTCAAAGAAATTCTCTGTGTCGTAACTGTAATCACAGTGGAAGCGATAGTACCACCTCCGTTCCCGCTCCTCCGGGTGGGTCTTCATTGTGTTGGGTGCCTTAAGAAGCCTCTTTTCCCATATTTGAAGGAAAATCTCAGTCCGAGTGGGGTTTAGGGGGATGGGTGGCGGCCTCGAGAGTGACAGCTCGAGCTTGTCCACCCTTCTTCTTAAGGGTCTGGAGGATTGGCCTCAAGATGACTTAGTATGAGGTTATTTCTTATCTTCGCTCTTTCTTGCCACTAGTGCCTCGCCGACGACGTACTGGTTCGCCCTTTGGAGCATCTCGGGCACTGTTACAGGTGAACGCTCGACCAGCGACCAAAAGAACCATGATGGTCACAAGCCAATCAGGAAAGCTTATATTACCAACGAGGGATGGGCGTCAGGCATCCTACAGATCTTGGCTGTGAAGTGTCCGACGAATTGAGCTAAGGGTTCGTCGTCTTTCTGACTCATCCCGAGAAGCGATGCAACGGTCAGTTTGGGCCGAGCACTGGCAAGGAAGTTCTGATCGAATTCTGTGGTGAGCTGGTTGAAACAAAAGACTAAAGAGGGCCTTAGATGATTGTACCATATTTAAATTGCCCTCGCAAAGTTGTTGAAAACACTCAACACATTAGTGTGTCCAAAGTGCCATAGAGTGCCATTTATGCTTGGATTGTGGTGACGTGTTCCACCGATTCCGAGGTGCCATCATATGCCTCGAGCGTTGGTTGTCAGAAATTTTATGAAATTGGCATGTCTTGGATCACCGGGACGATGGGGGATCCAACCATGGAGCTCTCCCCGAGCTCCTCTGTCGACTTAGCGAACTCCTTCTGCACCTCGTCCGAGCATTGATTCATCAGGCGCAATAGCGCTCTGAGGGAGTCGGTCGAGTCAAAGGAGAGGGTGTCTGATTCGAGTAGACCGGGGTGCTGGTAGCAAGCACCGGTCGATGGCGATGATCTTGGGAGGTCCCAAGGGGAGCTCCGAAGAGGGTTGCGAGCCCTCGTCGCCAAGTCGTCGTGGGACTGGGGGGCATCCCTGAGTGAGGGGTTCCAACTACGCTTCTAGAGAGGTTTGCTGATGGGGTACTGCTTGCTATGCTGAGGAATGTGCGGGATGATTGTTTGGATCATCCCAGCCAGGGCTTGCACTTGATGAGTGAGCCCAAGGAAAGCTTCGGCAGAGACGACGAAGAGCCAGGAATTGAGCATCGAGGGAGAAAGTATTAAGTTGTTAAACAGCCTCCAGTAATGTCTTGGGTATGTGCTAGTGGGTTTCCTTCCCCAGAAGAGAGGAAAACGGGTTGTCCTCCTGTCCCGGGAGCCTATTGGGCAGTAGAGGCCTCTTTCCCGGGGTTACTAAGCTGCGAGCGTTCTTGTGACATCAGGTCCTTCTTCTAGCGCCAAAATATTACTGTTTTTATATCATGGCTGAGGAATCAACATGGCTCGGTTCGAGCTCGTGTGCGCAAGATTGTACGTGTCAGATTGATAGGATAGGGGGGCTCAGTCGGGTTTAGAGAAGTGTTCCACGGGTGCCTCGGGTCGGAGCTTCAGCCGGGGTGCCTCTCGGGTCCTCGAGTGGGATCTGCAAAAGGCCTCGGTTAGGATAATGTGCGCCCGACAAGGCCCCTCCAATTGCTAAGTTAGCAATCGGGGTGTGAGAGTTGAGAGATTGAGAGATGCCCCCTTCTCCCTGGCGCTAAAAGGAGGGTATTTATACCTATGGGTCGAGTGGAGGTTATACCGAGTCCATCAATGCTAATGGCACCCTCGGTCGGCTCAGAGGTGCTAGTTACAGGTGCCCTGCAAGCCAATCACGTGAGTGATGGCACGTGTGACACACTACATAATCTTTTTACTTATGATTAATATTGGCATATTCTCACATTATATTATTTGTTGCATATATATTGTGATGTCCTTGGTTCGGTGCAATGGGAATCAGATCATAATGAGATCACGATAATGAGATAGATTCACTTTTAAACACAGATCCTAAATAATCTCGATCATAGGTTACTCGAGAGGGACATTAAGATAACCAGACAAATCGGTGTACTATATACCCATCCATATGATGGAGGCGGCTGGTTTCATAGCCACTTGTGTGGAGACACTAAAGATATAGTACAGGTGCTCATTAGAGAATGAGTTCACTGATTCATCCGCTTATGGAATACTGTATGGTTAATGATACCTAATATCATATAGTGATTCCATAGTCCTAGTTGTATATCTGGTCCTTAGACTTAAGACACGAAGGATGCCTTGTATGAGTACTCCTTTCTTTGACGCTAGACTTACAAGTTTGGAAAGTTTCATATCTGGTATAGCTGGTTATCGGGATTGGTAGCCAAACTTACGAAGGCAATTGAGTGTCAATAAAAGATCATCTACTCTCGGTATTACGAGAGGAATATCTCATATGTGCTTGCTTAGACAAATCTCTGGCCAACGTCATTCGAATTGAGAGATAATTAGTTCTCCGGTAGAATCCGAATAGAGCAAGATAAATTGATTCTGTATGTGATATGACAATGCTATGTCCAATATACGGTCTCTGGGATATTATTTGGATGAGGGATTATAGATACATGGTAACTGTGGACAGACATGTCCGATAGATTTGATCCCCCTTGTACCGTCTGGGGACTATGGCATAGTGGCCTAGTACATCCATAATCGATGAGTCGAGTGAATTATTATGGGGATAATAATTCACTATATCAGAAGGAGTTCTGATGGGAGTGACTCACGGCTAGCTCGGTATCGGGCCTAGAGGGTCACACACATATGGTGGATGCTTCAGCGAATAAAGGATTGGATAAAGATCAAATTAGCCCATATTCTCATTAGAATAGACCCTTATATTGATGGACTCCTTGATTAAGACCCAATTATAGGCCTAAGGAGATTATTAGATAGAGATCCAATAATGCAAGGTTAGTGGGTTATTGGATGGAGATCCAATACCCACTAAGGCAAGAGCCCTAGGGTTTTGGTGGCTCTCTATAAATAGGAGGGGAGACTCATGGTTGATAGGCTGTAGTTTTAGCCACCACCTCCTATTCTCCTCCCTCCCTTTGAGCAAGAGTTGCAAGATCAGATTGGAGGAGTTTCGCTGCAGAGGTCGATCGTGTGGATACCACTAGAGAGGAGGACGCTTGACCTCTTTCATCTTCTCCATCCGGATCTGGAATACAGTGATATACGATCTCCCTAGGTAAAATCAATCTCTCACACATCGTGGTTTTATCAGTTTTTACATTTTTCTCGCGACCCCAATCTTTTGCATGACGATTTGATATGCGTGGGAAATCAGTTTTTGTTTTGCTTTCCGCTGCGGATGTGATGCTTCCGCTGAGGTTTCCCAATAGTGGTATCAGAGCCAAGGTTTTCGTGCGAAAGATTGGTTTTAAACTGTGTGTGATGAGATTGAATCACGTAGAATCGTTCGACACGTTCTTGCTGTATTTTCACAACGAAGGTAGCGAGGAGAAGGGGCAGTCAGGCATGGCCACGGCTAGCCCCCCTATAGGGGCGGCCGACTTCGGCCAGGTCCCCTGCAAAGGGCGGTCGCCCGCAGCGGCGGCGATGACGGCACAAAAGGGGAAAGAGGGCTTAAGGCATTTTTTTATAGAAAAAGATGGTTATGCCCCTCAGAATTTAAAAAATTCTAAAGATTGTCCTTATATACAAAATTTCAAAAATACCCTCAATAATTCTGGAAATTCCGAGGACTGTCCTCTTATCAAGAATTACGAGAATACCCTCAATAATTCTTAAAATTCTGAGGACTGTCCTCTCAACTAGAATTAAATAAATACCCTTGATAATTCTAAAAAATTGGATGATTATCCTCTCATCCATAATTATGAAAATGTCCTTGATAATTCTGGAAATTTCGAGTATGTCTTGATTTCTAAAAAAATAATTAATTAAATAGTTTAATTAATTATTATATATATCTAGTAATCCTACATATGATGTGATGTATGATGTGGATGGATGATCATGAGCCATGTGTTGTGATGTGTGTAATTGTGATTATTATTATTATTGGGGCCTACGAGCCTACGTTTTTCTCGTTTATTGTTGGGCCTACGTGCCTGTGATTATTTGTAATTACATAGAGAGGCATGACAGGAGCGTGGAGATGACAGCGGGACCCATAATGTCGTGGCGAAAGATTATGATGCATGGTGATGCGACGATCCAACGGAACCTATGATGACGAGATCAACAATCACAGGGCATGAAGATGCGATGATGCACACATATAACCTATTGTGAATGATTAGGCCCATTGGCTCGGGCTTAATCATATTAGGTGATGGCTCATGATCATCAAGTGTGGCTTGCATATGTGATGTGTTATACACCTACTAGATATATGTATATATATATATATATATATATATATATATATATATATATATATATATATATATATATTTGCATGCGATGTAGATATATGTATTAAATATGTATGTGTATGACACGAGATATTAGGAGACCGATACGAAACAAAAACCCCTCCTATGATAATATTAAGTCAGTAAGCGTGAGGTAATAAGATTGATCCACGTGGCCTTCCATCATTATAGGAAGAAATTGAATCACGACATAGGTTGAGTTGGTCGAGTCCCTCGATGCTCACCTATCTACGTGATCGAGATCTTGCGTATGACATAGAGATGTCACCGGTGACCTGAGGACATGGTATGCTTGGTCGAGTCTCTCAAGGGTATATCATCGAATCAAACTCATCTTGTAACGATGGTGAGAACTTAACTGAACGTCATGGTTGGTCGAGTCCCTCGAAACCATGATGATTCGAAGGCCGAACATGACGGGAATCACAAGGAGTTGTGATTGGCAAGAGTTGCCTACCTTTTGGGCTTAGTGTAATTGGTCAAGTCCCTCGGGGTTATACTTGACGTCAATTGGATCCCGATCCCCACTAGGAGTCTACCGGAGACTTTCGTCTTACGTGTCAAGGGTTTCGCGCAATTCGCTAAGAAAATAGTGGGAGTACATTAAGATAGAAGTCCATATCTTAATTATTATTTTCTGTAAAATATGTATGTTATTTAATTTATGCTATATCTCGTTTATCGCTTGCAAAACCCCTACATGGTATACTTGATGTCAACCGCCTCATTGGTCCAAAAGCTTCACAATTTGAGAATTATTCTCGTGAAAGATAAAATCGTATATGTCCTTAATACGATTGTGCCCACATTGGAGGAAAAGACAAACGAGGATGAGATTGCTCGCTTTGTGAAGTATAAAGATAGTCCTAGAGGATAACATGTGTGTTGATCTTATACTTCAGTCCCTACCAGATTTCTTTTTCTCACTTCATCCTGAATTTTAACATGAGCAAGTTTGAGGTGACTCTCCCTGAGCTCCTCAATCTGTTGAGGGAAGCTGAGAGTGCCATCAAGAAGGAGAAGCCAGTTCTCTATATTGGTGAGACCAAAAGGGAAAGGAAGGCCAACAAGACCCTTAATAAGGGCAAAGGAAAAGAAAGATCAGGTAAGGCAAAGGTTGCTAAGAAATACCCGGGAAAAGATAAAGGATAATGCTTCCACTGTGACCAAGACGGACATTAAAAAAGGAACTGTAAGGACTACCTTACAGAGAAGGCGAGACAGAAGCTTAGAGAAGCTTCAGGTATATTCATGATCAGTCTCCACTTGTTAGATTTTCATGAGAACACATGGGTATTGGATATCGGGAGTGTTTATCATATCTGTAATTCGTTGCAGGTGCTGGTTACAGGTTTCCCAACAGCAGGTTCTAGCAAGACCTAGGAGATTGGCTAGAGGCGAGATGAACCTCAAGATGGGCAATGGAGCAAGAGTTGATGCAGTTGCTGTTGAAAAGGTCACCCGACATCTGCTTGGTGGAGCTATTATTACATTAGATGCATGCTATTTTGTTATCTCTATTATCAAAAATATTATTTATATCTCTTGTTTCATAATTAGTGGATATAAATTAGTTTTTGAGAACAATAGTTGTTCAATATTTATGGATGATGAGATCATCACTAGATGGACCCTTATAAATGGCTTATATGTGTTAGACACTTCTCCATATATCATGAATATAAATATATCTAAGAGGAAAAGAGATGAGGTGAATAATACATATCTATGACATTGTAGGCTAGGTCATATATATGAGGGAATGATTCAAAAGTTGGTTAAAGATAGATACTTAGATCCATTTGACTATGAGACATATGCAACTTACGAATCTTGCCTTCGTGGAAAGATGACCAACTCTTCTTTTAGTGAAACTGAAGAGAGAGCCACCAAGTTATTAGAACTTATACATAGTGATGTATGTGGTCACATGTCGACTCAGGCTATAGGTGGTTACTCATACTTCATTACATTCACTGATGATTTCTCTAGGTATGGACACGTGTACTTAATGAAGTACAAATCTGAGACCTTCGAGAAATCTAAGGAATATAAGAATGAGGTAGAGAACCAAATTTGAAAGTGTATTAAGACTCTTCGATCAGATCGAGGAGGAGAATACTTAAGTACGGAGTTGTCCTTAGGGACAATGAGATTCTATTCTAGTGGACATCTCCTTGTACACCTCGGCTCAATGATGTATCAGAAAGGAGGAATCGCACGTTGTTAGACATGGTGCGGTCCATTATGAGTTTCGCTGACCGACCCGTCTCATTCTAAGAGTACGCCTTAGAGACTGCAGCTTACTTTCTGAGCAGAGTTCCATCAAAATTGGTAGTGTTTGCACCATATGAGATATAGAAAGGAAAGAAACCCGATCTTAAGATTGTTAAGATTTGGGGTTGTCCTGCCCACGTTAGAAGACACAACCCTGATAAGTTGGAATCAAGGATAGAATGATGCACATTCATTAGATACCCAAAGGAAACATGTGGGTATTATTTCTATCATTTCGAGGATAGAAAAGTCTTTATTGCTAAGAGAGTTGTGTTCCTTAAGAAGGAACACATTCTTGGTGAAAACAGTGGGAGCAAGATAGAATTGAGTGAGGTTGGAGAACCTAGCTTAAGCACCATTCCAGAGCCCGAGTCTCTTCAGGTACCTAACACATAAATTCTAAATTTACGTAGGTCTAGTAGATTATCTCACCCTCCTGAAAGATATGTGGGACATATCAGTGGAGATGACTCTCAAGATGTTGATCCTCAGACCTACGAGGAGACTATTATGAGTATAGACTCCGGGAAGTGACAAGAAGACATGAATTCTGAGATGGATTTCATGTACTATAACAAGGTTTGGAACCTTATTGATGCACCTGAGGGTATTGTACCCATCGGCTGTAAATTGATCTTCAAGAAAAAGATCGGAGTGGATGAAAAGGTATAGACCTATAAAATAAGGCTGGTAGCTAAAGGATATCGCCAAAGACAAGGAGTTGACTATGGCGAAACCTTTTCACCTGTAGCCATGCTTAAGTCCATTAGAATTATTTTGACCTTTGCAGCACACTATGACTATGAGATCTGGCAGATGGATGTCAAAACGGTATTCCTCAATGACAACCTCGAGGAAGAGGTGTATATAATGCAACCAGAGGGATTCGTATCCAAAGAGAGTCCAGATAAAGTATGCAGGTTGCTTAGATCCATTTATGGATTGAAGCAAGCTTCTCGAAGTTGGAACATAATATTTGATGAGGTGATCAGATCTTATGATTTCGTTAAGAATGAAGATAAACCTTATGTGTACAGGAAGGTAAGTGGAAGCGCTATCACCTTCTTGGTGCTATATGTGAATGACATCCTAATCATTGGGAATGGTATAAGAATGCTCTCCACAGTAAAGGCTTTGCTATCTAGAAACTTCTCCATGAAAGACTTAGGGAAAACATTCTATATTTTGGGGATCCGAATCTATAAAGATAGATCAAAAAGGATGCTTAGCTTGTCCTAGTCTAGGTACATAGACTCCATTGTCAAAAGGTTTGGCATGAAAAATTTCAAGAGAGGTCTCATACCGATGAAACATGGAATATCACTTTCTAGGAGTATGTCCCCAAGGACTCCTGAAGAAAGGGCATACATTAATAAGATACCTTATGCTTCAGCGATAGGGTCTATCATGTATGTGATGCTATATACCAGGCCTGATATAGCACATGCTCTGAATGTCACGAGCAGGTATCAGACAGATCCATGTTTAGAATACTGGAAGGCAGTAAAGTGTATCCTTAAGTACTTAAGAATGACTAAGGATCTTTTACTGGTATATGGAGGAGGTAGCCTCCAAGTTGAGGGTCACACGGACTAAGGATCTTTTACTACTGCTGACTCGATCACAGAGGCGAAATACATTGCTGCAGCAGAAGCAGCAAAGGAAGGGGTGTGGATGAAGAAGTTCATCAAAGATTTGAGAGTCATACCAAGCAGCGTGTTGCTGACTCCTATATATTGTGACAGCGGTAGGGTGATAACTCTAGCAAGGGAACCCAGGTCTCATCAGAATTGTTCTGAAGAGGTTCCATCTGATTAGAGCGATCATGACTCATAAAGATATAGCAATGAAAAGAGCTCCATCCGAAGATAACATTGCAGATCCACTAACGAAGTCGTTGGCTCAGATTGTATTTGAGCGTCATAGGGGTCTGATAGGGATCAGACACATAGGTGATTGATTGGCTTTAGGTCAAGTGGGATTGCTAGTTAAAGGTGTCCTATAAGCCAATCACGTGAGTGATGGCACGTGTGACACACTGGGTAATCTTTTTGCTTATGCTTAATATTGACATATTCTCACATTATATTATTTATTACATATATATTGTGATGTCCTTGGTTCTGTGCAATGGGAATTGGATCGTGATGAGATCACGATAATGAGATCGATTCACCTTTAAACACAGATCCTAAATAATTTCGGTCATAGGTTACTTGAGAGGGACATTGAGATAACTGGACAGATCGGTGTACTATATACCCATCCATATGATGGAGACACTAAGGATATAGTACATATGCTCATTAGAGAATGAGTTCACTGATTGATTTGCTTATGAAATACTGTATGGTTAATGATACCTAATGTCATACAGTGATTTCATAATCTCAGTTGTATATCTGGTCCTTAGACTTGAGACACCAAGGATGCCTTGTATGAGTACTCCTTTCTTTGACGCTAGACTTACATATTTGGAAAGTTCCAGATCTGGTACAGTTGGTTATCAGGATTAGTAGCCAACCTTACGAAGGTAATTGAGTGTCAATAAAGGATCATCCACTCTCGGTATCATGAGAGGAATATCTCATATATGCTTGCTTAGACAAATCCCTGGCCAGGGTCATTCGAATTGCGAGAGAATGAGTTCTCCGGTGGAATCTGAATAGAACAAGGCAAACTGATTCCGTATGTGACCTGACAGTACTATGTCCAATATACGGTCTCTAGGATATTATTTAGATGAGGGATAGATACATGGTAACTGTGGACAGACATGTCCGATGAATTTGATCCCCTTTGTACCGTTTGGGGACTATGGCGTAATGGCCTAGTACGTCCATAGTCGATTAGTCGAGTGAATTATTATGGAGATAATAATTCACTATATCAGAAGGAGTTTTGATGAGAGTGACTCACGGCCAGCTCGGTATCGGGCCTAAAGGGTCACACACATATGGTGGATGCTTCAACGAATAGAGGATTGGATGAATATCCAATTAGCCCCTATTCAACGAATAGAGGATTGGATGAAGTCCCTATGTTGATGGGCTCCTGATTAAGGCCCAATTATTGGCCTAAGGAGATTATTGGATAGAGATCCAATAATGCAAGGTTAGTGGGTTATTGGATGGAGATCCAATACCCGCCAAGACAAGAGCCCTAGGGTTTTGGTGGCTCTCTATAAATAGGAGGGGAGACTCATGGTTGATAGACTATAGCTTTAGCCACCACCTCCTATTCTCCTCCCTCCCTTTAAGCAACAGTTGTACGATCAGATTGGAGGAGTTTCACTACAGAGATCCATCGTGTGGATACCGCTAGAGAGGAGGACGCTTGACCTCCTTCATCTTCTCCATCCTGATCTGGAATATAGGGATATACGATCTCCCTAGGTAAAATCAATCTCTCACATATCACGATTTTATCGGTTTTTGTATTTTTCTCGCGACCCTAATCTTTTGTACAACGATTTGATTTACGTAGGAAATCGATTTTTATTTTGATTTTCGCTACGCATGTGATGCTCCCGTTGAGGTTTCCTAACAAGAGGTATGGCCCCGCGCCGAGCGCTATCGTCGTCAATTCCCGAGGCCTTGGTCGGTTGGACCCATGCCCGTCAGTCTGGCATCGTGTTAGCTCAACTGATACTGTACCGGGTAGGCAGCGCCAGGCGCCAACTTGGATTACCGACGTGGATTGGCAACCCTGAGGCGCTTGAAAAAGTCGACTTAGCCGAGATGGCTTGTACCGGAGTGTCGACGTGGTCTTCGGGACTGACGTCACCGAGCTCACTGGATAAGCCTAATATTTGCGATATCAAAATCTAATACGCACACCATAAAACCCGGAATGCCCATAACAAGCCATCGGAGAGATAGAAAGAGGAACAGAGACGTTAACCTAGCAAATAGCGGTAGTTGAATAGCGCCGTCCTCGCTCCTCCGACGTGCAGATTCCCGGTCAGCGACGGAGTGAAACGGACGCGCACCTCGCCCTCCATGAGACCAGCGGTGGAGAAGCCGAGACGGAGAGATGTCTCCGATGAATCGAGAGGCAGGCGCTGGAGGCCAGGCCTGGACGGGAGAAGGGAGGATGGAGCTCGGGAAACACCCGAATGACGAGACTCGCCATTCGCGGATTCTGCTACAGACACTTCCCGATTCGAAAGGCTTCTATTTTACTTGATTCAAACGCCCTCTCGCGGCGTGTGCAGGAAAACGATGTGCCTGCCACTTGTTATTTGTAACTCTTACCAGACTCTGATGGCTCTTTGACCAATGGATCGAGATCAGACGGACATGATTGAGGATCGGAATAAATTCTTCTCCTCGCTTCACCCTTTGTTGTTTTCTATTAATTTAATTTTATTTATAAATGAACTGAAAATGCATAAATTGCTTTCCTCACAAATCAATTGGTCATATATATATATATATATATATATATATATATATATATATATATTTTGTAGATGTCAATAATATCTGTATATGCATTGGCCCATAAGATCGACGACTTTTTGTCAAAAGCCTTTTCATCAAATAACGATTAATGGAAGAATATAATCGTTGATGGATGGTAAGGATTCATAATATCATAACAACTATCCGAAATTTTTTTACAATCATATCTTTAATTCCTTATTCAATGAATTTCTAATAAAAGTAGGAGATTTATAAAAATAAAAATCTAATTACTACTATATTAATTCAAACAATTTAATTAATAATTTTTGACTTCCGAATATCAAGTAGTTTCTTAGAACATGCTCTATTATTCTATAAAATTATTGTTTCCTCGGATTTGTTTTTTTTTTTTCTATAGACCTTTTGTGATTAAAGTTTGGTCAAGAAACAAGTTGGCTCGTTGACTAAGTCTCTGTCATTGACACAAAAGTTTCAAACCTTGCAGTGATATGAGAAAAAGAATAGAATGAACCCAAAGACCCAACTTAGTTGGAGCTTTGGAGCCGATCACAAACAGCTTCGTTATCTTGAATGCATCATTCCCACACAAACACATCCAAAACATGAAATTGTCAAGGAGGATTCAGATCGGTAAAAAAGAGGGGAAAAATACGTCAACTTGTGCTCTTATCCCTACTTGGGAATAGATCCTTCAGCGGAACCAAACAGGATAAGTCGGCAGCATTGTCAACATCATCGTCACAATCTCTCTTTTTTTCCGTTGAATTATCCGTACAGCTGCGGCTGTCGTCGATATCATCGCTGCTGTACTGACTGCAAACCATCCTCGTTGTGCAGTCCAGCGTTCCTTCCCGGTACACGACGATTCCTTCCTCATCCATCTCGCAGTCCTTCATGGGGCGATAAGCTCTCTCAAACACCCGGTCATGCACCCTTGTTAGCGACATCGTCCTGCGCCACCACAAGAGGCTCTATTATGGGAGTTTACATGATGGGAGATCACTGGAACTCATGGAAACTCTATTCGTACTGTATCACAGAGAATTCTCTAAACAAGAAAGATACCATAAGCTCTCCATTTGGAGCAATGAAACCTCAAGGTTGGAGATGGGAAGACGATCGAGATGTTGTTAAGGAGACGGGGAGTTGGACCAGTCAAATCCTTGTGTTTTTATATATGCAAAAGGTAAACGTAGAAGAAGGAAAAGGAACCCAGCGGTAGCACTGGTGGCAATATTGTCAACAAAAGGAAGGGTGGTGGGCCACGCAGTGCATGTATCACTCACCTGACGTGGAAGAGGTTGGGGACGAAGGTGGGGCCGAGGTAGAACTCGAGGGCCAGAAGGAAAGCCTTATACGCCATCAGGTGAAGGCCGTCGATCCGAGGGTACGGCAGCCGCGGCCGGGGCGGCGCCACCAGACTCCTCCTCCCTCTCCCCCTCCCTCTCCCTCTCCATCTCCCTCGGCACGCCGCCTCCGACCGGGACGCGTACTCCCTCCACACCAACGGCGTCTGCTGCGCCCCCTGGGGCGACGACGGAGGAGCCGCCGCCACGGGGAGCGGGACGAAGCCGGCGGAGGCCATGATGGGCTCCAGATCGTCGTGGGTGATGATGGGCCGGAACGTCGTGGTGTGCCACAGCGCCAGCTTCTTCGCCACCATCTCCTCTATCTTGAGCGGCTTCATATATCGTATCTTCCTCCGCCGTAAAGATGTCTCGGCAGGTGGAAGGGAAGGAGAGAGAGAGGAGAGTGGGTACGGAAAGAAAGAGCGAAGAGGGATAGAATAGAAACAAACACGCGGAGAGAACGAGAGAGAGAAGGCGCCTTCTCATCACGTCACAGGAGTTGCCTTTTGAGGCCGACGACACGTTACGTTACGTAGGCGGAGTGGGACATGCCGTTTGGAGGATGACCTTGCGATTTGCGTTCCCATCGTTTCATAAATGGGCCGGGCCTAATCTACTTTGCCAATGGAAAAAATAATATTATTGGATGCATCTCTCTGCCAATTGACTCCTTTCCCTCGCTCGGTGACCAAAGAAATGTCACCTAATAGATTAGGTGAGTTATGGCAGTCAATCTCACCTTAAAAAAAAAGATTGGGCAAATTTTCAAAACAATTTTACATTTTGATTTTTTTTTCTCGATTTAAGTCTCCTTTTTTATATATACCTTCGGAGCAACTTATTTTTTTTTAAGAAAAAATAACCAAAAGTACCATCGCTGACAACTTGTGAAATCCAGTTGGGTTGGACCGGCGGTTCTTCAGGCAAACCAATCCAATGCTGAATCGAATCAATTGGGCTTCAACCAATTTGAACGCCGAACTATTAACACAGGATGTAATTTGGTTGAGGAACCAACTCGATCTAGTTGGGTTTTGCATTGAAACCAACATTATCAATTAAAATAATTTTGTTATTTGAAAAATATGAGCTCTTTGTAAGTGATGTGAAAAAGGAGATTTGATAAGACGACCTAAAAATGTGAATTTTTTAAAGAAAAGTCATCCAAAAAAAAAAACATTGTTTAATGTATCCAAATAAAGAAGAAGCTACTTGGTGAAGCGTGATCTCAGCACGCATGTATTTGACCATGCTTTTGAGCATATCTTTCTTTAGTCCACTGTAATCCATGTCTTCCACTGGAACGGCGACCAAGTGGTATGGATTTGGATCGCAATCTAATCGTAGGTTTAGCCTCCGACTTCTACTGCAAGAAGCTTTGTCAACGCAAAGCAAGCATGCTTTTTCCAACCTTCTCGACACTCATCCAAGCGAGAGACTTCGAGCCATCATTTGTAAGTCAAACAAGCAGAATTGGCAAAACCAAAATATAGAGAAGGAAGATGAGGGACCGTATAAGAAATCATTTTTAAGCAAATCCCAAGTCAATACATGCATATATATAAATCCCTCATCACTCCCCAGAAATACATGGCCCAGTGCGTGTTTGTATGGATCTTAGTGCTGCTGTCAACTGACAACAACCAAGGAGCAGTCAGTTCTGGGAGGAATAGCGTGGGTGGCAACCTTCACTGACTGCTTAAACCCATAGTTTAGTGTGTGCACACTTTAAGCATGTCAGAACACCAGCTGTTGGTGCAGCCAAAGGCCAAGTATTTGTGGTTGGATAAAACTAAATTTATTAAAAAGGGAAAAGGTTTGGTTCTCCCAGACCGAGACTTCCGATCCCAAATCCTACGGAAGACGACGCCAATGTTTGGCAGGCTCTAAGAATCAATGAAAAAGTACACATATTGGAAGCAGCTTCTTCTATTTGCGATCAAGATACTGAATGGTAGTCAAAGATACTACATTTCTCTACCGGTTCTCTCACGCATTTGTGTCGAACACATGATGGAATTTGGTGTACTTGTTATTGAGAACATTGGAGACCAACAGCTTTGGAAGGTGGTGGTCCGATAAGAAGTGACGGTGGATGAGGATTTTGGTATAAGTGTAAAATTCATAATTTATTATCTGTTATGTTAAAAAAAAAATTTTGAACCTAAAATTAAATAATAATAAATTTAAAAGATTATTACGATACGTACTTTTGATATTGCTATTCAGAAAAAATCTTCATTGGTTCTGTGAGCATACCATCGTCGGATCCAAGATCGACGATAACATCAAACTACAAGGAGAACTAGATGTACCTTCTCCTCTCTTCCTATTTTTCACAGAACCACTATGATCGATAGTACTAGGAACACAAGTATGAGAGAGGAACTATAATATCTCAATTTACTGGTTCATATCGTGACTAAGGGAGATGGAGGGAAGATCTGTAATATCTCAATTACGTGTTTCTATCATTCTCATAATCATTCATTATTGTGTCTTTAAAATGTCCTATCTATTTATATGTGAGAGCAGATGGTCTAGCATAAATAATTAGAAGAGTTTTTCGTGGAGTCTCTTAAAGAATCATACTTTAATTAAACTTTCTCTCTATTGGCCATTAAACATAATCAGTCCAATCATATCCATAATATATCTTACTTAATAAAATATGATAATATAATCTTATATTCTCCCACTTTGTCTATTAATTTAATAAGATACAAAAGGATTCAAAATAATAAATAAATAAAATTTATTTAAAAATAGGTTTACACAATTAGATTCTAAAATTTTTAAAAATTATTTACACATGCATAAATTTTAAAATAAGACAATAAGTTTAATAAATATAATAATATTACATTAAGTGTGACTAGCAATATGAGTCATAGCGGTTGCATGTCATCAATATCATATTTCCTTCTATGTACCGTAATATTGTTAGTATTTTCTAATGCAGTCCAAAATTACCTCTACAATTTGTTTTGTCAAGACAATCCTATCATCACATTCAACCATGATATATACATACATAACTATGAACATGATAACAAAAATAAATAACTTTAAGTACGTAATCTAAATGTCAATCATAGTGTCCATTTAAATATACATCACCAAATCTTTTATGGGTTGCTCATAAACCCTTTTACAAGAACATATTCTTTCAAAACACTTTAGACTATAAGTCCTAAGTGAATAGATTAGTAATCAATACAATGGAACTCAAGTAATTAATTGACTTTGGATGTTTTTGGACTCCTTTTTTCTGACTATCAAATATTTTATACCATAATGCATATAGATGTAATAGTACTTGTCATTCTTAGAGAAGAAAACTACTACAATATATCACAAAATATCCTCAACGACTTGGCAATTGAGTCTGATCACACCAAGCCCTGAGATAAAATTTTACAGTCATAAATTTGATTTGTGGCCTCAAAGCATACCACAAAATCAACCTTCTATTATTAATAAATTACCCCTCTGTTTGATATAAATATTAACTATAAGGTGGACTTTCTATTATGGAGGTAATTTATAAAATCAGCACTTGAAAATTACCATCATTTCAAGCTGATATGATTTTATACATGTGAGCATAGAATTGTCTCTTCCAAATATCTTATTACTTTTCTTTGTAATCTTTTAATGTTTTCAATTCTGGGTAACTTAAATATCTATCCAATATTTCAACTACAAAATTGATATTTGTTCTGACATAGGCTTAAGCATAGACTTCCAACTGCACATAAAAATATTTCTTTTATCTGATTCTTTTCAAGTCATTTTTAAAGTACCAATTTGCAAAAGTGTATATTAAACTTTTTTAAAACTTAGTCAATATAGTGTTTGTGAGATAATCTTAATAATCATTAAGATCTATCATTAAATATATTAATGCTAATAACATAAGATGTTTCATTCTTATCAGTTAACTTAAAATTCTTGATTTGACACTAAGATGGGGGGCTGAATTAATGCTTTTGTCAAAAATCTTAGTTTAAAATTTTAGTTCGATGAAAATGATATTAAAAGTACACTTTAACTTTGAGTTTAGAGTGGTTTGGTCGATGTGACCTACGTCCACTTCCTATTCCTCCTCCGTCGAGGTCATTGGCTTTCACTATTGATTTTCTTTCAATGGATGAAGATCAACCACTCTCTTACAGCTCTATTCTCCTTTTCACAGGTTTAGGAGATAACATTTACAATTTTTTCAGTCATCTCTTAAATAAAAATCACACTTAGAGAAGAGGAGGGAAACTCTTAAGGAATTATAACATAGTTTTCATAAGTTTTTGTTTAACTTTCTTGCTGTCCTAAGATAGAATACCTAGGATATTTATAGACCTCAATTGGCTTCAAAAATTGAATCAAAAAATCTAAACACCTCGAGATTTTAAGATACAGGTTGTACCATAGTCGAACAGAACTTGAGATTCTAGGCTCTGGTGGTACTACCATTGGCAACTGATGGTACCACCACCTAGGAATTAAAAAAAATTACTTTTTAATACTTTTCGTACCCTGAGTTATACCATCTCTTGACTTGATTGTACCTCCTTCTAAGTTAATAAAATGAGCCTTATAATAGGCTCAAATCAATCTTAATTAAGGTCTAATGGGCCCTTAATTAAGTTAATAGGATTTTTCTGAAAACTAACTCAAATTGAAACCCTAACTATGATAATTAAGGCTAAAAAAATTACATTGCAAGCAATCCCAATTGTCCCGATGAACTCTCGATAAACTTCCAGCAAACTCTTAGTAATCTTCTAGCGAACTCCTAGCAAACTTCCGCCGCATCATCCAAACCTTCAGCGTATCCCCCGATTCTTCCGGCTTGATACTCGATCTTTGACTCCAATCTAACGTTTGATTCTTTTTTAATTATTTTTACCATTTCACGGTCGTAGTTAGTCCTACAATCTCTCCCTTTTTATAATAACAACCAATTGATGATGGAGTTAATCTTAACTCCCCATATCTATGTGTCATATCAAGATAAAACAAACTTTAATTCAAAAGGAATAATAACATTTAAATTCAAGTAAAACAATTTTGATCATAGTGATCATATGCAATATGTTATATCAAAATTTCATACATTGTGCATCATTATAGTTTCAAATCATCAAAATGCAATTTTAAAACATTACTTAATGTTTGATACCAAAAACAAATCAACATCACTTTGGGCGTAACATACATGATACTAAAACATTAAAAAAATTTAACTACTCATCACTTCATGCATGATAACAAGATTAATATCATTTTGGGGATATCATACATGATACTAAAACATTAAATTTTTTAATCATTTTGAGCATAATACTATTCATTACTTTGTGATACCAAACATTCATCATTTCTCCCCCTTTGTCATCAACAAAAAGGAGAAATATTTGAATCATGTAAGTTAGTATTTTAGCAAGTTTTACATCACTTTTAGAACATACAAACTAGTAAGTTTTTGAGATGTGAAATTAAGCAAATTTTGATTCTTGAGATATGCAAATAGCAATTTTTGCTTTAAGAAATGGGCAAGCTAGCACTTCTCTTTAGATGTGCAAGCACTTTTACTTTTCTGGAGATGCTAGCAAATTTATTTCTTCTCTTTGTAAAAAGATAAGAAGAAGAAGAAAAAGGGGCCAATTCATTCATCACATAAAGAAAAGAATTAAGTCATAAGTTCCGAAAGTCTATGAATCAAGGCTCTACTTTCGTAAATAGAAAGAGGAAGGATTCATATGAAATGATCACATAAAATATCAAGTTGTGCATACCAAAAGTCCATGAATCAAATTTCTTCTTTTGTAAATAGAAAGAGAAGGAATGATAGGATACGATCTCGAAAGAAAAAGAAAACTCAATTTACAAAATTTGAGAAATCTGAAAAATGTATAAGAGGAATTCATTCATTAGGAAGATTTAACATGTCTAATTCTCTTCTTATATAATCATAGAGTGTTGCATGCATCATAATATCATAAAGAAATGCATCATAATATTAAAAAACACATAACGTTCAAGTCAACATTCAAGCATTCAAGCCAATAATATTCAAGCTAACATTCAAGATATCAATCTTATTTCAAGTCAACATTTTTATTGAAAGTGCAAGCTTCACTTCTCTTTTGAGATGTGCAATCCAATAATTTTTTGTTCTTGTACATCAATGATTCAATCATCCCATGAGATATACAAATCATAAATACAAGAAAATTGTACATAATAAAATTCAAATCATAATCATCAAGAGGTCTACTGATATATCATGATTTATTTGGATAAATCTTTTCCTTACTCAAGACTAAGAAGAATCATAGGAGAATGAAAAACTTTGATTCATATAAAATAATCTTAATTCATAAACATTAAGTGAATAGATCAAAATTTGTTTAGATAAATATTCTCGAGAATCAAGAAAGTTGTTTCATATACGATAAATACATCTCAAGTCGTAGACACCGATATCATCTCATTAGTAAAAAGAATCATATGAAAATAAATCCAAAATTAAAATTACTTTTTAGAAATCCAATAAAGGCAATGTAGATAGTTTTCTATTAAAATGACTTAGATTCTTTAGTTCTAATTAAATTTTATTCTAGCATGCTCTAGTTTTCTATACAAAAGTCATGCATCATCGTTTAAAAATGAAAAGTAATACTGAAATAATTAAGATCAATAATATAACCATAACTATCTTTAATCAAAATATTTATTATAATTATAACAAACATCATCAAGTTTCAATTATCTTGATTCAAATAATCTTTTTGTTGATTTTGGCCAGTGAGCTTGAAAAGTGTATTGGATCTCAGGTTATAAATCTTGAGCATCCACAATCAAGATATCCTTTTGGCTCCTAGCTTTTTATTGTAAATATATCTACAAGAAAGAAGTTTTTTTTTTAGGTACCCATTTAACTTTAGGTCTCTCATAAATAGATCTATCTATTTTAACTATTGATATTAAGTTATTTATGGTTCCTTTAGGAACCCAAACTAATTTGTGTGGACGATACTTCTTAAATGAATATCTAGCATAATGTCCAAATCTACCACAAAAATTATATTTGTTTCTCGATGAAACATATAATGTGGGTCTTTTAACGTAGATAGTTGGCTTTTGTTGAGTGTTATTCACAAAGTCAATTTCTTCCTTTCTACGAACATGACCCTTATTAGCAAGGATCTTGTTTAAGGATTTATTTTTAATTTTAAACTTTTCTAAGGTTTGTTGTAATAACATATTTTCTCTTTTTATTATATCTAAATTTTCACATTTAGAACAAGAAGTACATGATATTGATGCTTCATATAAAGTTTTAGTTATTGATTTTAGCTCTTCTTTTATCGCATCATATTATATTTTTAGAATCGTTACCTTTTATGACTTGTGAAAATATCGAGGGATCCTTTTGATTCTTATATTATAATATAATTTTTGTAGATATACCACATAATAATCATAAATGATAGAATTTTTTTCTTTGAAATATTCTCGAAACTATCAATTATGGTTATTATACAAGACCATTAATAGCGATATTAATATTATATGAGAGTTCAATAATATTATTTTATTGTTCACCCTTATCAAATCATTCAATGATTTGAGTAAAACAATCTCTTAAATAATAAATGAGTATCAAATTGTAGCCTCTTTTAACTTTTTAGATAAACCATAAAATATTTAAAAATAATTATTTAATTTAATTTTCTTTTATGTGAATTGAAGATCCTTATCTCTATATGATAGTCTCAAATATATAAATATCTTAAGTTAGGTTTTCTATCCGTCCATAACTCAAAAGAAGTCGATAAAATTTATTTATTAAGAACTTTATTTAAGATATACATAGCTATCCTTAGAGCTTTTTCTCATATTAATTCGGGTACAAAGAATAATCCATCATGCTCCTAATCAAATCTATAAGAGTACAAGTATCTTTCAACAATCCTATTCTGTTGTGACACATAGTAAATCATATTGAATACATATACCATACTTTTTTATGAATCTAGTAAAAGAACTAGAATTATAATTGGGTTCATTATAAATACTTTAAAATTTATCACCCTTGTTAGATATGATAATTGACTTTTCTATCTAATTATCTCTCAACCTCATTTATGTACACTTCAAGAGTGTTAACGACCTAAGACGTTATATGAATTAGATATATATAATCATATCTTGACAAGCTATCTATAATGTGATAAAATATCTCTTTTTAATAAGATATAAACATATAAGCATAATTTTAAAGAGTTTATGAAACTATATTTTATTTTAATATTTAATTATGGGATCATTGTAAACTCAATATTCATATTAATTCTATATAAACTATCATACAGAATTTAAAAATTAACTTTTATTAAATCATACTAAGTTTACAATCACCAAAAGAAAAATAATATTCTAACAATTCTATACAAAGAACTTAAATTCTTAGAATTGTAAGAATATAACATGTATCCTCAAGATCTATCAAATAAATTATCTCTAGGCATAGGCGATAAATATAAATTATTATCACTTTCACTTTAAGATAATTCCCTATAACGATGAATATTTTATTTTCTTTAGTTTTTCATATTAAAATGAATCTCTATTATTGATAACATATGTTGAAGCACCAAAATTAATCCATCAAGTATTATAAAATAATTTCTATAATATTTGATTTTAACCATACATAAGTTAAACTTATACTTTTTCATTTCAAATCAAATCTTATAGTTTTTCTTCACATAACTTTACTTGCTACGAAATTAGCATTTTATTGTGAAGAAATTTTCTTTTACGAGTTTATATAGTATTCACTGACTCATGTGACTTAGCGCTTCAATTTTCTTTTTTTGTTACCTACTCAGTAGTACCAAAATATTATGAGTCTTTTCTATTTTAATTTTAATTCTTTTTGTACTATATATGAGTCAACTCATTTAAGTTCACTTATCCTTAATTAAAATTTTAAATGAGTCAAACTAAGAAAAATTAATAAATTATGAGAACAACTTAATTACAATCATGCTCGATGTTTTTGAGCTTACAACTTTGTAATTATATTGATGATATAATTTTAAATTCTTCAAATACTATCATTTTTAGTCAGTTCTTCTATTAAGATGTCAACTAATGACTTATCAGTAAATTTAAATTGATATATAAATATTCTAATGTGCTAGTTGTAAACTATACTAAAGTCTAAATATTATTAGCAATTATCATAACATTAAGTCTTTTATACTTTTCTCAATCGATTATTAAATTATTGATTCCACAGAACTTTCAAAGTCTGTGTTTCTTTTCAATTAATCTGATCAAGGTCTAACTCACTTAATACAAATTTCATATGCTCAAGTTATTTATTCCAGATAATATATAGATATTTACAAAAATACAATAAAGGAAGTATCATTATAATAATATAATGCTTTAAGTATTTCAATAAATGTTAAACTAATATTATCTCTATTTCAACTTTGGGTGAAATATTGACATATCTAGTGTTCATACAAAATCATTTTATGGAGGATTGATACAATAATTATGGAATATTATTACTACATTTGGGTATACAATTCTAAACTACAAGGATATCCAAAATAGTATCATTCTACCCTATCACATAATTATTCAAAATAGATTTTCTTTTAGGATTATCTAAATCTCCTAATTATGTGTCATTGTGAATATTATTATTTTTTAGATCATTTAGAACAAATTCCATAATATATCTTATAGATTATTGGTCAAGTCACTTTGGTGGCTACATGATCAATATAAGAATATAAAATATAATCCAAAATATCCTATAAATGACGAGAAATTTATTATAATTCACATCCCATAAGTCTATCATCCCATGTTACTTTGGTAGTTATCGATCAGATAAAATCTAGGAAGATAAATTATAAATAATATTCACCAAGTTTCTTTATGCTAATTTATACTAAAATAATTCAATAATAAAATAACAACTATCATAATTATTGAACATGGATTGGTATAAAAATGTATAATAATTATAATCATGATGACACATAAATGCCTTTATGTAAAAGATAAATATTATTTCATAATTTTGAACATATACATGTGAATAATCAAATAAATATCTGAGAACTATAATTGGATTTTATTTACTACATGCAATCAATAAATTATATGAGAAAATTATCAAAGAACCATTATACCAGTCAACCTTATTTAGTTGGGTAAGTTGAGGATTGGGCTAAGCATCAACCCAATTAAGTAGTCAATAAAAATTGATCAAAATTAAAATTGATCAAAATTTAACTTTTTCTAAGTTTGATTAACACTAAATCCAATCAATAGTCATAATGATCAAATTCTATTAAAAATAAATCATATTGATCAATTTTATAATTAAAGATATCGATTAAATTTTTTTAATTTTATAAGTATAAAACTATAATTTTATTGACAGAACATAAATCAGAATTACAAGATTCCTGAAGGGCAGAATTATCAAAAGAATATAGTGGAAAATATCTAATTTATGAAGGATATTAACGAAAAGCAAATAAAAGGATAGACTCTGAAATTTTTGTATTACACAAGGGTCAAAATGTCCTTTTATAAAGAAAAACCCTAATCCATGTGTGCGGCTGTCGCCTTTACTGCAAGCGACCACCGCTTGTAGGCGGGCGCACGATCGTCGCCTATGCACAACTGTTGCCCACGCGGACGCCGCCTAGGTGCGGCCTATGCCCGCAGGCAGCCTGCTCCTCATGCACAGCCATGATGCACGACTGTTGCCTACACGCTGTCATTGTATGCAACGGTGCTACCGTAGTTGGCTTGCTGCTCGCCCGCGATCGTGATGCGTGGCTGCTACCCGCAGCAGCAGCAGTGATGCTGCTACAATCAATCATACCCATCGCTCACTGCTGCTATAGTCAGTCATACCCAATGCTACACAGCCACTATCGATAATGGAACAAGCGATTAACAAAGATCATCGCCCTCAACAACTCCAACAATAATTAGGTAATCTATCGATCAAACAAAAAAATTATACATCACCCACAAGTAAGCGATATGATAGATTGGATAGGAATATAGATCAATAATATCGATGAATTATTCATACATCGTAAATAAAAATTGATTATCATATTCTCGTGAGCGAAATATGCTAATAAATAAATCTAAAGTATTTGATCTCAAAACCATGACTCTGATACCAATTGTTAGCATAAAATCTATAATATGATATCTGTTATGCGAAAAAACTTTCCTGTTAGAATCTAAAATCAAATAATAATAAATCTAAAAGATTATTACGATACATACCTTTCGATACTGCTATTAAGAAAACTTTAATCTACGATAATGTCAATCTGTAAAGAGAACTAGACTCTTTCTATCATTTCACAAGACCACTATGATCGATGATATCAGAAACACAAGAACATTAGAAAGGAAATAAGACTGGTTCATGTGATTATGAGAGTTCCTCCCATCAAGAATGTCTCATAAAGAATCTTACTTTGATTCTTTATATGAAGGCAAATACGATCGAGATGTGATTGAAAGAAAAAGATCTTACTTATTGTATCCATAATATATCTTATTTAATTAAATAAAATCATATAGTATCAACCATCAAAATCTTACCGATAGATCTATAAAAAAAAGAATAAAAAAAGGCAAATACGATCGAGATGTGATCGAAAGAAAAATATCATATGTTTTTTCTGGTTATGGAAATGGTTAAATGGGATCTCTCTCTCCTGAGAGGAAAGACAACAAAGCAGAGAGGGTAAGAGAAAGAATCCAAGAGCATTTGCGAACTTGCCCACGTTGGATAAATTTACGACTTAAGAAAAAAGAGAGTCGGTTGATCATGTTGAGCGGACAGCCTCACTGAGGCATATCAATACTTCCAAGTTGTAATCATCTCGATGACATCTTTGACACATAACTCACTAAATTAATCGACACATATGGAGGATGGCATATGTTGAGACAATATTGTGTGTTAGTTAAGCCGATTTCGGATATGTGTAATGGGAGATAATGCAAAAATATGAGCATCATGTCTGAAAAAGTTGATGAGTCCCATTCCAACCTTGACTATTGTGTCTGTGGATCGTCGCTTAGTTTTTGATACCAAGAATATGACTTAACCTCATATTTTGTTAAAATTAATTCAATTAGTTAGATCAATTTAATTAGTTAGGATAGAATAAAATAAATGATAGATCTAATTTAGTTTAGATCTTTGTATTTAAAAGCAATTGATATTTTGAAATATTTGTATTCTATCTTTTAATCAATATAAATATGTTCTCTTGGTTATTGAAAATACTCTAAGTTCTTTATACTATTCTATTTTTTTTCTTTCTGAAGTTTTACAAAAAAGTCAACAGTAGTATCAGAGCTAAGTTTAAAGAAGATCAATAGGAGTACGTCGATAAAAGGAAGGGAAGACTAGTAGATCCAGAAAAACAAACAAGAAGATGACAAGTATTGGAGTAAGTATTCCTAATCAACTTCTTCCTATCTTCAAACTTGATAATTATCAGTTTTTGGCTATTAAGATGAAAACTCTGCTTATTTCATAAGGATTATAAAATTTGATAGAAAATAGTTTTCTTGATTATGATCTACAGGATCCTAAGATTACTAAAGATCAAAAGGATCAGATAAATGAGAATATGTAGAAAGATGCAAAAGCTCTCTTTATGCTACAACAAGCAATATATGATTATCTATTTCTCCGAATCATGATGGCATCAATATCAACAGAAGCATGGAAGCCATTAAAATATGTGTTTGGAGGTACAGAAAAGGTAAAAATTTCAAAGCTTCAAATTCTTCATCATCAATTCGAAACTCTAATGATGAAAGATTCAAAATCGAAAGTTTCTTCTATTGTGAATCAAATGAGATCTTACGGTGAAAACCTAAAAGATCAAATTGTAGTAGAAAAAGTTTTACGAAGTTTATCTCTAAAATTTGATATGATCTTTGTTGCTATAGAAGAAGCTAAAGATATAAGCACATTATTTATTGATAAATTATTAGATTCTCTTTTAGTTCATAAACAAAAAGTGAACAGATCTTCAGATGAGGTTTCAGAACATGCTCTCCAAATAAAGATAGATAAAAAAAAAGGAACAAAAGAAAAATTCAGAAACCAGATCTCAAGGGAGAGATCAAAATAGTAGATGAAGAGGGCGATCAAATGAAGGTAATAAAAAAAAACTCGATAATATTTTTGTTGCAAGAAAAAAGATATATTGAAAGAGATTGCTGGTGCAAAAATAAAAATCCAAATATTCCTTTTTACTCTTACTGTAAAAAATATGGACATCTTGAAAAAGATTGTTCGAATAAAAATCAGACAAATTATCATGAGGAAAATAATAGTGAAGAAATGGATGAAGAAAATATTCTCTTTATAGTATTTGATGAAGAATATTTTAAATCTGTATGATTTTTGGATAATGGATGTAGTAATCATATGACAGGGGATAGAAGTTTATTTTAGAAACTTGATGACTTAGTCATATCTATATTGTAGATGGAGAACAATAGCAAAATTCAAGTGGAAGGAAAACGAACAATTGTTGTGAATACTAAATCTGGTAAAAAAAAATATTAATGATGTGATGTCTATTCCTGGATTAAAAAAAAATCTTATTAGTATAGGACAACTGATGAAAAAAAGATATTATATTATTTTTTATGATAAAAAATATTTAATTTATGATAAAAAAAATTGATAAATTGGTAGCAATGGTAAGGATGACAAAAAAGAAAATATTTCCCTTAGTATTTTCATATTTCTCCTTACATGCATTTATTGCTACTACTATTGATGAATCAACACTATGACATATGGTCATCTGAATTATGTTGGACTAGAACTATTACATCAAAAAAATATGTTCGTTGGCTTACCTAAGATTAAAAATAAAGATATAGTTTGTGAATCTTGTATTTTTGGAAAACAACATAGAAATACCTTTCAAACATGTCATTCTTGAAGAGCCAAAAATAGATTGGAACTTATGCATGCAGATATATATGGGCTTACGCAAACTATTTCACAAGGTAGAAGTAGATATTTTATGCTATTTACTGATGATTATACAAGAATGATGTATGTATATTCTCAAAGAAAATGTTAAGTTTTTTTATGTCTTTTAAAATTTCAAAATATTTATGGAAAAATAAAGTAGTTGTTTCATTAAGGTTGCGTACTGATAGAGGGGGTGAATTCACTTTCAAAGATTTTCTTGATTTTTGTAAGAATACAAGTATTAACAGGGAACTAACTATAAGCTATAACCCCCAACAAAATGGAGTAGTAGAGCGAAAAAACCGAGTGGTAGTTGAGACTGCTAGATGCATGCTTAAAGAAAAAATAGTACCAAAGGAGTTTTGGGCAGAAGCTGTGAATACATCAGTATATTTACAAAATCACTTTCCTACCAAAGCAGTACAAGGAAAAATACCTTATGAAGCATGATTAAATAGAAAGTCAGATGTAAGCCATTTAAAGGTATTTGGTTGTGTTGATTACTTCTATGTTCCTATTGAAAAAAGAAGTAAACTTGATGAGAAAAGTACTAAATGCATATTTATTGGATATAGTAATGAGACAAAAGGTTTTAGACTTTTTGATCCTACAACTAAAAAATTAGTTATAAGCGTGATGTTATTTTTAATGAAGAAGAAGCTTGAAACTCTAAAGCAGTTGAAACAATAATATTTATAGAATAAATAGATAAAGCACACGATACATTTCCTATTAATACCTTATCTGATTCTTCTCATATTTTGAATGACTCGAATGAATCTAGTGATACTGAATCACCTCCATGAAAATTTCATAGTATTTCAGAAATATATCAATCTGGTGATTTTGCATGTCTTATTTTGGAACCTACTTGTTTTGAAATTGCAACTCAGAAAGAAGAATGGGCACAAGTAATGAATGATGAGTTGCAAGTTATAGAAAAAAATAAGACTTGAAAATTGGTAGATTTGCCTCTAGAAAAAAAGGCGATTGGACTTAAATGGGTGTACAAGTCAAAATTTAATACTGATGGCTTGTTGTAAAAATATAAAGTCTGCTTGGTTGCCAAAGGATATACTCAAATTTCAGGTATTGATTTTTTAGAAACGTTTTCTCTGGTTACTAGAATTTAGACAATTAGAATTATATTAGCATTGGCAGCCAAAAAAAAAAAATAGATTTATCAATTTGATGTTAAATTAGCATTCTTGAATGAAAATTTACAAGAGGAAGTTTATGTTAAGCAACCCGAAGGATTTAAAATTAAAGAATCAAAAGATAAAGTATATAAATTAGACAAAGCATTATATGACTTAAAACAAGCACCGAGAGCATAGTATAGTCGAATTGACAAATACATTCTTCAACATAATGTTCAGAAAAGTTTAAGTGAGCCAACTTTATATATAAGAATTGAGGGTATGAAGATTCTTATGGTCTGTTTATATGTGAATGATATGATTTATGTTGGAAATTTATCATATATACTTGTTGAATTTAAGAAAAATATGACATTAGAATTTGAAATGACTGATCTAGGGCTTTTACACTATTTCTTGGGAATGAAAATTATTTAAGATGCAACTGGAATTTTTTTTGTGCCAAGAAAAATATGCTAAAGATTTTTTTAAAAAGATTTCATATGTAAGCCAGTGAGTACTCCAATGAATATAAATGATAAATTTATATTAGATGATGAAGTAGAAAAAACAGAAGGGTTAATGTATCTCACACATTCAAGGCCATATATTATGTTTACAGCTAACTTGTTATCCAGATTCATGTACAATCCTAGCAAGCATCACTTTAGAGTAGCTAAGAGAGTTCTTAGATATATCAAAGGGACTCTCAATTATGACATTTGTTATGAACAAGTAAAAATTTTTAAGTTATATTCTTATACTAATAGTGATTGGGTTGGTTGTGCAGATGATAGGAAAAGTACTTCAGTGCAGATGATAGGAAAAGTACTTCAGGATTTATTTTTAGCCTTGGCTCAGGTGTGATTTCATGGACAACGAAAAAATAATATTGTGTTGCTCTCTTAAGCTCTGAGGCAGAGTATGTTGCGGCTACAAGTACATCATGTCAAATAGTTTGGCTTCGAAGAATTCTAGCAGATATTCAAGAAAAACAAGATTGACTAACTAAAATCTATTACAACAACAAGTCATATATTGCAATGACAAATAATCATGTCTTCCATGGGTGCACCAAATATATTGAAGTTTGATATCATTTTATTCGTGAATTGGTTGATAAAGAAAAAATTCAAATGGACTATTGCAACACCGAGGAATAACTTGCCGGTATCTTCGTAAAAGCTTTGGCAAAATAAAAAATTTATTTTTTTAGAAAACAACTTCAAGTTATAACTACTTGAATTAAAGTGGTGTATTAAGATTAGTTAGGATCAATTTAGTTAGTTAGGATGGAATAAAATAAATGATAGATCTAATTTAATTTAGATGAGGATGATTTTACTGAGATATGATAGATTTTTTGATATTTTAAAATATTTATATTTTATTTTTTAATCAATATAAGTAGGTGTTCTTGGTTAATTTCAAACCACTGCAGATTGAAAATACTCTAAGTTTTCTTTATTATTTTCTTCTCTTTCTCTCTGAAGTTATATTGTTTAAGTCGACATCTTTGAGGTTAAGCTATTGGATGACTATAGTTGACTTCTTTGATAGTGAGATTAATGTTAGATAGTATTGATAAGATTCTCTCGGGTTGTTTTTAAGTTTGTCAATACTTTTACCAGTTGAGGAGTTCTAGGAAATGGTAAGTTGAAATCATAGTTTGGACTTGGTTCAGTGTTGGTCTTTTTATGAGAACATTACGTATCCATAGGGTTTGGATCCAAAAGTGACACAAATGTCCATCATCGCAAGAGGAGAGATGAGTCTAGTCTTCTTTCGAGATACTCGGATTGTATCTCTTCCTACTATTGTCACTAGCATATGTTTTCATTGCCAAGGAGCTATTGCCCCTCGAGATCTCTTCACTAATGGTTACATTTATTTACTTTTCTACGTACCTATATGGTAGTGGTGAAGGCCTTTACTGCTTTTGGATGTGCTTCTTGAGTTGTCCTGCTTTATCAAATCCTAGGCTTTTATGACTATGTTTATTGTAGTCCTCGGGGAAGTGAAAAAATTTGGACTTGCCTCTTCTAGTAGATGGGGACTTAAAGGTCAATGATTTTGCAAAAGTTCTTTTTCTAATTTGCAAAAGTTCTAGTGGCATTGATAGTGTAAGATTTGACCTTGGGTGTACATTTCACCTACAAGAGGCTCCGACATCTTAAGAAGGAAAATTTTGAGGAGGTTGTCTCTAAGCTGCCACTTCTTAGTGTCATCTTTTCTCTTTCTGAACCTTCAATTATTATATATTGATTCAACCTTTGGAGTAATGCAAAAACTATTTTCAAAATTTTCTCGACCATCGACCAAAAAAATCAAAATTCTATTAACTCACTTATAAATGCATGGAAGAGCCCGAAGAGATGAGGATTGATCAATTATAAGTGTTAAAAGAATAATTTAATTTAAAATTTTTTACTTGAAGTAAAATAGAAATCAAAAGTAAAATAGAAAACGAGCTCCCTATTGTCGAACTCTTGGCGAACTCCTGGCAAACCTCTAGCGAATTCCTAGCCAGCTCCTGTTGCATCGTCTGAACCCCAGCCCAATGCTCGATCTTGACTCTGGCCCAATGATAAATTCTTCCTTAATTGTTTTATCTTTTTCCAGTCATAGTTAATCCTTCATCACGTATTTCCAACACAAAGGTATAAATCCATTAATTAATTTTATCATCAAAATTTAATATATAATAATCTCCCCTTTTTGATGATTACAACAATTGATGATGGGGTTAACCTTAACTACCCCTATCTATATGCCATATTTAAAATAGAGCAAAATTGAATTCAAAAGAACCAATAACCTTTGAATTTAAGGTAGCATTTTAACTATATTTATTAAACATTGAAATTTTAACAATTTAACCATTTATCGCCATGATACCATACATGATAAAATTTTCAATAAAAATATTTATATTTTTGGTATCACATGATAAAAATTTCAAACAAAATATGTTTCACATGATAAACATTTCAAGCATCATCAATATATCATTTCTCTCCCTTTGTCATCAACAAAAAGAAGAAATATTCAACTTATATTTGAACATTTATCATAAATATTCATCATTTGTCATCAATATATCAATTTTTCCTCTTTCTCATCAATAAAAAGGAGAAATGTTCAATATACAATTTCTAAACAAATGTTTAAAATAAATGTTCATCATATGATAAACATTTTAAACAGAACGCTTAGCATTTGTCATCAATCATGTCATTTTTCTCCCTTTGTTATCAACAAAAAGGAGAAATATTCATCACATATTTAAACATTTATCATAAACATTCATCATACGTCATCGTACCATCTTCCCCCTTTATAAAATAAGAAGAAAAAAGAGAGAGAATTTATTCATCATACAAAGAACCAATTCATAAGTATCACATCAAATTTCTTTCTCCTTCTATGTAAATATATAGAAGTAGAAGAGTCCAAGAATCAAATCACAAGGGAGGAGTCAAGTATATCAAAGAATCAAGTATTAAAAATCAAGAAGGGGGATTCATTTGAAAATATTGCAATAAAGATTCATGAATCCAAGAATCAAATATTAAGAGTGAGGATTCGAAAGAGAGCTCATGAATCCAAGAATCCAAGAATCAAATTTTAAGAAGGAGGACTCAAAATAGAGCTCATGAATCACATATCAAGCATCACAAACAGTTCTTGAATCAATTTTTTTTTTCTTTTGTAAATTTCAAGAGGAAAGAATGATATAAAATCATCTTGAAAGATCAAAGATCACATTTCTACTTGTAAGTTTCAAAAGGAAAGAATCATCTTATGCATTCGTAAGATTCATGTAAATTTAAAAAAAAACTTATTTTGCAAGAATGAGAAAATAAAAAAATATAGTAGCAACTCATGCATTTGGAAGATTTAAAATCTTCTCATGTAAATTTTAAGAAGAAGCTTATTTTGTAAAAATGAGAAATCTGAAAAATATGAGAGCAACTCATGCATTCAAAAGATTTAACAATCCTAATTTTCTTCCAATCAAATTGTTCATTATTTAATAATTTTATTGAAAGATAGCAATTTTCTCTCCCTTTGTTAGTGTCAAAAAGAATGGTACAAAATTTTCTTTTCAAATCAATATTCTAATTACAACCATAAGTACAAAGGGATTATATGGTAAAAATAATATCATTAAAGATATAATATGAAAGATCAATTCGTAAGTATCGAAAGACATGATTTATTTTAATAAATCTTTCATTTTTAGTAAATAACGAAAATGAGTCTTAGGAGATCAAATAATAAATAATCTTGATTCATACAAGAGAGATCTAAAAAAATTGATCCATTTAGATAATTATTTTTCAATAAAATATAAGAATCATAATGAACGATCTTGATTTATATAAAAATCTCAAGTTATACTTTTCAAGATCATAAATCTCTTTTTTAGTAAATGGTAAAAGGAAGAAATCATAGAGGTTAAAAAAAATTATTCCCATAAGAGATACCTCAAGTCAAGAATGTTGGGAAACCTCAACAGGTGCATCACATGCGCTGCAAAAATCAAAACAAAAACTAGTTTCCCACGCAGATCAAATCGTTGTGCAAAAGATTGGGGTCACAAGAAAAACACAAAAATCGATAAAATCACGATGTGTGAGAGATTGATTTTACCTAGGGAGATCGTATATCCCTGTATTCCAGATCCGGATGGAGAAGATGAAGGAGGTCAAGCGTCCTCCTCTCTAACGGTATCCATACGATTGATCTCTATAACGAAACTCCTCCAATCTAATCTCGTAAGTCTTGTACACAGGGAGGGAGGAGAATAGGAGGTGGTGGCTAAAGCTACAGCCTATCAACTATGAGTCTCCCCTCCTATTTATAGAGAGCCATCAAAACCCTAGGGCTCCTTCCTTAGTGGGTGTTGGATCTCCATCCAACAAACACTAACCTTGTATTATTGGATCTCTATCCAATAATCTCCTTATGCTTCTAATTAGGTCTTAATCAAGGAGCCCATCATCATAGAATCTCATCTTATGAGAATAGGAGCTAATTGGATCTCCATCCAATCATCTATTCGCTGTAGCATCCACCATATGTGTGTGACCCTCTAGGCTCAAAATCGAGCGGGCCGTGAGTCACTCCCATCAGAACTCCTTCTGATATAGTGAATTATTATCCTCATAATAATTCACTCGACTCATCGACTATGGACGTACTAGGTCACTACGCTATAGTCCCCAGATGGTACAAGGGGGATCAAATCCATCAGACCTGTTTGTTCATAGTTACCATGTATCTATAATCCCTCATTCAACTAATATCTCAAAGACTGTAAATTAGACATGGTACTGTCAGGTCACATACAGAATCCGTCATAGTCTCACTCTAATCGGATTCTCCCAGAGAACTCTTTCTCTCTCAATCTGAATGACCATAGCTAGGAATTTGGCTGAGTAAGCACATATGAGATATTTCTCTCATGATACCGAGAGTGGATGATCCTCTATTAACACTCAATTGTCTTCGTAAGGTTGGCTACCAATCCCAATAACCAGTTGTACCAGATTTAAAACTTTCCAAACTTATAAGTCTGGCATCAAAGAAAGGAGTACTCATACAAGACATCCTTGGTGTCTCAAGTATAAGGACCAGATACACAACTGGGACTATGGAATCACTGCCTGACATTAGGTATTATTAACTATACAACATCCCATAAGCGGATCAATCAGTGAACTCATTCTCCAATGAGCACCTGCACTATATCCTTAGTGTCTCCACACAAGTGTCTATGAGACCAACCGCCTCCATCATATGGACGAGTATATAGTACACTGATCTGTCCGGTTATCTCATCCCTCTTGAGGAACTTATGACCAGGATTATTTATGATCTATGTTTAAAGGTGAATCGATCTCATTATCATGATCTTATTACGATCTGACTCCCATTGCACAGAACCAATGACATCATAATATATAATAGATAATGTGAGAATATGCAAATATTAATCATAAGCAAAAAGATCACACAGCTTGTCACACCTGCCATCAATCACGTGATTGGCTTGCAGGGCACCTGTAACCAGCAATCTTCCACTTAACCTAAAGTCAATCACCTATGTGTCTGATCCCTATCAGACCCCTGTGACGCTCAAATACAATCTGAACCAGCGGCTTTGTTAGTGGATCTGCATTGTTATCTTCGGATGGAACTCTTTCCATTGCTATATCTTTTCGGGTCATAATCGCTCTAATCGGATGAAACCTCCTCAGAACAATTCTGTTGAGACCTTAGTTCCTTTGTTAGAGTTATCGCTCTATCACTGTCACAATATATGAGAGTCAGCTCCACACTGTTTGGTATGACTCTTAAATCCTTGATGAACTTCTTCATCTAAACCCCTTCCTTTGTTGCTTTTGCTACAACAATGTATTTCGCATCTATGGTCGAATCAGCAGTAGTATCTTGCATAGAACTCTTCCAGCTTGGGACAAGCCAAGCATCCTTTTGGATCTATCTCTATAGATCTGGATCCCTAAAATATAGGATGCTTCCCCTAAGTCTTTCATGGAGAAGTTTCTGGATAGCTAAGCCTTTACTGTGGAGAGCATTCCTATATCATTCCCAATGATTAGATGTCATCCACATCTAGCACTAAGAATGTGATAGCGCTCCCACTTACTTTCTTGTACACATAAGACTCATCTTCGTTCTTAACGAAGTCATAAGATATGATCACCTCATCAAATCTTAAACATGTTAGAGGAATGGATTCAATATTCAATCATTCTTATTATTTATAAATTTTAGTATTATTATTTAATTTTATTAATAGTTTTATTTTTATTTTTAAATAGAATAGATTAATTAGAAGAATAAAAAGAACTCGTAACTTCTCTGCTCCCAATGAAGATTCTTTATGCCCACCCTCGCCCCATTTAAATAGGGTATGAGGGTGGGGTGGGAACGAGGATGAGAGAAGCACTCTCTGCCCCCACCCCACCCGGTTGACATTGCTGCTAGAGGCTTAGTCTATCTCTTGTAATTGAGCTTAAATAATAGGACATAGGCTTGCTTACTGAGTCTCGATTTCTTGATGGGCATGCGAGTCCTTGGTTAAGTCATTAGCTTCTTTAATTAGTGAACGTGGAGGGAAGAAATGGATTATCAACACAATGGGTTTCCTTAAAGCACTCATTGTTGGTTCAAGCGATGGTAGATGAATCTCAAGTAATGGTTGATGAGTTTCTTTTTTTATCTTAGTGATTAATGAGTTGTAGGATTTTATCTAGTTGCTAATTCTACTAGTTGAGGAAAGAATTGAAAGACCTTTTGCATTATTCTTGTAAAAGCTTATATTTATTGAGTGAGGTCAAACAAGGCCTTGATAGGTATAATGACTTGGACTAGATATCCTAGAGGTGTAGAGATCCTTGAATCAGTAAACGATTTATGTTGATAAAGTGGAGCTACGGCTAGTAAGTGACTTGGAGGGAATGAGGTTTTCTTATTCATTAACTAGCTCAAGTCCTAAAGGTTGGCACATTGGAGGAGGTGGATGCTGATTAGGATGACTTCCCTCAAGACATATTTTGTATCACAAGCATCAACTATAAAACTAGCATGACCACATCGATGCTTAAGTCAAGTTGAGATATTATACGAGGGTCAAAAATATAATTTTGGACATGCTGATGTGCCATGTTAGGCTAACATGCTGATGTGGCATGTTAGGCGGCTGACTAAGTTTAGTGTGTTGAGTTCTAATTGGCCCCAAATAGTTGATATGTCATTTTGATTGGTCTATAATTTGTAAACTAAAGATGTTTAAACTATCCCTATATGTTTTAGGGATTGTTTATACAAAAGTCTGAAAGTCTTAAAGAATGGAAAAGAAAAAAAAAAACTTTTGCTTAAGTTGGTAAGTATTTCTAAACTTTTTAATATAAACTAAATTTCTTAAAAAACGAAGTTACTCAGAAGATAAAAATTACAAGTATAGAAAGAAGCCCTTGGGCTTAGGTTTTGGTTGTTTTAATAAATACATTGTATATCGCAAGATTCTTGTGAGAGGGATGTACAAGAGAAACACATTTGAAATGCTTATAAGTTTATCTTCGGCATATTTTAAATTTTTAAATAAAGAGTGTATAAGGGACTTTGACATTGAATTAAATCAAGAGAGTTATATTTCTTATTTTTTTGCAATATACAAGAAATATACTTGAGTAACTATCCAGTTATTCTTAACATCAACAATCAAATAAACCTAAAAGAGAATAATCTTGAATAAGTTTTAGATGAGACTTGACATATCACTATTTTAACGTGAGTAGCATCTCGAGCCAATGTCCAAGTACCAAATATTGAGATGAAGTAATCCATGCCATATACTCTCAGAAAAATTCTCGAACAATCTTCAACAAATAACTAATTAGCCAATTACACTTTAAGCATTTATCTCTCAATCGTTAACAAACTATAGAAAAGTCTAACTAATTAATCGCGAAGGCAAGCATAATTAAGTCAGAAATAGTTGAAATACTTTATTCTCAGAACCAATCTACTTCACATCCAAGAGATCTTGGAAATAGATGAAATAGTTTTAAATTTTTTCTGTTGGTTTGTCTCTTCATATTATTAGGATTGATAAGTGTTTTTGTAGTCGTAATAAGAAACCAAATTGCTTGAAGAAAAAGATTATTCAGAAGATAGGAATTTCAAATATAAAAAAAGACTTGGAAATTAAAGTTTTGTTATATTATAAGTACCTTATGTACTTCAAGATTTTGATGAGCTGCTATAGAGAAGAAAAAAAAAACACTTTTAAAGCTCTTATGGTTTTCTATATAGATTTAGTCTTTTAATTTTATGTGAGAGGATACAGAAATTGCATGCTTATTTTTGGGTCAACATGAATGATGAATGAATACTTTATGTTTTTTTAATGAAAATAGGCAAGAGTATTCAGTAGAAACTTTTTTTTTTCTTCTGGTAGCTTCTAAAAAGAAAATTTAAACAAGATCACATGAATACAATAACAATAATAATAAATACAATATCCAAACTATTTGGATTAGTTGCATACAACTTTTGCTACCATTAAGATTTGTAAAATTTCATATCTTTAGTTAAATTAAGAGGATTTTAATAATTATTAATGATTTATAGGCAAAATCTTTTCAAGTTTTTTAGACGCTGCTTGTACTACTGATAATAATTATTTTACCTCTTCCAACACAATGCATACCATCACAAATACTTTTCATTCATTTTTTCTTCTGAAGCTACACCTAATTTTTTTCATGAATGAAAATAGTATTTTCCTATCTTTCTTAATAAGTTTACACATTCACCTCAATATTTTCATCTCAATGATACAAACTTCTTATCTGTATTGTTCTTAATTATCTACAATCAAATCCACAATATATTATTCGTCCAACAATTGTCTTCTAATCAAATAATCATTCTATTAAGTTAAACACGTGGATGGATTATCAGAAGCAAAAAAGATAATTCTAGTGTGAGATGTGTATAAATAAGCTTTATTTCTTTAGCTTGTACCTTGTAAATTCTTTGTTAACCAAGTTCCCTTGAGTTAACTAAACCCAAGCCAAATCTCCTTTCAAACTCTCTCGATTAAACCATGAATATTATTTTCATCTTTTAACTCACCTTCTATAGACTTTCCTCACATGTTCTCTTACCCTTTCTAAATCTACTAAAAAATAACCCTATAAGCATCCAAGTTTTTTTTTTCTTTGTAACTCTTACTTTTTAATTATATTATTTTTTACTTGAATTCCTTAAAATATTTACCATCTTATCAGATCGGACCATAGCTGATTATTGCAGATCCCTTTTCAGCTTTGGGAACTGTTCTATATATATATATATATATTGATGCAAATCTAAAAAGCTACTTAGATGATAAATAAAAAAGAACATATCATTATGTACGTATCAGAAAAGAAGCATGAGCTGGACATTAATACGAACCAGAATATACTACAATGACTACAAATTTGTTCTTATTCTGAGATACCCTAATTAGCTCAAGGTTCACTGTGCCCCTCATCACCTTCCTCTTCACCTCTTAGTGAACTCATTAGTGGGTCGCTGATGGTATCCTCAAACGAGTCATCTTGATGGTGGAGCTCCTGAGGAAGTTGCAAAGATGGTTTCTCCGAAGCCATGGGATTCCCTACCCCCATAAAGTCGATGACAGGAGGAAGCTGGCCGGCCTTTCGATATGGCTCCCAGAAGGCGTGGTTGGGGGCGAGCGGTATCATGTCGATGCCATGGTCGCCATGATGATCTCGGGGAGTTTGCTTGCTCGAGTCATGGCTCGTCTGCTGTCTCGCAGTGAGTGCTTCGTGTTGGAACCGCAACATCTCCATCTCTTGGCGGTGGATGGTAATATGAACTCTTAGAGACTCGGGCGTTGCAAAAGTCCTCCTGCAGAGCCTGCAAGTGTTTGGCATAAACGTGGGTTCTTGGCGAAAGCCTTGCGTCGTACCATTGGAACAACCAAGGGACGAACCTCCACCTCCATTCATGGTGAAAGAGATCAATGTTGAGGGTAGGATGTACATAAAAAAGGATATATAGAGTAGCCTGGAACAAAGTTCTCTTCTCGATTTGGCAATGCTACTACTACACTGTATTCCTAGCAGGTTATATAATTTCCATATAATGACCTAAAGCAAAAAATGGTGCATTAAATACTAAATTTAAATTTAATTTCTCTTGTATGTAAAGAAGTATATAACAATCAAGTGTTGCATTGGATAAGGATTTCATGACATTGAATATGACCTTTCATGAACTTATGATTAGGTGTTTGACAATGAATATGCCCTTTCATGAGGTATCTATTGGTTTCTATAAATAATGGGGATTCATGGTATACAGTGTGTGGGGGGAGAAATTGTACTGAGTGAGAACTTGATCTTCGCTAAAGAAATTTTTTTTTTTGAAAGAAAAGTATAGATATTTGTTTATCTCCTACGGCAAAGTACCACCGTACTCTCTCTCTCCCCCCTCTCTCTTACCAAATTGAAATAAGTCCTTCAACCATTACATGAAAAGTTTAACAAGTTGTGCTCTCTCTCCAAGTATATCTATTGATGAACCTTGGAATCATTGCAAAAATATAAACATTTGGTCATTAAGAAGAACCAGATGTGATAGAACTCCTCCAAACATAGCTCTCCTTTGAAGAAAAAACATAGAAAGCTCTACTTCAAGTGATCAAGGTCAGTGTAGAGGCTGGGGTCATAAAAGAGATCATGGTCATGGTCGAGGACATGATCATGAATAATGAGGACGAAATGAAAAGAATGCTCAAGGTTCGAATGATGAATATATAAGAGATACAAGAGGACAAGAGGAAAAATATATTTGGAATTTAATATTATAATTGCCAAAAAAATATGGTCAGTATATTTTTTAATATCAATTATAATAAACACAATCAAGCTGAGGAGAATTCTAATGATCAAAAGAAAGAGAAGATTTCTCTTGTTGCTAGTCTATAAAGGAGATGAAATCACCATGCAAAATAAATGACATTTAGACAATGTATGGAGACAGAAGCTAGTTTATTGAGTTGGATGAATTAATTGGAAATCAAGTGTACTTAAGAGACTTCCCAAAAGTTCCCCTGAAAAGCAAATGTAACAACTAAATTCACTTCAAAGATATAAGTCATCAATTTTTTTAAAATATTTATTTTATATCATATATGAAGAACAATCTTCTTAGTTTTGATCAATTGTTTGAAAATGGCTATGACATTTATATGAAAGATAACCAATTGTTTCTACCAAGTAATACTAATTTCTTAATTGCCCAATTGGAGATGTTAAAAGAATTGGTTTATTCTAAACATCAAGAATGATGTGGCGACATGCTTAAAAACTCGTGCAAGGTATCTTCATGGGTATAAGGTTTGGGCATTTAAACTGCTATCAATAAAAGAAGCTTTTGTAATTTTAAAAGAAATTAGCTATTTTAGTGACATCACACCAGTATATATAGAGCCAATACCTTTCGGAAGCAAAGAAATATTTAAGAAGTTCATTGCAATAGTTGATAACGAAAGTAGCTACTCTATCGAAACAATCATAAAGTGGTGAATTTACTTCTAAATTATTTTAATTTTGTTTAATAAACATGATACTATTAGGTAGATAGCCTATTATTTAATTCATAATAGGCTTTAATAAAGTTCATTGTCCACAACCAAAACCCTTTTATTTTAACCCTAAACCCTAACTCTTTTAACTTAGACTCTTGGTTAAAAAGAGACCAGTGATAGTAGGGAATGTAGTTGAGAAAAAGGGAGAAGCAGCAATAGTAGTAGTTGAGGGCAAAAAAATAAAAGAAGGAAAAAGACAAGACAATGAAAAGATTGTTCTCATTCATCCATGAAGTATTCTCACCCTAAGTTAGATCATATTTACAATTGATTTTTACTGTGATCACTTTGGAAGATTTTGGATATTATGCATAGTGACATAATACTTGTATTCCTATCATTCTCTTATGATTGTTGCTTAAGTTTTGGGAAAGATACTCTGAGATTTGTACGTTCGTTAATTTTATAGTGAATTTTCTCTAGCTTATCTCGTAATTGTTATCCTTTAAGTTAGAGGGGTTTCCACATATATTTTGATACTTTATTTTATTATGATTACTATTTAATTCCCCTGCATGTTTTGAACTACTAGTATTTGCTTATATACAAAGTTCTTTTATATTGGTATCAAAGTAGACTTTTTATGGTATTTAATCTTTGTGTTCGAACATGGAGGATAGTAGTGTTTCTGACATGACTAGCTTGAATGAAAATAAGTGGATGATATGAAAACCAAAAAATAGAAGATTTCTTATATTGCACGAATTTATATGGACCTTTGTAAGAGGATAGTACAAAGCCTATAACTATGACAAATAATGAGTGGAAGAGGTTAAGCTGAAAAATAATTTGGTTCATTTGACAATGGCTCGATAATAGTATCTTTCACCATGTTTCTACTGAAAGTTCTGCGTTAGGACCCTAACTAAGTCGAGTCCATCCATTCATGATTAAATCGAGTCGAGTCATGTTAGTTTATTTAGTCGGAGTCAGTTATGAGATGGGTGAGCTCAATCGAGTCAGTTATGAGTTGGTTGGAGTTAGTTTTTATCTTCGGTTAGGATGGAGTCCGTTATTATTTTTAATTATGAGTCTCTCGAGAGTCAAAGATTAGTAAGACTCTTGGTAAAACCTTATAAATAAGATTATAAATCTTTTTATATAATCAATGAGAAGTATTAGTTTTAGTCAAAAGACAAAACCCTAGAAGGCAGATCCCCTCGAAGTGATCCAGGAGGCCCGATCCCCTCGAAGAGATCGTTTATCCCCTTTTCCACCCTCTTCCTCCAAATAGAACCATAGGGTTCTATCAATTGGTATCAGAGCAGCGATCCTTAGCATTCCTATTGTGATTATAGGATCGCTTCTCTCATCATCGATGTTGTCATCACCATCGTTGTCAACGTCACATCGTTATCATCATCGATATATCTACATCTTGTTGTATAAAATTAAAAAAATAAGAGAGAGAGAGAGAAAAAAGAAAAAGAAAAAAGAGAAGAAAAAGAAGCCACAGCCACCCCTAAAAAAAGAGAGAGAGAGGAAGAGAAAGAAAGGGAGAAATAAAAGAGAGAGAAAGGGAAGAATAAGAAGGGCCCCGCTGCCCTCTCCTAACGCTGCACCCCCTTCTTCCTCCTCTGCTTCTGTCGTCGGCCGGCGCCGCCTCAGCCACTGCCCTCATCCTTCCCTCCTTTCCTGCCGCAGCAACCGCACGCCCTCTGTGCGGCCTTCCTCTCCTCCCTCATCTGCCGCCGGCACCTCTGCTGCTGCCCCATCTCCCCTGCTCCTGCCATCAGCCAGCGTCACCTCCGCAGCAGCCGCCCACCCCTGCCATCCTTAACCGCCGGCTGCTATCTTCTTCCTCCCGCGCCCATCGCCAACGCTGCTGCCGTCCTCCTCCTATGCCTCCTCCCCACGGCCTACCGCCGCTGCCAACTGCGGGCCACAGCCGCTGCCCTCTCCTCCAATCTCCTTTGCTTCCTACGGCTAAATCTTCCTTTCCTCCTTTCTTGCCGCAGCAGCCGCACGTCGCCGCTGCGCTCTCCCTCGGCCGCCTCTTCCTCCGGCCACCTCTGTTCCTCTCTTCCCTCTGCTGCTGCCGCAACCTCCTCCTCGACCACTGCCATCGCTTCCTCCTCCAAAAAACTGTAGCTGCAGCCGCATCCCTCGCCGGCCACGGCCACTGCCTCCTGTCGGCCGTCGCTGTCCTCACCACGGCCACCCGCTGCTGCCTTCTCCTCACCATCGGCCAGCCCTCATCTTCTTCCCTCTACCACAATCGCATCTACCGCAGCCACCTTCATCTTGTTGCTGTCACTTAGCCAAAAAAAAAAAGTATTGAACATCACTGATATACAATCCTACGCAATGATTACAAATGATGCACTTGATGTAAGGTTTAAAGCCTACTAGGCTCGTATGGAAGATAGATTCAAAAGATTCTTCGTGAAATTAGAAGAAGCCGATCAGAGAGCCCCAACAAAACTCAACATGGTAAAAGTTTTAAAGGAAGTTGATCTGAAAAGTATGACCACGGGCAGGATACAAGATACACACGCATGAGGATAGAGTTTCCTAGATAGGAAGATGAAGACCTAATCGGTTGGTTCTCATGTGTTGAAATTTTTTTTCATTTTCACAGGACTCCGAAGGAATCCAAGGTGGAGATCGCCTCCATTCAACTTGAAGGAGACGCAATCCAATGGTATGATTTGTACGAGACCTACCACGGAGTCCTTTCATGGGAACAGTTCAAGAGAGAGCTCCTGATTCGCTTCGGACCATCAAAGTACAAGTACATTAATGGACAGCTCATTAAAATCCGTCAGACTTCTACAGTATATGAGTACCAGAGCATATTTAAGAACCTGTCGAACCAAACCCTAGATTGGTTTGAGATATAATTGGTGAGAAAATTTATTGAGGGACTTAATCCCGAGATTCGGTGCAAAAGTTAAAGCTGGCCATCCCCGCACTATGATAGCAACCATATCATTTGCTAATGTACATGAAAGAAAAATCATTATGGATACTCACCGAAATAGAAGCTTCAATAGACAGGACTTCAAGGTGGTTAACATAGACAATCGCAAACAAGAGCAGCTTTTGACGATTGGGACAATTAAGGAGGAGATAAAAACTGACAAGGTGGAGCTCGAATATGAAGGCCATGACAAACTTCTGACGATTAAACCAGCTAAGGAGGAATCAAAATTTGATAATGTGGAGTCCGATCACGAAGGCTATGTCAAATCTGAAGATAAAATTGCTAATGGGCAAACCCTAATTTGTGATAAAAGGTGCTTAAAGGTAAAACAACTACTTGTCGATTTCTTTTTAATGCCCCAGGAAGACTTCGAAGTGGTGATCTTCAAAAGAAGACATGATACTACCACTAGCCATCGGATTAAAAGGGTTCTCCAGATGACTATAATGACAATTGTACAAGAAGACTAAACCATTGCTTACACCAAGTGGAGATCCTACTTAATTGAACAAAGAGTCGTGATGCTTGGTAAATATTGAAGTGCTCCCAAAATCTGATATTGCTCAGCCTTGAGGACAAGGCTGATTCGAAGTGGACAGGTTTGTTAGGACCTAGCTAAGTCAGATCCATCTATTCATGATTAAATCGAGTCGAGTCATGTTAGTCTGTCCGGTCGGAGTTAGTTATGAGACAGGTGAGCTCAATCGAGTCAGTTATGAGTTGGTTGAAGTTGATTTTTATCTTCGATTAGGATAGAGTCCGTTATTATTTTCAGTTAGGAGTCTATCAAGAGTCAAAGATTAGTGAGACCTTATAAATAAGATTGTAAACCCTTTTCCATAATCAATGAGAAGTATTAGTTTTAGCCAAAAGTCAAAATGTAAGAGGCAGATCCCCTCGAAGTGATCTAGGAGGCTCGATCCCCTTGAAGAGATCATTTATCCCCTTTTCCACCCTCTTCCTCCATGATAGAACCCTAGGGTTCTATCATTCTGTATATTCTCTTTAAAAAAAGTTGCAAGGTCTCTATGAAAGAAAAATGACTAGCAACAAGACTTTCTTGATCAGAAAATGTGTAAACCTGAAATATAAAGAGGATGCTCTATTGCTAAGCATTTGAATGAAATGCAGAGTATCACTAATCAGTTATCCTTTATGAAAATATATTTTGATGATGAGTTACAGACATTATTACTTCTCAGTTCATTGTTAGAAAGTTGAGAGATGCTAGTAGTTTTCCTCAGTAATTCAACATTAGATTGTATTATTACCATGAGCCAAGTAAGAAGTAGTTTGTTGAATAAGGAGTTGAGGAGAAAGAATTCAGCAATATCTTAATTGATTCACAGACACTTGTCTCTGAGAATAGAGAAACATTAAAGTCCAAGGATAGAAGTAGTTCACGTATGGGTAGAAGCAAGTCAAGATCAAGAAAAGATATTATTTACTATAATTGTGGTGAGAAAGGATATTATAAGAATCAATACGAGCAACCTAAGAAGAGCAAGAAAAAAAAAGTAGAGTTTACAGAGTTAAAAGATAATACCAGACTATAATACTGGGTGGTGACTATTTGATTTTGTCTAATTCTCATGATATTTTTTCTTATGTATGTCACGATCTCAAGTAGGTGATTAATACATATGCTTCTTATCGTACTATACCATAGAGGGAGTTCTTTGCAGCCTAATGGTTTGAAAATTTTAGTGTTGTTAAGATGTGTAGCTATGACGCGACACACATTATCGACATGGGTGATATCTACATAAATGTTAACCTTGACTACAAGTTAGTGCTTAAGGATATGAGACATGTGGTTGACTTGAAGCTGAATTTAACTTTAGTTGGAAGGATGAAGACTTTAATAACAGATTTATCAGAGTAATAGAAGCTCAATAAGGATTCTCTTATTGTAGCTAGTAGAAAAAAATATTACACTTTGTACAGATTGTAGGCTAAAGCTTGTGGTGAGATTTCAACATGGAGTTGTGGCATAGGCGGTTAGGACACATGAGTGAGAACGGGCTACAAGTCATTTCTAAGAGAGAGGTATTGTTAGACCTTAGATGTACACATACGAATCCTTGTATTGATGGTTTGGCAAGCCAATAACATAGAGTTTTCTTTGCTAGTCCTGCTTTATCTAGAAAAATACATACCTCAGACCGTATTTACATAGATATATGTTGTCCTTTGAGGATAAAAACTCATGATGGATATATTAATGTTCTTGGTATCAATAGTGCACTTTATTTTATCACTTTTATAAATGACTTTTTAAAAAAAGTTAGGGTCTATGTTATGAAGAACAAAGATCAAATTATTAATATTTTTAAAGAGTTTCATGCCAGAGTTCAAAAGAGAGACAGAAAAGTAATTGAAATGTATAAGATCAGATAATAATATTCATTATACAGGATTGTTTAATGATTATTACAGTCGTATGATATCCAGTATGAGATGACAGTTTCTAATACACCTCTACATAATGCTATTATAGAGAGGATAAATCGTACAATTAGGGAAATTATTAGATGTATGCTTTCACAAGCTAAGCTGCCTAAAAAGTTTTGGGAAGAGACTTTGAGGACTACATTTTATGTGATACTTATGATTTGATTCTCTTTGTGATGAACAAATTCCTCTCTTTTACTTTTTATTATTTTACTAAAGGGGAGATATGTCATGATTGATGACATATGCTAAATATTGTAATAAATGTTCACATATGTATTGGACATTTCTCCTTTTTATTGATGATAAAGGGAGAGAAATTGCAAGATTGATAACATATGGTAAGTGTTTGGTTTGAATAATTTATTTAAAAATTTTATCACGTGATATAAAAATGATGAATATTTTTTATTAAAAATTTTATCATGTATGATATTATGGTGATAAATGGTTAAATTGTTAAAATTTCAGTGATTAGTCAAAATGGTAAAAATACTACATTTAATTTAAAGATATTTATTTATTTTGAATTCAAGTTTTTCAATTATGAGATATAGATAGGGGAGTTAAGATTAACTCCGTCATCAATTAGTTATCATCATAAAAAAGGGGAGATTGTTAAATCTTAGATTTTGATGATGAAACTAATTGGTGAGTTTATGATCTAATTAATGTGTTGGAGCTAAGTGATGTAAGATTAACTACGATTGTGAAAATGTAAAACAATCTAATGTTGGGTCGGAGTCAAGATCGGGCATCGGGTCAGGGATTCAGACGATGCAGCGAGAGCTTACCAGGAGTTTGTCAAAGATGATCGGGAGCTCACCGGGAGTTCGTCGGAAGATGATCAAGAGCTCGCTGGGAGTTCGTCGGAGGGATGCAAGGAAGTTCATTGAGAGTTTGAAAGATCGATTGATGTGCTGGACAACAAGATCAATTGTAATTGTTTGTCTTAGTGTGTCGTAGTTAGCATCATGATTTGAGTTAGTTTTGAAGAAATCCTTCTAACTCAAATTAGAGGCCAACCATGTCCATTTTGGGTTTGATTTGAGCTCATTTTGTTAACCTAGAAGGAGGTCAGGTATAAAATAGTACTGAAAAGTATTGTTTCTAAGTTTTCCGATGGTAGTATTGCCTACGTGCGATAGTACCACCACCGCCCAGAATCTCTAAACACTTTTGGTGGTAGTATCGTCGATGCCAATGGTATATTTATAATTGATAGGTTGTAGAAGGAACTAAGTGAGTCCTTTGCAGTAAAGGACATGGGGCTAGCAAAGCATATACTGTCTATGCATATTTCTCATGATAGAAAAAATAAGAAGATTTGGTTGTCACAGTTAAAATACACCGAGAAGGTATTGGATAGGTTTGGTATGTGCAATGCAAAGCCAATTGGTTCTCCTCTTTCAGGTCAATTCAAATTGTGTTTAAAGCAAAGTTCATCAAGTGATAAGGAGAAGGAGAAAACACAAAAGGTTTCTTATGCTTCAGGAGCCAAAGTTTAATATAGTGATGTTATATACGAGACTGAACATTGCATATGTAGTGGGTGTTGCTAGTAGATTTCTTATAAATCCAAGAAACGAGCATCGATGCAATAGTAAAGTGGATCTTTAGATATCTCATAGGGAGCTCTAAAGTTTATTTAAACTTTAGCAGTGGACCACATATGTTGACAGATTACATAAATGCATATATGACAAGAGATATTGATACTAGAAAATCCACATCATGTTTTGTACACACTTTTATAGGGGGAGGAGATGTGTCATGACATTTCATATTACAAAGGTGTATTGCTCTCTCCACCATAGAGACAAAACATATTGCTGTTATAGAGGTTTATAAAGAAATATTATAGATGAAAGAATTTTTACAAGAATTGGGGCTGAAATAAAAAAAATTAGGTGATGCATTATGATAGCCATAGCGTCATTTATTTGTGTAAGAACCCAACCTTTCATTCTAAGTTTAAACATATAGATGTCAGATACCACTAGATTCGAAATATACTTGAAGAGAAGTAGTTACAACTTCAAAAAATTCACATAAATGATAACGGAATAGACATGTTGATAAAGACCTTACCGAAAGAAAGATAAAAGATATGTTGACGATTGGTCAACATGGCTTCACATTGAGGAGTCATGGAATAACCTGTTAGAACCTTATAGGATTCTAAGCTTATTAATCTCTGAAGTGGATCGGCCTCCTTGGAACTCTATAGGGGTTCCTCCACTCCTTGGTATTCGGCTACAAGAGTTGAAGAAAAGATTGATCTTTTCATCATAAAAAAATTATGGTTATATGTGTTTAGATAGGGTCTTAAAACACTAATCCTAATAGGATTCATACTTTAACTAAACCAAGACTCTAACTCCTAACCTAACTCCTAATCAATCTTAGAGAGAGTCATAACTAAATAGAACTCTTCCTCTCTAACCCTAGCCATCCTCCTCTTATCCTTAGCCGACTTCCCCTCATCAAGGTGGGCAGCCAATTGGGTTGATTAGACTTGGTTGACCCAACCCGAATTCAACTCTAACTCCTAACTAGACTCTAGTTCAACTGAATCCTAACTACTAGGATTTGGGCTGATTTATTACAATGGACTCAAATCTCCTATCCAACCTAATGTCAGGTCTAGGCCAACTAACAAGACCCAATCTAAGAACTCAACTTAATTGACTAGGACCCAACTTAGCTAGGGTCCTAACAGACCCGTCCTCTTCAAATCAACCTTATCTTTAAGGCTGAGGCTCCATGAACTTTGGGTCATGGTCTGCAATTCTTCTTGAAGCTTCCTCATGGTATCTATGGTAGGAACATCATTGTCATGCGATCTAGCATTGTCTTGTATCTCTCCATCAGCGGCAGTAGTGTCTAGATGGTGGTACAATCACGATCTTGCGATCCCCGCATGATCATCAACTGAACTTGGACCTCCTCATCAGTCGAGATGTCCGGTGGGTGGATCTGGGCTGAGTCATCATTTCTAAACTTCTATTTGAGACGAGATATTTGGAGGATCAGTTATATTTCTGAATTGGTGCGCAGATCCAATCCACAAGTCATGACTCCAAGTAGGGCTCGAGTCTCCTCCTGCTAGTAGGGCTAAAGACGAAGGAAGACTCGATCTTCAATTGCAACATTTCTTCTACTCCGACATTTGTCAGGCGATTGTTTCTTTCTTGCATGGGCTGGCGTGTGGTTATTTTTTAATGGTAGCCAGGCTTTCTTCTGAGATGGTAGCTGCCTTCTAGTAGAGTCCATGGTAATGTGAGCCCGATCTGAATTTGGAATGAGTATAAGCTACATCCAGGGCTTATTTTCATCTCTCATTTATGCCATTGACCTATATCATGCCAAGCTACAAATTCAGCAATGGTCAATATTTCCTCATCAAAGATTGATAGCTTCAGGTGATATGGCGAGTCGGTTAAGGCTAGCATCGGTGTAAATGAAATTACAACCATGAGGGCATCAAAGGTTGTTGTAACTTCATCTGGCCAAAGGAAGACATCTTTTTTCAGCAATGTAATGAGGGGAGCGCTGATATTGCCATCGTCCTTCATAAACTTGCGGTGGTCATGCGGTCGGGTAGCAGGCAGTTTTGTCGATTCGGCAAACTCATCCAAAAATTCAACAAGCAATGAGGGGAGGTTTGGATCTTCATTCATCATTGATTCCTTCGTTGGAAGCCCTTGATGTATACGGTTGTCGCGCCTTGACTTCGTATCTGATCTCTGACTTTAATCTTTTGATAAACTTTCCTAATAACTACTTTTCAGATCAATCTTGAGTTTGATTTAAAAGATGCTCAGACCTAGTTTGATATTCTTGCACAATTGAGGTTTAGGGAATCTTCACGAGTTGGTCGTTCGTGTTTGCGTACTCCGTCAATCTAAAGTAGATTAGCAGCCCACTCTTGAATTATCTCCATGTGGGGACTCCGTGGGTGTGCTTGTACCAATCATACCATTGAGTAGCTTTTCTTCCTAGATGGATGGCAACAACATCGATCATAGAAGCCTCAGGGGTCCTGTGATAGCAAAAGTATTGCTCCACACGTGAAATCTACCCGGTCAAGTTTTCATCTTCCAATCAAGGGAAGTCCACCCTTATGCATAGGCATGATGATTTTGTTGTTTGTTTTTTTTTTCCCGGAGGGTTCTCCTTTCGATCTAGGCTCTCGCCTTGCTGCGATCTCGTCAGACTCGTGATTGTCCCAATCTAAACTCCCCGAAGAGAGCGCGTAGTTTATTCTTCATATGCGTCTCGAAGGCCTCCAACTTGGCACCGATCAGATCTACCGATGCCATAGCATAAGACCCTAGATCTGTGGTTCAAGATCCTTCTCTTGTTGTTGGATCAATGGTATGAACCAATTGGGTGGATTGGTTGTCGAGAGAGGTGGTGGATCAAGGGTAGATGGCTACAGTTTGGGGCTGATATGTTGCTATTGGGGCATTAGTTTGAAGCTACTATAGGGGTCATATAGGGGTATGATGGCCGAGGGTTAAGGTTAGAGGAATGGCTTAGGGTTGCTATTGATGACAACAACAGATTTGGTAGGGATCGGGTGTGGATGCAGCAAGTAGCACCGAAGGTAGTGCAGTAGAATTTTTTTATCAAAGGGGGTGCTGTTGATGTTGTTGTTTGGGGCTATTGTAGAGGCTGTAATGGGGGATTGGTGATAGAGATTTAGGGTTAGAGGGGTGCCTTAGGATTGATGTGGCTGGCAGTAATAAATTCGACAGAGATCAGACATGTATGCAACATAAAACACCAAAAAGTATGGCAATAGAATTTTTCGTCGAAAGACAACAGTTTTATGATGAAAGTTTTAGCAATATTGCAATAGTATTTTGAATAATATGGTAGCACAAAATCAACAAAGATAACAACAATATAGATATAGCGATATGGCAGCAACAAATTCTATAAGATTGGGTGGTGTATGCAGTAGGAAAAACTGAAAGGATGCAGCAGCAGTATTTTGCAGCAATTTGACAAAAAGTTTTTAATGGTTTGTCAAAGATTAAATGAAGAATTCACTAGTAAGGAAAGCCAAGATGACATAAAATATAAAGATGAATATGGCAGCAAGATATTGACAACAAGATTAAATATATGATAGCAAATACGTGGCTGAAATTTTACAGCACAACTTTCGTCGTAAAGATGATAACTTTGCGATGAAAAGTTTTTATAGCGATTAATTTTTTGCAGTAAGACAAGGAGGATGCAATATATTAGATTAAGGAATAGATGATGATGAAAGTGTTAGGATCATAGCTAAGTCGGGTCCATCCATTTATGATTAAATCGAGTTGAGACATGTTAGTCGAAGTTAGTTATGAATCGAATGAACCTCATCAAGTCAGTTATGAGTGGTTGGAGTGGTTTTTATCTTCAGTAGGGATTGAGTTAGTTATTATTTTCAGTTAGAAGTTATCAGTTAGTTAAAAGTTGAAGTTAGCGGGACTCTTGGCAGAGCCCTATAAATAAGACTGTAAACTCTTTTATGAAAATCAATCAATGAAGAAATTATTTTGGCCAATAGGCAGAAAATCTAGGAGGCAGATCCCCTTGAAGCAATCTAGGAGGCCCGATCCCCTCGAAGAGATCGATTATCCCTCTTTCCACCTTCCTTCACGATGGAACCCTAGGGTTCTATCAATTGATATCAGAGCATCGATAGAATCCTTTGGGGTTCTATCATCTGGTATCAGAGCTATCATTCCTCGGCTCTTTCGCTGCTACCATTCATCATTCTCACTGCTTCCCTTTGCCATCTACACCGACGTCGCAGTATTCCACACATTGCTGCAATCATCTTCATTGTAGTGTTCAACCAAAAGAAAAAGGAAAGGGAAAAGAGAGAAGAAAAAGAAGGTTGCCTTCCTCTCCTCCCTACTCTATCGTTGCTTGGCTGCAACCAATGCCCAATGTTGTTGCTGCCTTCCTCTATTTCCCGTTGCCGTAGTCCACCCATAGCCAACCACCGGCCTTCTTCACCATAGCTGCAGCCAACTCCGGTTGCCAGCCACCTATCGTTGGTCGCTGCCTTCTTCTCTTCCCAGCCACCTCTGCTGCAGCCGCTGCCTCTTCTGCCTCTTTTTCTCCCCTACTGCTGCAGCCAGCCACAGCACCTGCTTCCATCACCCTCTGCTCCTCCTCTGCGCAGCCATGCAAGCCGCCTGCCCTCAACCTCTCCATTGCTCCTCACAGCCGCTGTCCCTTCCCTCCTTGCAGCCAGCATCTTGAACAAGAAGGGAACACATCTTCGCTGCAGCCATAATAAAAAAAAAAAGAGAGAGAAGAAGAAGAGCACCGTTGCCACGCTGCTCTTCCCTTTCTCCCTTATCGTAGTAGTCGTTGTTGCTGTCTTCATTCCCATGGCCACGTACAACAGCATTGTCACTGCTGCCTTCCGCTATAGTGCACAACCCTTGCTTCCAACCACGCCCTCTGTCGCTGTGCAACCTCTCCCTCTGTAATAGCCACTACTCTGCTTGTCGCTGCTACCTTCCTCCTCCTCAATCGTAGCCTAATCCTACCGTCACCCTGCCCGCTACAACCTCGACAACCTCATCCTAACAGCAAAGACCGATGGATGAGAGATTTGACGCTTTCGAAGCCCGCATAGACGATAAATTGTAAGAACTCCTCTGCAAATTTAGAAGAAATCGATCAGAGAGCCCTAACAAACCTCAGTATGATGAAAGTTTAGTCTCAAAAGGAACGGATCTGAAAAATATGACCAAGGGCAAGACACAGGATACCCATGCATGAAATTTTCCAGATAGAAAGATAGAGACCCAATTGGTTGGATCTCACATGCTGAAAAGTCTTTTCATTTTTATAGGACTATGGAGAAATCAATGGTGGAGATAGCTTCGACGCAACTCAAAGATAATGCGATCCAATAATATGATTTGTATGAGACCTATCACGGAGTCCCTTCGTGGGGATAGTTCAAGAGAGAGCTTTTGATTCGCTTCAGACCATCGAAATACAAGAACATTAATGGACAACTCGCCAAAATATGTCAGACTTCCACAGTACATAAGTACCAAAGCATATTTGAGTACCTGTCGAACCAAACCCAAGATTGGTTTGAGATACAGTTAGTGAGAAAATTTATTGAGGGACTTAATCCTGAGATTCAGTGTGAAGCTAAAGCTGGTCATCCTCACACCATAATAACATCCATATCATTCGCTAGTAAGCGTGAAGAAAAAATCAATATAGACATTTGTCAGAACAGAAGCTTCAATAAATAGAAAAAATAATAAATGATGACTTCAAAGTGGTCAATATAGAAGAGCAGCTTTTGATGGTTGAACCAACAAAAGAGGAATAAAAAATTGATAATATGGAGTCTGATAATGAAGGCTGTGACAAATTGCTGACAATTAAACCAGCTAAGGAGGAACCATAAATTAATAATGTGGAGTTTGATCATGAAAGCAATGACAAATTTGAAGATAAGATTTCTAATGGGCAAATCCTAATTTGTGATAAAAGGTGCTCAAAGGTAAAATAACTACTAGTTGATTTTTATTTGATGCCCTAGGAAGACCTCAAAGTGGCGATCCTTAAAAGAAAACATGGTACTATCACTAGCCATCAGATGAAAAGGGTTCTCTAGAAGACTACAATGACAATTGCATGAGAAGACCAAACCATTGCTTACACCAAGTAGAGACCCTATTTAATCGATCAAAGAGTCATGATGTGTGGCAAATATTGAAGTGCTCCCGAAATCTGATACTGCTCAGCCTTGAGGGCAAGGCTGATTTGAAATGGGCGGGTTTGTGAGGACCCTAGCTAAGTCGGGTCCATCCATTTATGATTAAATTGAGTTGAGACATGTTAGTCGGAGTCAATTATGAGTTGTGTGAACCTCATCAAGTCTGTTATGAATGGTTAGAGTGGTTTTTATCTTCAGTTTGGATTGAGTCAGTTATTATTTTTAGTTAGGAGTTATTAGTTAGTTAAGAGTTGAAGTTAGCGGGACTCTTGGCAGAGTCCTATAAATAAGACTGTAAACTCTTTTATGAAAATTAATCAATGAAGAATTGTTTTGGCCAATAGGCAAAAACCCTATGAGGCAGATCCCCTCGAAGCGATATAGGAGGCCTGATCCCCTTGAAGAGATTGATTATCCTCCTTTCCACCTTCTTCCTTCATGATAGAACCCTAGGGTTCTATCAGAAAGCCAAGTCGATGCAAAATATGAAAAACAATATGACAACAAAATATCAGCAAGAAAATAGTATACAGTTGAAATTTTGCGTCAATGTCGAAAGATCGTTGTAGCAGTTTTTTTTTTTTGGCCAGTAATTTTTTTCATCAAGATATATGAATGGCAAGGATTGTAACAATGGTAGAACAACTATTTTTTTGGTTTTTTAGATAAATACATTGTAGCAACAATAAGGTAAACACTAGAACCTGATGCAATTTTGATGGAGGCTGCAGATGAAGATCTGCAACAGGGGGTGATGAAGGCGAGTCGACGACGAGATTAGCAATTATGGGAATTAATTGGGAAGATGATGGCGGTTGGTGACAATGGTAAAGGTGGAAGGGCAGCAAGGTGCCAAGAATGTGGTTTTAATACCAAGTGTTAGAACCCCACAGAATTCTAAGCTTGGATTGATCTCTAAAGTGGATCAGCCTCGTTGGAACTCTATAGGGGTTCCTCCCTCCTTGGTATTCAGCTATAAGAGCTGAGAAAAGATTGATCTATTATTATAAAAAAGTTGTGGCTACAAGTGTTTATATAGGGTCTCAAAACCCTAATCATAATAGGACTCCTACTTCAACTAAACCAAGATTTCAGCTCCTAATCTAACTCCTAATCAATCTTAGAGAGAGTCATAACTAAAAAAAACTCTCCCTCTCTAACCCTAGTCGTCCTCCTCTCAGCCTTAGCTGACTTTACCTCATTAAGGTGGGCGACCAATTAGGTTGATTACAAGCTTGACTTGGTTGACCTGACCCGAGTCTAACTCTAACTCCTAACCAGACTCCAATTTAGCCGAATCATACCCCTACTAGGATTTGGGTTGATTTATTATAATAAACTCAAATATCCTCTTAGACGACCTAATGTCAGGTTTAGGCTGGCCAACAAAGCCTAATCTAAAGATTCAACTCAATCGATTAGGACCCGACTCAATTATGATCCTAACATAACCTCCCTTATAGGCTGAAGGGGACGGTGGGTAGATAGCCCATTATTCAATCCATAGTGGGCTTTAATAAAGCCCATAGCCCACAGCCATTTAAATTATTTTCTTTTATTCTAAACTCTAACTCTTTTAACCTAGACTTTTGGTGGTTAGGGCTGAAAAGATGATAGTGGTGGCTGTGAACGTGATTGAGAAAATAGGAGAAGCAACAGTGGTTGCTGAGGGTAGAAAAGTAAGAGAAGGAGAAAAGGAAAGAAGACACGATAATAAAAAAACTATTCTCAATTATCTAAGCACTGTTCTCACCTTAAATTATATGAAATTTTAAATGAATTTTATCGTGATCACTTGGAGAGATTTTGGATATTTTATATAGTGACATAATCCTTGTATCTCTGTCATTCTATTATGATTGTTGCTTAGATTTTGGATAAGAGACTATGAGATTTATATATTTATTATTTTTATAATAGATTTTCTTTAGTTTGCCCCATAATTTTACTCTTTGATTTGGATGAATTTTTTCACTATATAATTTATATTTAATTTTACTATATTTACGACATGTTAGTATTTATTCATATATAAAATTATTTTTATCCCATCACACATATGATATTATCTCACTGCATCTTATTCACCTTGACAAAATAACATGACAGAAAGAAAGATACAATCTGAACATAATGAGGTAGTTATTTAAAACAACAAATTTACTAAACGATTTTACACGTGAGTTAGTAGCTCGTGTTGTCCATATCCTAAATCGATATCCCAAATCAATTTTGAATAATAAGACACTAGAAAGCATGGATTAGAAGAAACCCAAACATATCATATTTTGACCTGAATTTTGATGGTAAACTCAACTAATAAATTTGAAGAACTAATAATATACTAAGTGATAACTTTGAAGAACTAATATTATATCGAGTGATGTAGAAAATAGTTTGGTAATGTACTTAGACCACTAAAGGATTTTTATTGAGCTAGAAAGTTAGATATTATTTTAAAATATTATTATATTGAAAGATTATTATGTCAAAAATTAGATATCAAACTAAAGGATTGATCGATATGTTAGAAATCAAATTTCATGCTAGAGACTTGGACATTATGTCAGAGGATCAAAAATCACATCAGAATATCAGATGTTGTGACAAAAATAACATATTGAAGGATTAGAAAATGTGTTAATGGTTTGTATTAAGTATTAAAATATTAGATGAAGGAAAATGTGTTAATGGTTTGTATGAAGTATTAAAAGAGTAGATGAAGTGCCAAAAGTGGTCAACATGCCACAAAAGTGTTTGTTATTTTTAAGACTTCTTTGAAGTCAAATTGAGCTATAGTTGGATTGTAATTGTGCTTCAACAAGGCTAAATTTGTATTATATCAAATTAAGATCGAAATGGATTGAATTCAACTAGAACATAGGCTTTGAGCCCTTACTAGGCTAATATATGGTCTAGGTGGTAGCAAACAACGCTTTACGGGTGTTGAAGATACTACTGCTTGGAATGATGGTCTAGGTGGGGAAATAAATATCCCACTTCAAGCATAGTTGAGAGGCATCTATCTTAAACTTTCACAGTGTTCAAATTCTCTTTGAGAGCTTTGAGTTTTTTTTCATCTTCTTGAGTTTCTAGTTAAGTTTCTTAGTATAAAAGGTGTGAGATTCTTATAAAATTTTGAGTTTCTAGTTGAGTTACTTAGTATAGAAGGTGTGAGATTCTTATAAAATTTTGAGTATCAAGTTTCATATTCTTTCTTAAGCCTTAAGAATGAGAAACATGATAACGAAAGTTGATGGCCACAACAGGAAAAGAAAATGAGAGGATTAGCTTTCTTATAATTTTATAGTGGTTGATAAGATAGAATCACTATAAAATTAATTTATCTCTCTATCTTTACTCTATCTTTTTTTCTTATAATTATTATTTTTGATGAATTAGCTTTTCATGTTTGTCTCTTTTCTTGATTAAAAGACTAGAATTTTTAAGATTTATAAAAGTGCTAATTCATCCTCCCTCTTGGTATCATGATCTTGACAATTGGCATCATAGCTGGGTTCTCTCATTTGGATTAACATCTAAAAAATAATAATGATATTTTTAAGCAATCAAGAGTGTTAAAATAATCAAAATAAAAAAGTCTTGTATATTCAATAGGATATATTCACTTATAGGAAAACATAAATAAAATTTTTAAAAATATTAAAAAATAAATATTTTGTTTAAATGTTAAAGCTAACAATATTTTATATTATGCTTTAGATTGAAATGAATTTGATTAGGTTTCTAAATGTATAACTACTTTTGATATTTCACATACTTTATAAATTACTCATGAAAGTGCAAGTTTACTTAAGTATAATTTTAAATAGTTTATAATAATATCAAAAGAATTCATTGGCGATATCTTTATCTTATATATATATATGTATATATATATATATATGTATGTATATATATATATATATATATATATATATATATATATATATATATATATATATATATATGTATATATATATATATATGTATATATATATATATATGTATATATATATATATATGTATATATATATATATATATATATGTATATATATATATATGTCTATTGCAAATAACTGAACTTGTAGTGAAAATAATTTTTCGGAAACACACTCAAAATCAGTCAAAACAAACAGAAACTTAAAAAAGAGCCAAATCTAAAAATATAAATAAATCTCTCTCTTCCCTAATTCTAAAGATACAGAAGTGTCATATTAGGAAGAGACCTCTTATCACATGTGCCATTGAAGAATATGTAATACAGAAGAAAATTTGAAGAGAGAACAATAGTTAAAGAGGCAAAGAACACTTATTGAGTTTTTCCTCCCTCACATTCCATCATTAAGTCTCAAAACTAGAACATGAATTCTGTTACAAAGCCATCTAGACCACCTTATAGACACAAGATGCATCCAAATCTTTTGTGAAGTCCATGAAGGAGATATATCATCTACAAGGCATCCTAAATAGTCTTCCAAGATGTGAGGAAGATACACATCACAAAGTAGGCATGCAATTTTATCTATGTTTGGTCCTTCATCCAACAAAAAAAAAATATCAAAATATTTTGTACCACCATGATATCTGAGTTCTAATTGATACTGATTAGTCAACTGTTGAACTTGAACGACCCATCATACCTACAATTCTCTCTCTCTCAAGATATCACACAAACTAGTAGAAAAGCCTTTCAAGTTATTACTTCCACGAGCTTGATGGTTGGCTTGTCAACTTGGGAAAAGAAAGGCTCTTGAGATGTTTCATTCCAGCAAGCAAACCCTAGTTTTAACACATCAAAATTCTAGTCATGGTTAACCACTGAATGAATCTTTTGGTCCACATTGGCGACACCTCGATATGTATCTTTCAAACTTTAGTCATCCTTTTTGGAGACTGACATCGTCTCGACTGTCTCATTAATCTTGGAAGCTCGAGGGTTGATAGGTAAAATAAGCTCAGCATCTTCTGTTCATTGTTGTTATGGTTGATATTAGGAAGAGATTGAAAACAATATCTTATTATTCTTTTCCGTGTCATAAGTATAATACACAAAGAGATTAAAGGTCTTTTGCATGATCACAGTATAGAACGAGATAGCATTTTGAAGTTGACAAAACCTAGGTATATTATTAGAATATTCACAAGCATTATATATTTTTACATTTAAATTTTTATGCAAGTACATGTTAGAAGAATATTAGATAATATGCATGTAGTTACTGCACGTGTATCTCTGTAAATTCTCAAAGATGAATGAAATATGTCAAATTTTAATTAGATGAACAAAAAATTGGATAGTTGATGATTAAACACAACACTAATGGATCATATTCTACGTATTAATGTAATCGACTTATGAGATTTCTTCGTAATTCTGATGAACAATATATGATACTGGATAGTAGGCCTATAATTTACGATTAGGAGTACGTACACCCAATATAGAATTGCAAAATGTGTATTGAGAAAAAAAAAACTACAGGATAGCAAATTATATAGGAATATTTATATCCATATGTTTTGTGGGCACTTTTATAATTGACTTGCTTAAATAATTAGATTTCTTTTTACTATAAAAAAAAACAAGGAAAATGCCCGTTGTTGATGTTGATGCATATCTACAGTGGTACTTGTGAATAACATGCCAAGCTTAGCTTGTAAGATATTGTCAGATCGTCACAAGTTTGTGAGATCAAATCTTATCTTCACAATACAAATTTAAATTTGTAGAAAACCCCCCTCAATATATATATTTATATATATATTGATCATGATGATATCGGTGCACCGTACATCGGGCCACCAACTGGTATCTGATCGATAGGAAAATATCAATTTCGAATTTTCTTAACCACAAGAAATTATGAAATGATTTCACTCTTATCTCCTTCAAGTGGGAATTGTTTGAAGTGTAATGCCAACATGTGGGTCATCGTTGTCATCCATCCGCTGAATGCTTCACGAGAGGCGGCGAGAACAGACTGAGTCAACTGCAATTTATGATTATATTACTGAATGTGATGGTGATTTCTAACCTCATACTGTCAAGTTCAAAATACATTATAAAAGACAAAGGAAAGAAGTCTAACAGCGATTGGATGTTTCCCATGCAAAGTGAACAGTTCTGAGACAGCCGAGTATATCTATCCATAAAGAGTAGAAAGAGCCCAATCATGTCACACACATGCTGCTGAGGGAAACTCATGCGTCTCAATTATTATTATTATTTTTTTAACAATTTATTTATTTATTATTGCTTGTTCGATTTCTTTGTTTATGGTTTTGATCAATATATTTATTTTTTGTTCGACAATATGAGAAATAAATTTAATTAGATTGAGTACATGTCTATATTTCAATAGACAAAGCGACTCTTGTTTATTTGTGTGATCTCGATTTATTCATACTTCAATGGTAATAGTTTGTCTCACATTAGTTTAGCACTGACCCTTTCCCTTTTTTCAAGTATGTCACTTATTCCACTGCACAAAATTACGATACTATCATATAACTTAGACCAAAAAAAATTAAATTAAATTAAATCCATGATTAAAAAAGAAGAAAACATCTATATTACTTTTGGTGATGATTTAGCTCAATCGAACAAGCGGAATCGCTTGAAGTTAAGACATTCTTAGTAGAAGGCATTAGGAAAATTAGCATTTCAAATCTTATCATATAAATACAAATGTAATATAGATTTTAGTATATTAAAGTATTCACTCATCTTTAAGAGCTGAAGAAGAGTTAACAGAAGTGATCTTTCCTTTTTATGGCAAGGAAAAGTCTCACTTTGGAGGACGAGGAAAAAAGTGGGACGCCATGCTTAGCTTTGTTGTCAATCGTTCCCACTCCACACCGATGCATTGACTACAATTCCATAAGAAAGAATACATATCAAACCATGGAATCTTAGCGAGTTAGAAAAGAGAATGAGCACGTATGGCTACAACAAAAACCAATGTGCAGTACCAATTTTTAGGACGATTAGGGTTCCTTTACACTATAATTCACTCACTTCCCACTAGTTACTAGTTAGGCTCGTTGACACCTTCATATAAATTTTAATGTTAAATGATTCTTATAAAAACCATATAGATTCCAAGATGTTTAGTTTCTTCCTATATGTTCGAGGGATTGTTCGTGGAAAAAGTCTTGAAAGCTATTCAAAAATGGAATAAAGGGAAGAAGCTTTCCTCCATCTCTTCTACAAGGGTTGTCAAGCATTTTTTGGCTTCCTTAATGTGAACCAAATCAATTAAAACTCACGATATTTGGAAGATAAGGAATCCAAGTGGATTTAGCTATCAAAGTCCTTGTGTGGGGGAGGTATAGAAAAAAATACACTTACTTTGAATACTTATAGGTTTTTCTCTGGTAAATTAAAAATTTCCTTCATCATTTATATATTGTCTATGTGAGAGACTTTATATATCAAAGATATCAGTCATCATTTGTATATTAAAAATATCATTCATCATTTGTATATTAAAAATATCATTCATCATTTGTATATTAAAAATATCGAATATATAAGAGAATTCGCGGTTGAATTAACACAAAAAGAGTTTTTTTTCTATATATACTTTGTCATTTTCATATAATAAAAGAGTTGGATTATTTTTCATGGGCATAATCCACGTAAATTTGATAGACATTAATTTCCTGATTTGTAGTCTACTGTTGATTATTTGAATTAATTGTTTTTGGATCACATCATCCCAATCATTGTTTGGGCCCGTCAAGATTATGGATATGAAGAGTCTAACCTTACTGTGATCGATCACTGTGGATTTTCCGTTTTGACCTCCTTTCTGCTTGTTGTTTTCTTCTCAGCCCCGCCTTACTATGATCGATCACCCTTTTGATTTCTTCTCTTGCCTCTCCTTCCTACACTCCTTCCTTCTTCCTTGATGAAAGCACCCAATTCAGTATCTTATATAATAAGCCCCTCCATCCCCCTCCATCCCCCACCATCCTCAACTCATCATCATCATTATCATCTCTCTCTCTCTCTCTCTCTCTCTCTCTCTCTCTCTCTTCCTACCGACCCACCTATCTATCTATCTCCCCCTCTCTCAGACTTCATCAGTCCTAGGGAATACATGGCTCTACCACGGCGACAATCACCAAGACTCGGCATGAAGGACAGTTCACATGCGATAACAAAGCCGAAGCCAGAGATCAGAATAATTCACGTATTCGAACCGGAGATCATGAAGACGGATGCTGCAAACTTCCGCGAGCTCGTACAGCGGCTCACCGGAAAGCCTGTCGCAGCAGTTGGTGGTAAGAAGAAGAAGAAGGATAAGAAGTTAATCGACTCGAAGCATGACCGTGAGAAACTCACATGCAAGGAAGAAATCAAGCAGGAGGAGTTGGAAGAGGAGGAGACGATGATAGAGAACACTTGTTGTACACAAGAAGAGATGGATGGTTTTCTTCAAGTGCTCGGTGGATTCCCTTTTTCTCCTCCAAGCTCTTCTCACATGGATGTGGTTGGAAATTAGACATGTTTTATTTTGTGTTTTATTAATGGATTTTATATGCTTTTGATGGTTTAGAGGTGAGATTTGAAGAACAAAAAAAATGTAGTCCTCTTTCTCTCAATATTCTTTTTTTTTTCCCCTTTCTTTTCCATCTTCTTTGGTGCTGTAAATATTGGCATGCTGATTAGTGTTGGTTTTTCTTTCTTGGAGATGAGAATAGCCGGTGGAATATTAAGGATGAAGATATAGAAGGTGTTGCAAATAAAGTTTGAGAAGGCTGTGATTTGTTGTTTGGCTTCCTTTTCTTTTTTAATCCTACCATTCTATGATAAGGATGCATGACCAGACTTTCAAATATATATATGTTAAGATTAATTTGATGATCTTATAAGATTTGATGAAGATTACAAAAATTATTTTGTGTATAGCAGCACATTGGAGGTCTTCAAAAAAAAAAAAAAAAACTTGATGGCCTTTACTACTCCTTAAAATAGATTGAGGCTGTTTTGGTACTTTATCCTAATTGAATGTGAGGAAAAAATATAAAATAAGTGGTCCAAAATTTGGTGGGAGATGAGTGATCCTTAAATCCTATAAATTTGGCTTAGAGTGCTCAATAACTATTTTATCTATTCCTTCGGGGCATGCATCGGAGATCCATTTTTGTGACAAATCTTCCCAAGGTTCCATATAAACCCGTCTTAATATGGAGAAAGTGATTTAATAAAATTTTTCTTCATAATTATTTTTTACTTTCAAAATTTTTAATATTTTCTTCATATTCATTTGAAATTTGTATTGGCTTGTATTGATCTCGTCTTCATCATTATCCATGATCGTGTTTGTAGGAGAACAATATTCTCACCATATCTTAGAGCGATCTTTCTATCAAACTTGTATGAATATAATTTGTGACTATCAAGTAACCTTGAGTTTGTATTTGAACTAATTTACGAGAGAGAGAGAGTTTGTTCTTCTACATTGGAGAATTTGAATTTTCACATTCGATGTTTAAATCGTATATTCGTTATCCTAGATTTGTGTATTACTATTAATATTCTAGATTATTCTCGTTATTCTTTTCATGAAGTACATGTCTTAGTATTCTATATGACTCGTGCTCTAAGAAGTACATGCTCTTCAATTTCAACTTTGTTTCACGAAGTATGGACCAGCAAAATTTTCTTAGCTCCATTTCAAAATGGAGATATTATTAGATGCCACGGTTGGAAATCATGTGATTCATCTTAAACATCACAATAAAGTATTATTAGCTGATTGAGGTTTGTGGGCCTCAATATTAACGACATTTTATGGGTTTGCGAGCCCTATACATTTATGCAATGAGCACCTCTGGTCACCTAAATAAATCGCAAAGAAGCAACGACGCTTATTATCATAATGCAATGCATTCGATGGAAACAGCCCACACTACTAGGAGCGTTGTGCGGAAACAACAAACACCATTATTTTCTTTTTTTTATAATTTTATATATGGAAAGAAAAAGAAAAAAAATCATGAGATCATAAATAGTCTCCGCTACAAATATCAAATATCATCAACAATGATTTTTTTTTGTTATATATATATATATATATATTCATTTAGATGAGTTTAGTAGTAAACTAAGGAAGAAAATATTCAGAAAAAGACATGCCGTGGAACATGGTGTTGAGAGTAAAGAAGATCATTTAAATTTTTTTATTTTTAAATCTTATTTTGTTTCTAAACCAACTAAATCCCAACCACATGCCACATGATCGACACCTAACACACCTCAATGTCTTTTATTTGAATTTGATATGGGGCAATGACATGACCGACACCTATTCACCATTTTGGCTAACATCCTAACACCACATGATTGACACTCTAATGTAACACAACACGATGTTGCATGATCGAAACGTAGTGTCGTCACATGGTCGAGACCCAACGTTGCATGACCAACAACTTGACATAAACATGGATAGCCACAATATTATTTCTTAGACATCACAGACTTATGACAATTACATTGTTTCTGCAAATTAAACGTGATGTGATCATAGTACGACAAGGAAGAGCACGTAACTATCCCTGATATTATTACACGATTTCAAGCATAACAGTCATGAAACCTCACTACAAAAGGCTTGCTTCTTCAAGTATGTTCCTCCTCTAACTAATATTCTTAAGCTCCGAAGGATGTAGTACTTAGCGAACACCTTACAACCAACACAATTTAAGCATCGGAGGAAGTTTGCCATGTAAGCCCCCAATGCAGTTTCATACTTCTTTATTCTAAGAGAATTTGGCAATTTCCTACTACCAGTCGGAGACAAATGTTGAGTATGATCGATCGCCTTTGGCTCTAAATCAATATCTCAATCAAACAACCAAAATTTACATTAACATATTGGGATTAGAGAAAGGGCACATCGTCATCAATTGAGTCTCAAATGCTAGATTCTTCAAAAATAACGAGTTTGGTGTGGTCAAAGTGCATTCAGAAGTTGAAGGCATTGATAGCCAATCGAGTCAGCCATTTCTCAAATTAAGCCTTGATTTCTCCATCCTCGACTTAGAATTGGTTGGCCAGCTCATCCGTGATACAAACAAGGAGCCAACCTTGGTTTGAGATTTCAAAGCCATCTCATAGAATCAACATCTATCGGTCAATGTCTCTTTAATCACTTACTTGGGCACCTCTAGTCGGTTTTGACACTCCACCATTAGCTCCGACCTACCCTTAGTTTCATGTTCCAACTCTTCCACCATAAATTGGAGCTGAGTCATCTGCTCGTGGTAGAAGTCTCACTCGACCCCTTATTCTATAAATCATCTCTCTCTCTCTCTCTCTCCCTCTCAATGATAAGGATATTACAAACAAAGCATATACCTTCGTGCCACTAAGCGACCTCTCATGGAACCTCCGAGGATCGATTGGTCATAATAATATCTCAATCAAATCAAAGGGTATTGGTTACATGTGTCCTACAAGCCAATCACATAAGTGTTGGTATGTGCGATACGTTGTGTAATCTTTTGCTTATTATTATTGATATATTTTTATTTTATTTTGCTTGTTGTATATATTATGATGTCCTTAGATCTGTACAATGAGAATTGGTTACGTGTGTCCTACAAGCTATCACATGAGTGTTGGTATGTGCGATACGTTACGTAATCTTTTGCTTATTATTATTGACATATTTTCACTTTATTTTGCTTGTTGCATATATTATGATGTCCTAAGATCTGTACAATGAGAATCAGATCCTGATAAGATCATGATAATAAAACTGATTCACCTTTAAACACATATTCTAAATAATCTTGATCATAGGTTACTCGAGAGGGACATCAAGATAATCGGATAGATCGGTGTACTGTATACCCGTCAATATGATGAAGGTGACTAGTCTCATAATCGCTCGTATGAGAATACTAAGGGTACAGTACAAGTGCTCATTCAAGCATGAGTTCACTGATTGATTCGCTTACAAAATACTGGATGGTTAATGATACCTGAGTATGAAATAGTACTAAAAAGTATATTCCAAGATTCTAGGCGATGGTACCACTGGTTGGTGTCGGTGGTACCGTCATCTAGCGATGGTGGTACCATCACCACCTAAGTTTTTGGGTAGATTTTGATGGTGGTACCGCTTGTACCCCAAAAATTTAGGGTGTTTGATTTATTGGCTCCAAATTTTGAAACCAAATTGGGGTCTAAAAATACCCAAAGTGTTTTGCTTAGGAAAGTAAGAAAGTGCAAGAAAAAAAGGAAAGAATAGAGAAAGAAAGAAAGAGAAAATTATAGTAAATTTGTGAGAGTTCCCAAGAGTGAATTGTGGTTAATGGAAGGGCTAAAATTGAGTTGTAAAGATTGATCTCCTGAGCCTGAAAAAAGAAGAGTGTAAAGGTTGATCTCCTGAGCCTAAGAAAAAAAGAGTGTAAAAGTTATTCTCCTTTCCTTGTGAAAATGAGAAAGGTGTAAGGGGTGTTTGATCTTCACCCATGAAAGAAGATCGATAATGGACACAGGTTGATCTCGAGCGAAGAGATATTAAGAGTGTACGTAAGTCAAAGTTTTGACCGAACCACTATAAAATCTGTAAGCATCTCTACCCTAGCTTCTTTTTAACATTGTATTCAAATTTGATTGTTCTTAATTAATTCTAATAAAAGCACGAGCATCTTATTTTGATTTTCTCTTTACTATTGTTCTTAAACTTTGTCGCTCTCAACTACTTCCAAGAAAAGAACTTATGATTTTAGTTTTACTTTAAGCAATATTTTTCAAACTTAGTCTTTTAGCACGTGCACTAGTTCACGCCCTTACTAGTGCTAACTCGATCCTAACATATGGCGTAGTGGTGTAGTACATTCATAGTCGATGAGATGGGTAAATTGTTATATTATAATAATTTACTAAGTCAATAGGAGTTTTGTATCAGAAAGAGTTATGATAGGTTAAACTCATGACCAGCTCAGTATGGGCCTATAGGGTCACACACATATGGTGGATATTACGAGTAGATGATTAGATATGAGTTATCCAATAAGCTCCTATTTCATATAGATGAGACCTAGTATTAATGGATTCCTTGGATGAGACTCAATTAGAGGCAGATTAAGATTACTGGATAGAGATCCAATAATCCATATAGTGAGGGTAACTGGATAGATATCCAATACCCACCAAGGCAAGATAGTTTTGGATTTAAAGAGACTCTCTATAAATATGAGGTAGGGACAGCCAAGAAAAGGGATAGGCTGTACGTTTGGTCGCCCCCTCCTATTTATCTCAGCCTCCTCTCCTCCTTGGGTGACAGATCTTAGAGAGGGAGATCCCATAGTGATTTGAAGAGCATCGTCATCGCATCACCGTGTGGATACCACTAGAGAGGAGGACATCTAATCTCCTTCATCCACTTATTTAAATCTAGTCTTTCAGGGATATATGATCTCCCTAGGTAAAACATCTAACATATGTTATGTAGTTTTTCAGTTTTATAATTTTTCACGCATCAATCATCGTACGATGACATGATAAACATGGGAGACCCTTTTTATTTTATTTTCTCATTGTGCATGTGATGCTTTTGATAAGGTTTCCAAACAGTGGTATCAGAGCTAGGTTCGTCGTGCAATAATTGGTTTATTAGCTGCATGTGTTGTATTGAATCATGTAGAATTATTCTATGCATTCTTTCAATGCTTAAAGATTCCTACGAAGAGGCAGCATGCACTCTTGACGCTTGAAGGCAGTGCCCATGGGAAAACTACCTGCAGGCAGGTCACCTACAGCGGCTGCCGCTCATGGCCAGGCCTCTTGCGGGTAGGTCGCCTATGGCCAAGGGTGATCGCTCATAGGGGCAGTGCTTATAGGCACAATGGCCGCCCGTGAGCACGGGCAATGCCCGGTAGTGCCGCTTGCACAGGGGCGGTAGTGGTAGCTTGCTAGTAGGCAGTAAAAGGGGATTAGGTTTTTTGGCAAAAGGATGATTCTGCCCTTCGAAATTTAAGAAATTTGAAATCCATCATTCTATCTAAAATTTTAAAAATAACCTTAATAGATATAAAAATTCTTGGTATATCTCGAATTTCAAAAAATATAATTAATTAAAAGATTTAATTAACTATTATTATTTATCTAGTAATCCTACATGATGATGTGTGTATATGTGTTGTATGATGGGGACAAATAATCATGGACCATGTGATGTGATATATATGTGATTATTATTATTGAGCATGTGTGCTTGTGATTATGTTGTAATTACACGAAGAGGCGCAGCGGGAGTGCGGAGGTGTTGACGGAATCGATGATGACGAGATGGATGATCACAGGGTATGGAGATGTGTTGATGCACATATAAATCCTTATGTGAGTGATTGGGTCCACTAGCTCGGGCCTGATCACATTAGGTTATGGTCCATGATCATCCAGTATGATTGTGCATATGTGATTGCTTATACACCTATTAGATATATACATATATTTGCATGTGTTGTAGATTCATATTAAATGTGTATGTATGTGACACGTCTGTTGGGAAACATCAGTGGGTGCATCACATGCGTAGCGGAAATCAAAACAAAAAATTGATTTCTCGCTCAGATCAAATCATCGTGCAAAAGATTGGGGTCACGAGAAAAATCACAAAAATCGAAAAATCACAATATGTGAGAGATTGATTTTACCTAGGGAGATCGCATATCCCTGTATTCCAGATCCGAATGGAGAAGATGAAGGAGGTCAAGCGTCCTCCTCTCTAGTGGTATCCACACAATGGATCTATATAGCGGGACTCCTCCAATCTGATCTTACAACTCTTGCTCAGAGGGAGGGAGGAGAATAGGAGGTGGTGGCTAAAGATGCAGCCTATCAACCATGAGTCTCCCCTCCTATTTATAGAGAGCCACCAAAACCCTAGGGCTCCTTCCTTAATGGGTATTGGATCTCCATCCAATAACCCACTAACCTTGTATTATTGGATCTCTATCCAATAATCTTCTTAGGCCTATAATTGGGCCTTAATCAAGGAGCCCATCAATATAGGGTCTTATCTAATGAGAATAGGGGCTAATTGGATCTTCATCCAATCCTCTATTCGTTGAAGCATCCACAATATGTGTGTGACCCTCTAGGCCCGATACCGAGCTGGCCGTGAGTCACTCCATCAGAACTTCTTCTGATATAGTGAATTATTATCCCCAGAATAATTCACTCGACTCATCGACTATGGACGTACTAAGCCACTACGCCATAGTCCCCAGACGATACAGGGGGATCAAATCCATCGGACCTGTTTATCCATAATTATCATATATCTATAATCCCTCATCCAAATAATATCCCAGAAACCGTATATTGGACATGGTATTGTCAGGTCACGTACGGAATCAGTTTATCTTACTTACTTTATTCGGATTCTACCGGAGAACTCCTCTCTCAATTCGAATAACCTTGACCAGGGATTTGTCTGAGCAAGCACATATGGGATATTCCTCTCGTGATACCGAAAGTGGATGATCCTCTATTGACACTCAATTACCTTCGTAAGGTTGGCTACCAATCCTGATAACCAACTATACCAGATCTGAAACTTTCCAAACCTGTAAGTCTGGCATCAAAGAAAGGAGTACTCATACAAGACATCCTTGGTGTCTCAAGTCTAAGGACCATATACACAACTGGGACTATGGAATCGCTGTCTGACATTAGGTATCATTAACCATACAACATTCTATAAGTGAATCAATTAGTGAACTTATTCTCTAATAAGCACCTGTACTATATCCTTAGTGTCTCTACACAAGTGGATATGACACCAGCCGCCTCCATCATATGGATATGTATATAGTACATTGATCTATCCGGTTATCTCAATGTTCCTCTTGAGTAACCTATGACCGAAATTATTTAGGATCTGTGTTTAAAGGTGAATCGATCTCATTATCGTGATCTCATCACGATCTGATTCCCATTATACAAGACAAAGGATATCACAATATATATGTAACAAATAATATAATGTGAGAATATGCCAATATTAATCATAAGTAAAAAGATCATACAGCATGTCACACGTGTCATCACTCACGTAATTGGCTTACAGGGCATCTGTAACCAGCAATCTCCCACTTGACCAAAAACCAATCACCTATGTGTCTGATCCCCATCAGACCCCTGTGACACTCAAATACAATCTGAGCTAGCAACTTCGTTAGTGGATCTGCAATGTTATCTTCGGATGGAACTCTTTTCATTGCTTTATCTTTTCGGGTCATGATCGCTCTAATCAGATGGAACCTCCTCAGAATAATTTTGATGAGACTTGAGTTCCCTTGCTAGAGTCATTGCTCTGTCGCTGTTATGATATATGGGAGTCAGCTCCACATTGCTTGGTATGACTCTCAAATCCTTGATGAACTTCTTCATCCACACCCCTTTGTCTTGCTGCTTCTACTACAGCAATGTATTCCGCCTCTGTGGTCGAGTCAGTAATGTATTCCGCCTAAATTTGACTTGCTATCATTAATATCGAACTGAAAACTTGAGTCCGTGTAGCCCTCAACCTGGAGGCTACCTCCTCCATATACCAGTAAAAGATCCTCAGTCCTCCTCCATATGCCTGATACCTGCTCGTGACACTTAGAGCATGTGCTATATTAAGCCTAATACATAGCATCGCATACATGATAGACCCTATCGCTGAGGCATAAGATATCTTATCCATGTCTGTCATTTCTTCAGGAGTCTTTGGGGACATACTCCTAGAAAGTGATATTCCATGTCTTATCGGTATGAGACCTCTCTTGAAATTTTTCATGCCAAACCTTTTGACAATGGAGTCTATGTACCTAGACTAGGACAAACCAAACATCTTTTTGGATCTATCTCTATAGATCCGGATCCCCAAAATATATGATACTTCCCCTAAGTCTTTCATGGAGAAGTTTCTGGATAGCCAAGCCTTTCCTTTCCATATCTCATATGGCATAGACACTACCGACTTTGATGGAACTCTATTCAGAAGGTAAGTTATGGTCTCTAAGGCGTACCCCGAGAACGAGACGGGTAGATCAGCGAAACTCATCATGGACCGCACCATGTCTAATAACGTACGATTCCTCCTTTTTGAGACACCATTGAGCTAAGGTATACAAGGAGGTGTCCACTAGGATAGAATCCCATTGTCCTTGAGGAAATGAGTGAACTCCGTACTCAAGTACTCTCCTCATCGATCTAATCAAAGAGCCTTAATACTCTCTCTAATTTGGTTCTCTACCTCATTTTTATATTCCCTGAATTTCTCTAAGGCCTCATATTTATACTTCATTAAGTACACATGTCCATACCTAGAGAAATCATTAGTGAATGTAATGAAGTATGTGTAACCACCTAGCCTGAGTCGACATGGGACCACATACATCACTATGTATGAGTTCCAATAACTCGGTGGCTCTCTCTCCAGTTCTACTAAAAGGAGAGTTGGTCATCTTCCCACGAAGGTATGGTTCGTAAGTTGCATATGACTCATAGTCAAATGGATTTAAGTATCCATCTTTCAGCAACTTTTGAATCATTCCCTCATGTATATGACATAGCCTACAATGCCATAGGTATGCATTATTCACCTCATCTCTTTTCCTCTTAGACATATTTATATTCATGATATGTGGAGAAGTGTTTAACACATATAAGCCATTTATAAGGGTCCCTTTAGTGATGATCTCATCATCCATAATTATTGAACAACTATTATTCTTAAAAATAAATTTATATCTACTAATTATCAAACATGAGATAGAAATAATATTTTTGATAATAGAGGGAACAAAATAGCATGCATCTAATGCAATAATAGCTCCACCAAGCAGATGTAGGGTGACCTCTCTAACATCAACTACAGTAACTCTTGCTCCATTGCCCATCTTGAGGTCCATCTCGCCTCTAGCCAATCTCCTAGGTCTTGCCAGAACCTGTAATGAATTACAGATATGATAAACACTCTTGGTATCCAATACCCATGTGTTATCATGAAAATCTGATAAGTGGAGACTGATCATGAATATACCTGAAGCTTCTCCAAGCTTTTGTTTTGCCTTCTCTACAAGGTAGTCCTTGAAGTTCCTCTTCCAATGTCCGTCTTGGCCATAGTGGAAGCATTTTCCTTTATCCTTTCCCAGGTATTTCTTAGCAACCTTTGCCTTACTTGGTCTTTCTTTACCCTTGCCCTTTTTAAGGGTCTTGCTGGCATTCCTTTTCTTTTTGGTCTCACTAATATAGAGAACTGGCTTCTCCTTCTTGATGACACTCTCAGCTTCCCTCACCATTTTGAGGAGCTCAGGGAGAGTCACCTCAAACTTGTTCATATTAAAGTTAGTAATGAATAATGAAAAGGAATATGGTAGGAACTGAAATATAAGATCAATGCACAGGTTATCCTCTAGGACTATCTATATACTTCACAAAGCGAGCGATCTCATCCTCGCTTATCCTTTCCTCCAGCGTGGGTATAATCATGTTAAGGACATATACAATTTTATCTTCTATGAGAACAATTCTCAAATTATGGAGCTTTTGTACCAATGAGGCGGTTGACATCAAGTATGCCACGTAGGGGTTTTGCAAGCGACAAATAAGATATAGCGTAAATTAAATAACATGTAGACTTTGTAAAAAATACTAATTAAGATATGGACTTTTATCTTAATAAACTCCTATTATTTTCTGAGCGAATCACGTGACACCCTCGACACGTGAGACGGAAGTCTCCAGCAGACTCCTAGTGGGGATCAGGATCCAATTGATGTCTTAGTGCAACCTTGAGGGACTCGACCAATTACACTAAGCCCAAAATGTAGGCAACTCTTGCCAATCACAACTCTGTGTGATTCCCATCATGTTCGGCCTCCGAATCATCATGGTCTCGAGGGACTCGACTAACCATGATGTTCAGTTCAGTCATCATCATCGTTATAAGATGAGTCTGATTCGATGATATGCCCTCGAGGGACTCGACCAAGCATACCATGTCCTAATATCACCGGTGGCATCTCTATGTCGTAGGCAAGAACTCGATCACGTAGATAGGTGAGCCTTGAGGGACTCGACCAACTCAACCTATGTCGTGATTCAATTTCTTCCTTTAATGATGGAAGGTCACGTGGGTCAATCTTATTGCCTCACGCTTACCGACTTAATATTATTATAGGAGGGATTTTTTTGTATCGTATCGGTCTCCTAATATGTCGTGTCACACACATACATATTTAATATATATCTACGTCGCATGTAAATATATATACATATATCTAGTAGGTGTATAACACATCACATATGTAAGTCAAACCAGATGATCATGAGCCGTCACATAATATGATAAGCCCGAGCCAATGGACCTAATCACTCACAATAATATCTATGTGTGCATTAGCATATCTCCATGCCCCGTGATTGTTGATCTCATCATCATCGGTTCTATCGGATCGTCGCATCACCATGCGTCGCGATCTCCCGCCACGACATTGTGGGTCCCGCTGTAGCCTCCACGCTCCCGCTACGCCTCTTCATGTAATTACAAATAATCACAGGCACGCAGGCCCAACAATAAACGAGAAAAACGCAAGCTCGCAGGCTCTACTAATAATAATAATCACAATTACACATATCACAACACATGGCTCATGATCATCCATCCACATTATACATCACATGTACATCACATCATACGTAGGATTACTAGATATATATAATAATTAATTAAACTATTTAATTAATTATTTTTTAAAAAATCAGGACATGCTCAAAATTTTTAGAATTATCAAGGGTATTTTCATAATTCTAGATGAGATGATAGTCCTCTAAATTTTTAGAATTATTGAGGGTATTTTTAAAATTCTGTATATGAGGACAGTCCTCAGAAATTTTAAAATTCAGAGGGGCAGGATCATCATTTTCTCAAAAGGATGCCCTAGCCCTCTCCTTGCCCCTATCTGTGCCGCTATCGCTGCTGCCCCTGTGCAGGCAGCGGTGCTGCACGCCGTCGACGTGGGCAGTCGCCCCTTCGGTAGGCACTGTTGCCCTCGGGCGGCACCTCATGGGCTGGTGGCCGCTCCTGCCAGCGGCCGCCCTTGCAGGCGGGAGCCCTAGCCGCGGGGCTACCCCTTGCGGCGTTGCAGCGGGCAGCCGCCACCTGCGGCCTAGACGCAAGCGCTGCCTACGCCTGCAGGCGATGCCCCTGCAAGCGCCAACCATGCCCACGGGAGGTCGCGCCTGCTGGCGGCTGCCCCTTGCGGGCTGGTTGCCCCTGCAAGGGGGTTTTGGCCATGGCCGGCCGCAGCCGGCTGCCCCTTGCAGCCGGCCTGGCTGTGGGTGGTCGGCCCTACATGGGGGCTGGCAGTGGCTGGCCGCCCCTCCTCCTCGCTGTTCATGCTGTGAACACGTAGAACGATTCTACGCGATTTAATCTCATCACACGTAGTTTAAAATCAATCTTTCGCATGAAAACCTTAGCTCTGATACCACTGTTAGGAAACCTCAGTGGGTGCATCACATGCACAGCAAAAATCAAAACAAAAAACTGGTTTCCCACGTAGATTAAATCGTTGTGCAAAGATTGGGGTCACGAGAAAAACCACAAAAATAGAAAAATCACGATATGTGAGAAATTGATTTTACCCAGGGAGATCGTATATCCCTGTATTCCAGATCCGGATGGAGAAGATGAAGGAGGTCAAGCGTCCTCCTCTCTAGCGATATCCACATGATGGATCTCTACAGCGAGACTCCTCCATTCTGATCTTGCAACTCTTGCTCAGAGGGAGAGAGAAGAATTGGAGGTGGTGGCTAAAGCTGCAGCCTATCAACCATGAGTCTCCCCTCTATTTATAGAGAGCCACCAAAACCCTAGGGCTCCTTCCTTAGTTGGTATTGGATCTCCATCCAATAACCCACTAACCTTGCATTATTGGATCTCTATCCAATAATCTCCTTAGGCCTATAATTGAGCCTTAATCAAGGAGCCCATCAACATAGGGTCTCATCTAATGAGAATAGGGGCTAATTGGATCTTCATCCAATCCTCTATTCCCTGAAGCATCCACCATATGTGTGTGACCCTCTAGGCCCGATACCGAATTGGTCGTGAGTCACTCCCATCAGAACTTCTTCTGATATAGTGAATTATTATCCCCATAATAATTCACTCGACTCATCGACTATGGATATACTAGGCCACTACGCCATAGTCCTCGGACGGTAAAGGGGAGATCAAATCCATCGGACCTGTCTATCCACAGTTATAATGTATCTATAATCCCTCATCCAAATAATATCCCAGAGACCATATATTGGACATGGTATTGTTAAGTCACATACGGAATCAGTTTGTCTTACTCTATTCGGATTCTACCGGAGAACTCCTTCTCTCTCAATACGAATGACCATGACTAGGGATTTGTCTGAGCAAGTATATATGAGATATTCCTCTTATGATACTGAGAGTGGATGATCCTTTATTGACACTCAATTGCCTTCGTAAGGTTGGCTACCAATCCCGATAACTAGTTGTACCAGATCTGAAACTTTCCAAACCTGTAAGTCTGGCGTCAAAGAAATGAGTACTAATACAAGGCATCCTTGGTGTCTCAAGTCTAAGGACCAGATATACATTTGAGACTACGAAATCACTGTCTAACATTAGGTATCATTAACCATACAACATTCCATAAGCGGATCAATTAGTGAACTCATTCTCTAATGAGCACCTGTACTATATCGTTAGTGTCTCCACACAAGTGACTATGAGACCAGTCGCCTCTATCATATGGACAGGTATATAGTACACCAATCTACCTGGTTATCTAAATGTCCCTCTTGAGTCACTTATGACCGGGATTATTTAGGATCTGTGTTTAAAGGTGAATCAATCTCATTATTATGATATCATCACGATCTGATTCCAATTGCACAAAACCAAGGACATCACAATATATATGTAACAAATAATATAATGTGAGAATATGCTAATATTAATCATAAGCAAAAAGATTTTATAACGTGTCACACGTGTCATCACTCACGTGATTGGCTTGCAGGGCACTTGTAACCAGCAACGTCACATCAAGAGACCAAATTAAAACCCCCTCCTATGATATTATTAAGTTAGTAAGCATGAGATAATTAGATTGACTTACGTGGCCTTCAATCGATATATGAAAAAATTGAATCCTGACATAGGTTAAGTTAGTCGAGTCCTTCGAGGCTCACCTATTTTCGTAATTCAAAATCTTGCCTACGACATAGAGATAATACTGGTGACCTTAGGATATGGTATGCTTAGTTGAGTCCCTCGATGGCATATCATAAAATCAAATTGATCTTATAACAATGGTGGTGACTTATGAACATAATGGTTGGTCGAGCCCGTTAAGACCATGATGGTTTGGAGGTTGAATAGGATGAAAATCATAAGAAGTTGTGATTGGCAAAAATGCATACCTTTTTGGGCTTAGTGTGACTGGTTGAGTACCTCAAGGTTATACTAAGACACTGATTAGATCCTGATCCCCCCTATAAGGCTATCGGAGACTTCTGCTTCATGTGCCGAGGGTGTCGCTTGATTCACCAAAAAATTAATGGGAGTATATTAAGATAGAAGTTCATATCTTAATTATTTATTTTTCTATAAAATCTACATGTTATTCATTTATGATATATCTTGACTTGTTAGAAACATGTTGCTTGAAAATCCTCTACATTGCATACTTGATGCTAATCACTTCACTAGTCCAAATTATACAAATTGACTCTATAACTTGAGAATTGGTCTCATAGTGAAGAAAATTATATATGTCATTGACATGATTTTGCCCATGCTAGAGGAAGGGGCAAGCGAGGATGAGATCGTATGCTATATGAAATATATAGATGATTCCACTTTAGTTAAGTGCTATATGTTTGCCTCTATGATTCTTAAGCTATAGAAGCAACATGAGAGCATGAATGTCAATTTTATCCTTCTTCATCTTTGCTAGTTATTTTAAGAACAGGAAAGAACTCAGAGATATGAGATATTCAAGAGTCTCTTTCGTGTTAGGATGACAGAGAAAAAATCGGTTCACAACCATGTCCTAAGAATGATTGAGTGGATTGAGAAATTCACAGGTGTAGGAATGGTCCTAGATGATAACCTATACGTAGACCTTATACTTCAGTTCCTCCCAGACTCCTTTTCATAATTTATCATAAATTTTAACATGAATAAATTTGAGTTGACTCTCCTTAAGCTCCTCAATATGTTGAGGGAGGATGAGAGCACCATCAAGAAAGAGAAGTCAGCTCGCTACATTGGTGAGACCAAGAGGAAAAGGAAAGCTAATAAGTCCCTTGAGAAGGGCAAGGACAAGGACAAACTGGGTAAGGCAAAAGTTACTAAGAAAGACCTAGGAAAGGATAAAGGTTGGTACTTCCATTGCATCAAAGATGAGTCTTGGAAGAGAAACTACAAAAAGTACCTTACAGAGGAGGTGAAATAGAAGATTGGAGAAGCTCACGGTACATTCATGATCAGTTTCCATTTGTTAGATTTTTATGATAACACATTGGTATAGGATACCAAGAGTGCTTATCATATCAACAATTCATTGCAGGTTCTTAGAAGACCTAGGAAATTGGTGAGAGGTAATGTAATATCCCTCATTTTTAAAATATTTATAATGATATATTTTAAATTATTTATGAGGACTCATTTATAAATTTGAGGATTTATTTATTAATTCTCTTGATTAAATAATTTTATATTAAAAATTGATTGCTAGGGACCTAAATATGAATCTTAAAAATATGAAATAAATTATGAAAGATTCATATTAAGTTAATAAAATAAAAAAATATGGTGAGGACATGTGTCACCACCATCTTGTTTAAAGTAGTGTCACTTGTGCATGTGCATAGGTGACACATAAGGTGACACATAAGCACATTGCATGCATGTTTGTCACCTGTCAACCCTTATGTTAGCTTAAATAATTAACAATTAGAGAAAAAAAAGATTTCGGCTACAACGTGAACTTGAGGAGAAGAAGAAGAAGAAGAAGAAAAAAGAAGGAAAGAAGTGGAAATTTTGAGATTGTGATCTAATTCACACCCTTGGGATCAAAATTTGTAAAGGTAAGTGTTCTAACCTCATCCTATATATTTATCCTTTTTCTACTAAAATTTATCCTTGTTCTTACTTTGATTATGAGAAAAATTTAAGATAAAACCAAAATCTCTTTTGTTGGATGCCTAAGTATGAATATATAATATTGTCAAGATTATGACCTATTTGCTTTCTTATTACTCTAACTTTTAGTATAGACCTCTGATTTGGATAAAACTTAACTTTTTTAAAAATAGATTCACATATCATTCTTTTAAAATTAACTTTGAAGAATTTGGAGTTTATTTGCTAGTCTAAATAATTATTTCAATTGAGCATATAAAATCTATAAAATAGAGTCTATACCTCCTGACCTTTCATCACTATATTGCTTATATCTTTCTGTTGGACTCTCTGATTTATGCAACACTAGATTCATTAGAAAATAAACTCATAGATCTTTTATTTGATACTAGGATTGAAAGATTTGGAGTCCAAATAACTATCAAAATTTCTATTTTGTTAGACCTTATGGATTATGTGAAATAGGGACTATGATTTTGGACCTTTGGCTGCTAAATCATCTATAATTTTTTGTAGAGACCTTCAATTTGTATAAAAATTATTTTATTTGAAACTAGATTGATTTATCTTTCCAACAACATATAATTTAGAGCATATTTGATCATCTAAATAACTTTGTAATTTGCCTTCAGAATTCTGCCAAAATAGGGATTATATCAATTCTGCCTATAATTGCTTCATCCATCCTTCAATTGAGCCTTACAGTATTGCTTAAATTCTTATGCACTCTTGTTATTTATTCTTTGACTATCTAAATATAAATTATGAATGTTTATGTTGACATCATATTGCTTCATATTACCACATGTATATTTCATTATTCCACATGTGCTTCCGATATATGTCACTTTTATTGCTTATGTCCCTTTGTACTCTAGTGTTTATGGGATATTTTGAACCTTTGCCAGAAATGGTAAATGGTATATTATGCTTGGAGCCTGTGATGCTCTACTATATTTGGTAGTCAGATGGACCACATTATGTTTGTGATCCCACTTCACTATCTATGTTTTTGATATATTATCGGATTATATTCTATCTATGATCCAATTAAAGCCCATCCTTCAATTGAGTCTTACAGTATTGCTTAAATTCTTATGCATTCTTATTCTTTATTCTTTGACTATCTGAATACAAATTATGAATGTTTATGTTGATATTGTATTGCTTCATATTATCATATGTATATTTTATTATTTTGCATGTGCTTTCGATATATGCCACTTTTATTGCTCATGTCCTTTTGTACTATGGTGTTTGTGGGATATTTTTAAACCTTTGTCAAAAATGATAAAGAGTATTATGTTCAGAGCCATCTATACTCTTGCCGGCCCCATTAACTTCACTCAAACGTAGGTGGTTGGAGCTCCCAAACGTGGGGGACTTATGTTTGGTGGTCATTCAGTGATGGATGATCCACAGTATGTTTATGGTCTCACTTCACCATCTATATCTTTAATATGATACCCAGAGCATTGCTTATGAGTTTATTTATGTGCTTTGAATAAGAATGAATAAATATTATGTCTGATATAATATTGAGCTTCTGTTCCTTAATTGTTCATTTGATAAGCTTTGAGATTATTCCTACACCATTGATATGCTTTAAAATATATCCTATGCACCTTTGATATGCTCTATATCATTTCACATTCTGCTGATATATTCTGAAACTCTTTATGCATCCTTGATATGCTCTGAAATATTTTATTTGTCATTGATATGTTCTGAAACATTTTATATATGTTTGACATGCTCCTAACTATTTCGAATGTCATTGTTATATTTCTGAAATATTTCATTTGCTATTGATATATTCTGAAATATTTCACACACCATTGACATGTTCTGAAATGTTCTAAGCATCTGTGATATGCTATGAAATATTATATTTATCTTTAATATGTTCTGAAACACTTTATACATCTTTGATACGCTCTAAAATATTTTATATTCCCAATTATATGCTCCAACTACTTTTTCTCTACTATTATGATCAAAGTATGTTTTGAATCAAATGATTTATGATTATGTATCTACGAGATACTCTCTATGGACACCTTTGCCTTGCCATTCGATATCAAGTTTGATTTAAAAGCTATCATTCTTTGTCTTGGATATGTTAGTCACTTGTTGTGCTCTATATGCTCACCCTATTACTATATAAATTTTACAGGTTAACTTGTCGCTTACAAAAAAAGTTTAGAACTGAGCTGAGATAGTGAAAAGCTATGGAAATTTTAGACAAGTCTTGTTGGGAGATGTTGTATAAGAATATTTTGTATGTAATGAAATATTGTAGATAAATATTTTAGACAAGTCTTGTCGGAAGAAATAAAAAAAATCTATCCTCATCTTTTCGTCGATGGAGATTTAATAAATTTAGAGGACTAAATTTTATTTTAAAGGGGGGGGGGGGGGTGGGGGACAGTGTAATATCTCTCATTTTTAAAATATTTATAATGATATATTTTAAATTATTTATGAGGACCCATTTGTAAATTTAAGGATTTGTTTATTAATTCTCTTGATTAAATAATTTTATATTAAAAATTAATTATTAGGGACTTAAATGTGAATCTTAAAAATATAAAATAAATTATGAAAATTCATATTAAGTTAATAAAAAAATAAAAAAATATGGTGAAGACGTGTGTCACCACCTTGTTTAAAGTAGTATCACTTGTGCATGTGCATATGTGCCATATAAGCACATTACATATATGTTTGCCACCTATCAACCCTTATGTTAGCTTAAACAATAACAATTAGAGAAAAAAAAAGTTTTGGATGCAACTTAACTTGAGGAGAAGAAGAAGAAGAAGAGAAAGAAAGAAGTGGAAATTTTGAGATTGTGATCTAATTCACACCTTTGGGATCAAAATTTGTAAAGTCAAGTGTTCTAACCTTATCCTATATAATATCTTCTATCCTTTTTCTATTAAAATTTATCCTTGTTCTTACTTTGATTATGAGAAAATTTTGGGATAAAACCGAAATCTCTTTTGTTGGATGCCTAAGTATGAATTTATAATATTGTTAAGATTATGAGCTATCTGCTTTCTTCATGCTATAACTTTTAGTACAGACCTCTTATTTGGACAAAACATAGCTTTTCAAAAATAGATTCATATATCTTTCTTTTGAAACTGACTTTGAAGAATTTGGAGTTTTTTTTGCTAGCCTAAATATTTATTTCAATTGAGCATATAAAATATATAAAATAGAGTATGTACCTCCTGACCTTTCATCACTATATTACTTATATCTTTCTGTTGGAGTCTCTGATTTATGCAACAATAGATTCATTAGAAAATAGACTCATAGATCTTTCATTTGATACTTGGATTGAAAGATTTAAAATCTAAATGATGATCAAAATTTTTATTTTATTAGACCTTATGGATTCTATAAAGCAGGGACTATGAGTTTGGACCTTTGGCTGCCAAATCATCTTTAACTTTTTGTAGAGACCTTCAATTTATATGAAACATATTTTATTTGAAATTAGATTGATTTATCTTTCCAACAACACCTTTTTGATTAATTTGGAAAATGTTTGATCATCTGAATAACTTTGCAATTTGCCTTCAGAATTCTGCCAGAATAGTGATTGTATCAATTTTGCCAATACTTGCTTCATCCATCCTTCAATTGAGCCTTACAGTATTACTTAAATTCTTATGCACTCTTGTTCTTTATTCTTTGACTATCTGAATATAAATTATGAATGTTTATATTGACATTGTATTGCTTCATATTAGCACGTGTATATTTCATTATTCCACATGTGCTTCCGATATATGCCACTTTTATTGCTCATGTCCCTTTGTACTCTAGTATTTATGGGATATTCTGAACCTTTTCCAGAAATGGTAAAGGGTATGTTATGCTTGGAGCCTATGATGCTCTACTATATTTGGTGGTCAGATGAACCACATTATGTTTGTGATCCAACTTCACCATCTATGTTTTTGATATGTTACCGGATCATATTCTGTCTATGATCCAATTAAAGCCTATCCTTCAATTGAGCCTTATAGTATTGCTTAAATTCTTATACACTCTTCTTCTTTCTTCTTTGACTATATGAATACAAATTATAAATATTTATGTTGGCATTGTATTACTTCATATTAGCACATATATATTTCATTGTTCTGCATGTGCTTCTGATATATGTCATTTTTATTGCTCATATCCTTTTATATTCTAGTGTTTGTGAGATATTTTCTCGACCTTTGCCAGAAATGATAAAGGGTATTATGTTCAGAGCCAGCTATGCTCTTGCCGACCCCACTTACTTTACTCAAATGTGGGTGGATGGAGCTCCCAAATGTGGGAGACTTATGTTTGGTAGTCGTTTAGCGATGGATGATCCACATTCTGTTTATGGTCCCACTTCACCATCTACGTCTTTGATATGATACCTAGAGCATTGCTTATGAGTTTGTTTCTGCGCTTTGAATATAAATGAATGAATGTTATGTCTGATATGATATTAAGCTTTTGTTCCTTAATTGTTCATTTGATAAGCTTTGAGATTATTCCTACACCATTGATATGCTTTAAAATATATCTTATGCACCTTTGATATGCTCCGAATCATTTCACATTCCGCTGATATATTCTGAAACTCTTTATGCTTCCTTGATATGCTATGAAATATTTCATTTGCCATTGATATGTTTCGAAATATTTCATATGTGTTTGATATGCTCCTAACTATTTTGAATGTCATTGTTATGTTTCCGAAATGTTTCATTTGCTATTGATATATTCTGAAATATTTCACTCGCCATTGATATATTATGAAATGTCCTAAGTATCTGTGATATGCTCTGAAATGTTTTGTATTCCCAATCTCTACTGTTATGATCAAAGTATGTTTTGAATGAAATGATTTGTAATTATGTATCTATGAGTATACTCTCTATGGATTCTTACACCCTTGTCTTGTCATTCGATATCAAGTTTGATTTGAAAGCTATCATTCTTTGTCTTGGATATGTTAGTCACTTGCTGAGCTCTATATGCTCACCCTGTTGCTATATAAATTTTACAGGTTAACTTGTCGCTTGCATTAAAAAGTTTAGGACTGAACTGAGATAGTGAAAAGCTATGTAAATTTTGGACAAGTCTTATTGGGAGATGTTATATAAGAATATTTTGTATATAATAAAATATTATAGATAAATATGAACTTATGTATCTTGTAAAAAGGTTAGAATACTTCTCAGTGTGGAATATTTGAATGTTAAGTTTTACAATCATATGAAGTGATGGAAAATAGTTGGTTTTGTATTTGTATATATTTCTGAGACTAATGGTTTTATAAGTGTGGTTAATATTTTTGGTTAAGTTAATCTTCGAGTTTTGTGGATTATCGAGTGATGTGGTGTAAAATTTATAAACTGCACAGGTTTTCTGAATGGATGTGAATGATATTTAAAAATGTGTAATCAGTATCCTCAAATTTAGTTTGGATCCTGGGTTCGGATTGTGAACGAATTATAGTGTATTTCTGATTAAGACAGGGTCACCCCTGTCGAATGTGATATAATTCGGGGGGCATGACATGTAAGATGAACCTAAAGATGGATAATGGAGCAAGAGTTGATGTAGTTGCTATTGGTGGGGCCACCCTACATCTGCTTAGTGGAGCTACTATTGCATTAGATGCATATTATTATGTTCCTTCTATCATCAAAAATATTATCTCTATTTCATGTTTGACAATTATAGATATAAATTAATTTTTTAAAATAATAGTTGCTCATTGATTTTGGATGATAAGATCATCACTAGAGGAACATTAGATAATAGTTTGTTTGTACTAGATATAATTCCATAAATCATGAATTAAAGTGCATCCACAAGAAAATGATATAAGGTAAACAAGGAGAGTACTTGATAGAGTTAAGCAAGATTGGAGAACTTAGCTTAAGCACCATTCTAATGGTCGAGTCTGTTCAGAAACCTAACACACAAGTTCCAACTTTGTATAGGTTTGGATACGAAAGACATATGGGACATTAATGGAGACGATACTTAGGATGTGGATCCTCAGACCTTTGAGAAGGCTATTATGAGTATAGATTTCGGATAGTGGCAAAAAGCCATAAATTATGAGATAGATTTCATGTATTTCAATAAGGTTTAGAACCTTATTAATACACCTAAGGGTATTGTACCCATCAACTTACAAATGAATCTTCAAGAAGAAGATTGAAGTCGATGGAGGGGTGGAGACCTATAATGCAAAAAATGGTGGCCTAAGGGTATTGTCAACGGTAAGGAGTTAACTATGATGAAAAATTCACACTCGTAGGCATGTTGAAATCCATTATAATTATTTTAAATATTACAGCACGTTATGACTATGAGATCTAGCAGATAGACGTGAAAATCGCATTCCACAATGGCAATCTCGAGGAAGAGGTATATATGATACAACCTAAAATATTCATATGCAGGGACAGCCCAGATAAGATATACAGGTTGCTCAAGTCCATCTATGGACTTAAGCAAGCTTCCAAAGTTGGAACATAAGATTGATGATACGATCAAATCTTATGACGAACATAAGATTTAATGATGTGATCAAATCTTATGACTTAGTTAATAACCAAAATGAGTCTTTTGTGTACAAGAAGGTAAGTGAGAGCATTATCACCTTCCTGATGTTGTATATGGATGACATCTTGATTATTGGGAATGATATAAGAATGCTCTCCATAATTAAGGCTTGTCTATCTAGAAGGACTTAGGGGAAGCATCCTATATTTTGGAGATTTGGATTTATAGAGATAGATCCAAGAGGATAATTGACTTGTCCCAGTCCAGGTACATAGACTCCATTGTCAAAAGGTTTGGCATAAAAAAATTCAAGAAATGTCTCGTACCAATGAGACATAGAATATCACTTTCTAGGAGTGTCTTCAAAGACTCCTGAAGAAAGGGCAGACTTCTAAAGAAAGGGCAGACATGGATATGATACCCTATACCTTATAGGGTCTATCATGCATACTATGTTATATATCAGGCTTAATATAGTGCATTCTCTGAATATCACGAGCAGGTATCAGGCGAATCCATGTTTGGAACACTAGAAGGCAATAAAGTGCATCCTTAAATACTTGAGAAGGACTAAGGATCTTTTACTAATATACGGAGGAGATGGCCTCTAGGTTGAGGACTACATGACTCAAGTTTCTAGTCTGATATTGATAACAACAAGTTGAACTCATGGTATGTCTTCACCCTAAATGGAGGAGCAGTAAGCAGAAAGAGTTCCAACCAAGATACTACTGTTATCTCAATCATGTTGGGAAATCTCAAGGGGAGCATCACATGCACAGCGGAAAATCAAAAACAAAATCGATTTTCCACGTATAGTAAAATCGTCGTGCAAAAGGTTGGTAGGTAGAAAAAGCCATAAATCAAAAATTACATCGTGTGAGAGATCATTTACCTAGGGAGATCATATATCTCTATTTTTCCATATCCGGATGGAGAGGATGAATGAGGTCAAACGTCCTCCTCTCTAGTGGTATCTACACGATGGATCGATGCAGCGATACTCCTATAATCGCTACCCCAAGTCTCGTAACTCTTGCGGAGAGGGAGGGAGGAGAATATGAGGGGTGACCAAAGATGCAACCTATCATCTATGTGCCTCCCCTCCTATTTATAGAGAGCTATCTGTATAACCCTAATAGATCTTGCCTTAGTGGGTATTGGATCTCTATCCAATTACTCACTAACCTTGGATTATTTGATCTATATCCAATAATCTCCTTTGGTCTCTAATTGGGCCTTCGAAGCCCATCAATGTAGGGTCTCATCTAATAAAAATAGGGGTTAATTGAATAACTCATATCCAATCCTCTATTCGTTGAAATATCTCACTATATGTATGTGACCCTCTAGGCCTAATATTGAGCGAACCGTGAGTCTGACCAATCAAAACTCCTTCTGACTAAGTGAATTATTATAATAATTCACTTGATTCATCGACTATGAACGTACTAGGCCACTACGCCATAGTCCCTAGACGGTATAGGGGATCTTATCCATTAGACCTATCTGTCCTCAGTTACTATGTATATATAATCCCTCATCCATCTAATATCTCAGATATCGTATACCGGATATGGTATTACTGTAAGGCCATATACAAAATCCGTCTAAGTCTCGTTCTAATTGAATTCTCCCGGAGAACTCATTCTCTCTCAATCCGACCAACCAAATTATGGATTTACATGAGCGAGAGCATACGAGATATTTCTCTCATGATATTGAGAGTGGATGATCCTCTATTGATACTCAATAGCCTTCATAAGGTTGGCTACCAATCCTGATAACTGATTATACCAGATCTGAAACTTTCGAAACCTGTAAGTCTAGCGTCAAAGAGAGTATACTCAAACAAGACATCTTTGGTGTCTCAAGTCTAAGGGCCAGATATATAACTGGGACTACGGAATCACTATCTGATGTCATATATTATACCATACAATATTCTATAAACAGATCAATCAGTGAACTCATTCTCCAATGAGCACCTATACTGTATTCTTAGTGTCTCCACATAAGTGGCTAAGAGGCCAACCGCCTCCATCATATGGATAGGTATACGGTACAATGGTTTATATGGTTGCCTCGATGTTCCTCTCGAGCAACATATGACCAGGATTATTTAGGATCTGTGTTTAAAGGTGAATTGATCTTATTATCATGATCTCATCACAATCTAATTCTCATTATGTAGAACCAAAGACATTATAATATATATATATATATATATATATATATATAATATAAAAATATTATATATAATATAATATAAAAATATTATATATAATATAATATAAAAATATACTAATAAATAATAATATAAAAAATACTGTGTAGCGTATCACACGTGCCACATCACTCATGTGATTGGCTTACAAGGCACTTGTAACTAGTAATCTTCCACTTGACTTAAAGCCAATCACCTGTGTGTCTGATGCTCATCAGACCCCTGTGACTCTAAAAGATAATTTGAGCTTAATGACTTTGTCAATAGATCTGCAATGTTATCTTCAGATAGAACTCTTTTCATTGCTATATTTTTATGGGCTATGATCTCTCTTATTAAGTGAAATCTCCTTAGAACGTGCTTAGACTTCTGATGAGACATTGGTTCCTTTACTTGAGCGATCACCCTACTGTGTCACAGTAAATGGGAATCGGCTCCACGCTGCTCGGTATAACTCCCAAATCCCTGATGAACTTCTTCATCCACACCCCTTCATTTACTGCTCCTATTGCAGCAATGTATTCTACATTTATAGTCGAGTCAACAGTAGTATCTTGCTTAGAATTCTTCTAGTTTACTTCTCCTTCATTCAGGGTGAAACATACCCTGAGTTTAACTTGCTATCATCAATGTCAGACTGGATACTCGAGTCTGTGTAGCCCTTAACCTCGAGGCTACTTTATTCATATACTAGTAAACGATCCTTAGTCTTTCTCAAGTACTTAAGGATACACTTTACTTTTTTTCAATGTTCCAAACATGGATATGTCTGATACCTACTCGTGACACTGAGAGCATGCATTATATTAGGCCTGGTATATAACATAACATATATAAGAGATCCTATCGTTAAGGCATAGGGTATTTTATCTATGTCTGTCCTTTTTTCAGAAGTCTTGGAGACAGATTCCTAGAAAGTGATATTTATATCTCATCGGCATGAGACCTCTCTTGAAATTCTCCATGCCAAACTTTTTGAAAATAGAGTCTATATACCTAGATAAGCCAAGCATCCTCTTGGATCTATCTCTATATATTTGGATCCCTAAAATATAGGATGCTTCCCTTAGTCATTTATGGAGAAGTTTCTAAATAGCAAAGTCTTTACTGTGGTAAGCATTCTTACATCATGCCCAATTATTAGGATGTCATTCACATATAACACCAAGAAGGTGATAACGCTCTCACCTACCTTCCTATACACACAAGTCTCATATTCATTCTTTACGAAGTCATAAGATCTGATTATCTCATTACATCTTATGTTCCAACTTCGGGATTCTTGACATAGTCCATAGATGGACCTTAGCAACCTGCTCATATTTACAAGCCAAAATCGATCATAAAGCAAACCAAACTACAGCTGCCAAGCCTACTGCAAGCCCGCTACTTGCTGTATAAGGTATGTACACAAACCAAAGACACGGACAAACAAGAACATTTTATTGAACACCTTGTTTATATTTTTGTTCGTGACAGCCCGCCTCTGCCCACGGGCGGGCGCTACTGCCCTCGGGGAACGGTGCCTCTACTAGTAGGTGTCATCTCCGCAAGCACTGCACCTACTGGAGGTCGGTCCAGCAAGCGATAGTCTTGGCTGCGGGCAGTTGCCCCTTGCGGCCTGGCCATGGGCAGCCACCCTTACAGGCGGCCCTGGCTGCATGCGGTCGCCCCTATAGGGGCCTTGGTCGTGGCCGGCCGCCCTTGCAGGTGGCCTGGCCGAGAGCAGCTGCCCCTACAAGCGACCTACCCGTAGGTGGCTACCCCTCTCCTCGCTGCCTTCACTGCAACGCAACAACAAACGCGTAGAATAGTTTTATGCAATTTAATCTCATCACACGCAGTTTTAAATCAATCTTTTACATGAAAAACTTGGCTCTTATACCACTATTAGGAAACCTCAGCGGGAACATCACATGCACAGTGAAAGATAAAAAATAAAACTAGTTTCTCACGTAGATCAAAATCGTCATGCAAAAGATTTGTACATAGAAAAAAAGCTGCAAAACCAAAAACTGTATTATGTGAGAGATTGTTTACATAGGGAGATCGTATATCCCTGTTTTTCCAGATCCTAATAGAAAGGATGAAGTAGGCCAAACATCCTCCTCTCTAGCAATATCCACACGATGGATCGCTGTAGTGATACTCCTCCAATCGCAGTCCCAAGTCTCGTAATTATTGCACAGAGGGAGGGAGGAGAATAGGAGGGGATGACCAAATGTGCAACCTATCATCTATATGCCTCCCCTCCTATTTATAGAGAGCCGCCCATATAACCCTAATGGATCCTGCCTTTAGTGGGTATTGGATCTCCATCAAATTACCCACTAAACTTGGATCATTAGATCTCTATCCAATAATCTTCTTTGGTCTCTAATTGGGCCTCATGCTAGGAGCCCAACAATGTAGGGTCTCATCTAATGAGAATATGGGCTAATTAAATAACTCATATCCAACCTCTATTTGCTGAAGCATCCACTATATATGTGTGACCATCTAGACCCAATACCGAGCTAGCCGTGAGTCCTACCTATCAGAACTCCTTCTGACTCAATGAATTATTATCTCATAATAATTCACTCAAGTCATCGACTATAGATGTAGTTAGGAAACTTCAGCGGGAGCATCATATGTGCAGCGGAAGATCAAAACAAAATTGGTTTCCCATGTAGATCAAATCATCGTGCAAAAGATTGGATTACGAGAAAGCCACAAAAACTGAAAAATTATATCATGTGATAGATTGATTACCTAGGGAGATTATAGTTTCTATTTTCAAAGATCCAGATAGAGTGGATGAAGAAGGTCAAGAGTCCTCCTCCCTATAGCGAAACTCCTCCATTCTAATCTCGCAACTCTTGCACAAAGGGAGGGAAGAGAATAGGACGGGGTGGCCAAAGCTGTAGCCTATCAACCATGAACCTCCCTCCTATTTATAAAGAGCCACCAAAAATCCTAGAGGTCATGTCTTAGTGGGTATTGGATCTCCATCTAATTACCCATTTATCTTATATTATTGGATCACTATCTAATAATCTTCTTTGGCCTCTAATTGGGCCTCATGCAAGGAGCCTATCAGTGTAGGGTCTCATCTAATGAGAATAGAGGCTATTTGGATCTCTATCCAATTCTCTGTTTGCTGAAGCATCCACCATATGTGTGTGACCCTCTAGGCCCGATACCGAACTAGTCGTGAGTCACTTCCATCAGAACTCCTTTTGGTATAGTAAATTATTATCCTCATAATAATTCACTCGACACATCGATTATGGATGTACTAAGCCACTACGCCATAGTCCCCAAACGGTACAAGGGGATCAAATCCATCAAACTTGTTTATCCACAGTTACTGTGTATATATAATCTCTCATTCAACTAATATCCCAGATATTATATGTTGGATATGGTTCTATCATATCACATACGGAATCTGTTATAGTCTTGCTCTAATCATATTATTCAGAGAACTCCTTCTCTCTCAATCCGAATGATCCTGGCTAGAGATTTGTCTAAGCAAGCACATATGAGATATTTCTCTCATGATACCGAGAGTGGATGATCTTCTATTGACACTCAATTACTTTCATAAGGTTGGCTACCAATCCCGATAACCAACTGTACCAGATTTGAAACATTCCAAACCTATAAGTCTGACATCAAAAAAATGAGTACTCAAACAAGGCATCTTTGGTGTCTCAAGTCTAAGGACCATATACACAACTGAGACTATAGAATCGCTGTCTGACATTAGGTATCATTAACATAAGCGAATCAATCAGTAAACTCATTCTCCAATAAGCATCTGTACTATATCTTTAGTGTCTCCACACAAGTAGCTTTGAGACCAGTCGCCTCCATCATATGGACGGGTATATAGTACACTGGTCTGTTTGATTATCTCAATGTCGCTCTTGACTAACCTACGATTGAGATTATTTGGGATCTGTGTTTGAAGGTGAATCGATATCATTATCGTGATCTTATCACGATCCAATTCCCATTGCACAGAACTAATGACATCATAATATATATATATATATATATATATATATATATATATATATATATATATATATATATATATATATATATATATATATATATATATATATATATATATATATATTATATATATATATATATGTGTGTGTGTGTGTGTGTGTGTGTGTGTAACAGATAATATAATAGGAGAATATGCCAATAATAATTATAAGCAAAAAGATCACGCAACGTATCACACATGTCATCACTCACGTGATTGGTCTGTAGGGCACTAGTAACTAACAATCTCCCACTTGACCTAAAACTAATCACCTATGTATCTAATCCCGATTAGACCCCTGTGACGCTCATATAATATGAGTCATTGGCTTCGTCAGTGGATCTGCAATGTTATCTTTGGATGAAAATCTTTCCATTGCTACATCTTTTCAGGCTATGATCTCTCTAACTAAGTGGAACCTCCTCATAACAATTCTGATGAGACATGGGTTCCCTTGCTAGAGCTATCGCCCTGTCGCTGTCACAGTATATGGGAATCAGCTCCATGTTGCTCGATATGACTCTCAAATCCCTAATGAACTTTTTCATCCACACCCCTTGTCTTTGACGATATCCTTTAGCTACTAGTCTTGCCTTATAGGTCTCTACCTTTCAATCCACTCTGGTCTTCTTCTTGAAGATCCACTTGCACCTGATGGGTACAATACCCTCGGGTGCATCCACAAGATTTCAAACCTTGTTAGAGTACATATAATCCATCTCAGAATTCATGGCTTCTTGCCACTTCCCAGAGTTTATACTCATAATAGCCTCCTAGTAGGTTTGAGGATAAATATTTTGAGAGTCTTCTCCACTGATATATCTCACATATCTTTCAGGAGGATAAGATATTCTGTTGGACCTATGTAAAGTTGGCACTTATTACTAGATACCTGAACAAACTCGAACTCTATAATTGTGCTTGAGCTAGGTTCTCCAACCTTACTCAACTCTATCTCACTCTCACTGTTCCTTCTCAATGAACACAGCTCTCTTAGCAACAAAGACCTTTCGGTCCTCTGGATGATAGAAATAATACCCACAAGTTTCCTTGGGGTATCCCACGAACTTACACCGTTTCATCCTTGATTCTAACTTATCGAGATTGTCTTCTAACGTGGACAGGACAACCCCAAATCTTAACCACTTTAAGGCTTCTTTCCTTTCTATATCTCATATGACATAGATACTACCGACTATGATGAAACTCTGTTCAGAAGGTAAGCTACGATCTCTGGGGCGTATCCCCAGTATGAGACGGGTAGGTCAGCGGAACTCATCATGAACCGCACCATACCTTACAGTGTGTAATTCCTCCTTTCTGATATACTATTGAGCTGAGGTGTATGAGGAGGTGTCTACTGGGATAGAATCTCATTGTCCTTGAGGAAATAGGTGAACTCCATACTCAGGTACTCTCCTCCTCGACCTGATCGAAGAGTCTTAATACTCTTTCCAATCTAGTTCTCGACTTCATTCTTATATTTCCTGAATTTCTCAAAGGTCTCGGACTTGTACTTGATCAAGTACTCGTGTCCATACCTAGAAAGATAATCAGTGAATATAATGAAGTATGAGTAACCACATATAGCCTGAGTCAGACATGGGACCACATACATTACTATGTATGAGTTCCAATAACTCAATGGTTCTCTCTCTAGTTCCACTAAAAGGAGAGTTGGTCATCTTCTAACGAACACAAGGTTTGCAAGTTGCATGACTCATAGTCAAATAGATCTAAGTATCCATCTTTCAATAACTTTTGAATCCTTCCCTCATGTATATGACATAGTCTATAATGTCATAAATATGTATTATTCACCTCGTCTATTTTACTCTTAGACGTATTTATATTCATGATGTGTGAAGTATCTAACATATATAAGCCATTTATCAGGGTCCCTCTAGTGATGATCTCATCATCCATAATTATTGAACAACTATTATTCTCAAAAACTAATTTATATCTAATAATTATCAAACAAGAGATGAAAATAATGTTTTTGATAATAGAGGGAATAAAATAGTATGCATCTAATGTAATAATAGTTCCACCAGGCAGATGTAGGGTGACCTCCCCAATAGCAACTATAGCAACTCTTGCTCTATTGCCCATCTTGAGGTCCATCTAACCTCTAGCCAATCTCCTAGGTCCTGCTAGAACCTGTAACGAATTACAGATATGATAAGTACTTTAGTATCCAATACCCATGTGGTATCATGAAAATATGACAAGTGGAGACTGATCATGAATATACTTTATGCTTCTCCAAGCTTCTGTTTCACCTTATATATAAGGTAGTCCTTACAGTTCCTCTTTTAACGCCTATCTTTGCTGTAGTGGAAGCATTGTCCTTTATCCTTCATCGGGTATTTCTTAGCAACATTTGTCTTACCCGGTCTTTCTTTACCCTTGCCATTCTTAAGGGTCTTATTGGCCTTCCTTTTCTTCTTGGTCTCACTAATATAGAGAACTAACTTCTCCTTCTTAATGACACTCTCAGCTTCCCTCAACATATTGAGGAGCTCAGGGAGAGTCACCTCAAAATTACTCATGTTAAAATTCATGATTAAGTGAGAAAAGGAACATGGTAGGGACTCGAGTATAAGATCAACGCACAGGTTATCCTCTAGGACTATTCCTAAACCTATGAGTTTCTCGATCCACTCTATCATATTTAGGACATGGTTCTCAATCGATGTCCCTTCTATCATCCTGGCTTGGAAGAGTCTCTTGAATATCTCATATCTTTTAGTTCTTCCCTATTTCTCAAATAGCTGGCGAAGATAAAGAAGGATAGAATCTGCATTCATACTTTCATGTTGCCTTTGTAACTCAAAAGTCATGGAGGCCAATATAACATTTTGCCAATATGGAATCATTATATACTTTATATAGGATCGATCTCATCCTCCCTTGCCTCTACTTCCGGTGTGGACATAATTATCTCAAGGACGTATGCGATTTTCTCCATCGTCAGAACAATTCTCAAATTATAGAGCCAATCCGTATAGTTTGGACCAATGAAGCGGTTGACATCAAGTATGTCATGCAAGGGGTTTGTGAGTGATATGTTTCTAACAAATAAGATATAACACAAATAAGTAACATACAAATTTTACAAAAACACTAATTAAGATATAGACTTCTATCTTATTGTACTCTCAATATTTTCCTAGCGAATCACGCGATACCCTCGACACATGAGACGGAAGTCTCCGTTAGACTCCTAGTAGGGATCAGGATCTAATTGGCATCTTAATGCAACCTCGAGGGACTCGACTAATTACACTAAGCCCAAAAGGTAGACAACTCTTGCCAATCACAACTCCTTGTGATTCTCGTCATGTCTAGCCTCCAAATCATCATGGTCTCGAGGGACTTGACCAACCATCGAGGGACCCGACCAACTCAACCATCGTTACAATATGAGTCTGATTTAATGATATGCCCTCGAGGGACTCGACCAAGCATACCATGTCCTAAGGTCACCGATGACATCTCTATGTCATAGGCAAGATCTTGATCACATAGATAGGTGAGAGTCGAGGGACTCGACCAACTCAACCTATGTCATAATTTAATTTCTTCTTATAATGATGGAAGGCCATGTTGGTGGGCCTTGACCCAATTGCCAACTCGACCAATGACATTTGCACTGACCGACAGCTTCTACATCAGCATGATGAGTTGCCTGGAGATTGATACACCCGCTCCAACCAGGGGCTTCACCCTACGAGTAACGAGCCAACAAATATGATGTCTCAACATCACTAGTGTGTTTGCTCTTCCTTGCATGTTTGCAAGGTCAACAGAGGCCAAAGTCAAGTCTACATATTGGAGATACAAAATAGAGAAGTTCAACAAACCAATGAATCTAACCTTCGCCAACGTTTACCCCTCGCCTCAAATATACATGTCCAACCTCGGCCAAGGTCGAGTCCTCAAGAATTAGCAAGGTCAGAAACTTGGTTGTGGTACCTCGATCGAGTTCGACATCAACGTTGCTTGGAAGTGGGTAGTGGGAATCGAACCCGCATCGTTAGCTTGAAAGGCTAGGGGTTATAGTCAACATTGCTTGATCACTTTTAACGTCTCTAATTCAAAACCCAACGTGAAATTTTGATTTCATTCGGCTCCTTTGTGGAAGATTAATGTATTCCTAGAAATACAAATTAGATTTATAACATCTACATCAACCTTTGTGTCTAAATGTATCCAAAACTACTCCATCCCAAGGACCTGTGAACCTACCCAAACTAAAGCCTCACTCTTTTATGTGAGTTTGCAAGAATTAGTGTAAGTGTTAAATAAAAATTTGATCTGAAAAAATTGCTCTAAGTAAGAACTAAAATCGGAAATATTTCTTTCAGAATTCATTGAAATCAAATAAGCAAACAGTTTAAACTTAAGATCGAAAAAGATATTTTGATTTAGCTAATGAATTCCAAAATAAAGAATAAAGAAAGAAGGCTCATAATTTATAGTGGTTCGACCAAAAGCTTACCCTACGTTCACTTTCGAAGTCCTCCCTCGTCGAGACTCGCTGGTGTCCACTAATGATATTCTTTCATTGGTAAAGATCAAACCTCCTACACTTCTCTCCTTTTCACATGTTCAGGAGATGAACCTCTACAATTTTTTCGCTCTTCTGTTAGACTCATTTTACACTTTGAAGCACTCAAGGGAAGCTCTCAAGTTTTAGACAATTTTGGCCAAGTTTACAACCACAATTATTGCACTTTCTTATTACTTTCTTGCTTTCCAATGCAAGAATACTTGTGGCATTTATAGACCCCAATTGATTTTAAAAAATGAAGCCAAAATCTATCCTTTCTCGAAAAGATCGAGTATTAATGATACTATCGTCGGTACCGACGATACCACCATCGGCAGTCGCCTAAAACCCTGGGCGATAGCGGTATTACTTTATCTCATATTGAAGCCTTGATAGGATAAAAATATTTTCAAGAAGAATTATCCTTCTTTTTAGTTATTTCATGTGATTTATTTCAAGAATGTCTTCCAAATCAATGCATGGTCATTTAAGAGCAAAAACTAAGTTTCATTTAAAAAGAAATCATCAAGATCATTACAATAAAAAATTTTCAAACAAGTAAAATATTTTCAAATATTTTAAAACTGAAAACCAAATATCATTTTCAAAAGAAATCATTAAGATTATTACAATAATATATTTAAAATAAAATCATTGATTTATTTTAAATCCAATGATTTTTCTTTCTTAAGTGAGTCTAACTCTTTAGACTTAGTGAATTTAGTTATCATGCAATTTTCATTCTCATTTAAAAAATATTTTTAAATTTTCAAAACTACTAGAGAATGAAGCATGATTTTTCTCTCTTTTTATTTTATTTTAATTCATTCAACAACAAGCAACCTATTTTAACACACAACCATTCAACCATTTAAATCAATTATTCAACAATAACATTTACAAACCAACTTAGTCAATACCAACATACAAGCAATTAATTTTTAACCTTTCATCAAATCCCTTTTTCATACTTTCACATTAAAAATGGCTAAGGTTTTTTTATCTAATTTATTTTTGTACTAGCATGCATTGGCTATAAATAAATCATTCATGATGAAAAGACAATTAAGATTAATTTTATAATTATGAACCATCATGAGATTTCTTGTTGATAAACTTAATTCCAACAATTTTTCTTATTAATGTTGCTTAGGCTAGTGAGCTTGAAAGGAGAGTTAGATCTCAAATCATCTGTCTTGAGTATCCACTATTATGATATCATTTTATGCTCCTAGCCTTGTTTAAAGTCAAATTTACAATATAAGAGGTTTTGGTTTAAGTACCCATTTGACTTTGGGTCTATCATGAAAAGTTCTACCCATTTTTAATAATGACTTTTGGTTGTTTATGGTTCCTTTATGAATCCAAATTAATTTATGTGTAGTATACTTTCTAAATAAGTATTTATAGATAAAGTATTTACATCTACAATAAAAATCATATTTATTTTTTGGTGAAGAATGTAATGTGGGTTTTCTAAAAAGATAGTTAGATTTTGATGAATATTACTCACAAAGCCAATACCTTTCTTATAAACATGAAAAAGGATCATGTTTAAAGATTATTATCTATCTTAAACTTTTCTAAAGTTTATTATAGTATAATATTTTCCTTTTTAATTACCTCTAGTGAGTCACATTTAAAATAAGAAATGCATGATGTTGATGCATCATGCATGTTTTCACGATTACTAGCAAATAAAGTATGATCCTTCTTAAGTAAGTTATAAGTTTTTACTAAGCTTCTTAAATTCATCGAATAATTCATGAAAGTCATTTAACAATTCATCAAATGTAGGAGACAAAGGAAGATTTATTTACCTCGTCATAGATGGTCATGAGTGTAAGATTCTCCACTTATTCTTGGTTGTACTCTTCATTTTCGGAGTGCCTCGGCTTCTTGCATTCATAGCAATAAGTTTTGTCTTACTTAAGTTTATTTTTATATTTTTTATCCTTTTTATTAATTTATTTAATTCTTTTATCATAAGTTCATAGTTCTCATCACTCAATGTTTCACTCGAGCAGTCATTTGTTATTTTCAGTTCAATTTCCTTTATGTTCTTTTGAAGGTATTGTTCTTGTGTTCTCAATTCAATATTTTTTCTGTTATTTGAAATGTATTCTTGGGTTCTCAATGTCAAATCCTTCATGTTCTTTAGAAGGTAATTTTGTTGTTCATTTTTGTAAGTCATTTGATTCATTTAATTTAATTATAATTTCTAATGTGTCATATATCAAAAGTCAAAGTATAAGTAAAAATCTGATTAAATTTATTTTTATCAAAAGTATAAAATATAAGTTTTCTTTTTCAAATCATTCTATTGGTTCATTGGTTTGGAAAATTTTTTAAAATTATTTTTAATAATATATCATAAATCGATATATATATATATATATATATATATATATATAAAGTTGATGTATATATCTATATATTTATGTATAGAAAGTTGATGTATTCGTCAACTTTTCTATATTCTTGATATTATCTTTTATCTACAACCTCTATATCTCCGAATTAATTTATTTTATTTATTTAACAAGCTTCTTTCTTAGTTTTCCTCTTTGATTTCAGAATCGAGTGGTACGCTTACCGAATGATGACAACGAAGACGACAAGATTTCGCATGACCGTTGCTTTTATTGCGCACCATTCTCTTAGATCTTTCAACCTGACAACGACAAATCCAACACGAAAAGAACGACGCACACGACGACACACCAGCGACGGTGCCGACCTCATCTACAGCTTGTTTCGATACCAAAAGACCCCCTTCTTCCTGCTCCCCTCGTCTGGCTCCGCGTAGATACACTCCCGCGCCTCCCTCCACATGGCCTTCAGCAGCGGCGTGCCGTCGAATTGGTAGTACTCCCTCAGCACCGGCTTGATGGCCTGCGTCGCTTCCATGGCGTGGTAGTGCGGCATCGTCGAGAAGAGGTGGTGGGCGACGTGGGTGTCGGTGATGTTGTGGAACACCTTGTTCAGCGGCCCGTAGTCCCTGTCCATCATTGCCAGCGCCCCCCGCAACCAGTCCCACTCGCCGGAGTCGTCGTGGGGCAGCGACGGGTGCGTGTGCTGCAGGTAGGTGATGAGGACTAACCACCCGTTCACGATCAGAAGCGGCACGCCGTACACCCGGACCAACCACCAGAAGCCGTAGCCAGCGGCTATGCGGTAGAGGACGTACGATACCGCCATCAGACCGGCGTCGGAGATGACGATCTGGGATCGCTCCCGGTCCGAGAAGATAGGCCCGTAGGGGTCGAAGTTGCAGGCGAAGCGGGGGTAAGGACGGCCAGAGACGTTGAAGGCGAGGTACACAGGCCAGCCGAGGATGAGGGTGATGTACTTGGTGAACCAGGGGATGGCGGACTTGGGCTTGGGGACGAAGACCTCGTCGCGGTCGATGGAGCCGGTGTTGGAGTGGTGCCGGCGGTGGCTGTACTTCCAGGAGAAGTAGGGAACGAGGAGGACGAGGCCGACGACGTCGTCGAGAAGGGAGTTGTCGGAGAAGGCGTGGTGGCCGCACTAGTGAGCAATGACCCACACGCCGGTGAGGACGCAACCCTGCAGCATCCAGTAGAGTGGCCAGGCAGCGAGGACGAGTCCGGGCGGAAGCTTTGGGATTATTGCCACCGCGAAGTAGAGGAAGAGTGCTGCGAAGAGCAGGTCGAGGACTACGTAGGAAAAAGAGCGGAGCAGGGAGCGGTCGAAGCAGTGAGGGGGGATGGCCTTCTTGATCTGGCTCAGGGTGAAGGGGGGCTTCTCGGTGGGTGAGCGCCGGAGGGGGCGCTTCTCCTCTGCGCGCTCCATTGCCGTCATGCGTTCGCCGGCTTCCAAATCCGCTCCTCCTCCTCTTGCAGCGTAGCGATGCAACTTGGTCCCAAGATAAAGGCGAGGCGCCTGTTGACCAGTCAGACACGTGGTTGCGTGCGTTATCGCTGGAGGTTTGGCCAACGAGGTTTTTACGAAGCACATGTCGAAGACTGCTGCCCAACGCACGTTGTCAAAATGAAAATTGACTTAGTATGTTGAAATGGAAAACTACAGAATTTATTTGAGTATAATACAAATTTAATGGATGAATTTTTTTTAAAATCTAACTTTAATTTTTTTTCCTATATAACATCCTTACTCTCAAAAATACCCAAATAAGACACTTGCATTTTAAAAAGATAATATTAACCTTTAAAAATTACATGGGTTTACATAAAATTAAATTAAATAAAAAATTAGTTTAACTTGAATGTACATTGTATATTCTTATTTTATATTTATTAATCAATACGACCTGTGTCGTATGACCTTTTATCTTTAACGACTTTATTTTATCGTCATTGTCATAATGTACTTCACAGTCTCTACGCATCACTGATTTAGTGCGTAATTGTGTTTAAGATCGAGTTCCACCACCTGTGATAACTAATATTATTTATGATAGAGTTTCGAGGGTTCTTTAATGTATAAAAGCTATTTCTTGTTTATGAAGCGGGTTAAAAAGTTATTCTGGTTGGATAATTTTTGGACAAAATTTTATGGATCATTTTTTCACTTCCTTAGGGACATTGATCTGAAGTTATCTGAATCGCAAGATATCTCTTGCACACTAAGTATTCTTTATTTGAAGGATAAATTTGCATCAGGTGACAGATGAGGAATTAGTGATGGACTTTTTGTCAGATATATGTGTTATATGTTTTTGCTTGCATATTATTTTATCAAAGCAATTACAAATTATAGTGGTCCTTAGTATCAACCAAATTTAATTTTTTTTAATAAGTATAATGGCCTTCATTCATTTATTTATGAGAGGATTCCTATAGTAGGAGAGATAATACAGAGATTCCAAAGAAACAAAGTTTCAAAACTATTGATTATTTGAAAGGCTGCCTACCCATATTATATGTAACTTATGTATAGGTATATAGTTTACAAATTTATCTTATTTTATGTATAATATCGTTTGATTCTAACATATATTTAAAATTTGATAATGGTGATTTTGTGAGCACGTGCTTTAAACCGTTAAATAAAATAAAAACTCTAAGATTGTGGAAATGGTCTATGTCCACAATACATTCAGCTTTTAAATTGGTCCAAACAATTTGATAAAAATTTTGGCCAAAGAAAATATTTCCTAGATTCACTATTTTTGTCTGAAACCTAAAAATAATCTAAAATTTTTAGAAAAGAATTAAATTAAACCCAAGTAGACATATGTCACTCGTTTTTCATTAAAATTTATTTGATATTTTATGAATTATTCAGCTTATGAAACTATGTTTCATCTTCTATTTTTGGCCTTTTTTTCATTTTCACATAAATATGATTGATCCATGCAGTGTATTTTGATATTTAAGCTTTCAAATTGGTTTAAAACACTTGGTAAAAATTTGGGCTATAGTAAATAATTCTTAATATGTGATGCATTATTTTTGACCAAATCCAAAAATAATACATCGCTTAGAATGATTGGTTGAATAGACCTAAACAATTTTAAGAAATATTTATATTCGAAAGGACAATTGTCATTGATTTTTCAATTTAGGGTATTTTTTTAATAAATTTATGAATTATTCAGTTTGTGAACTATAAGCTTCTTTTTATTTTTGACCAATATTTTCCCATTTTTATAGAAAATATTGGATTCATGAAATATTTTTTTATATTTGAGCTTTTAAGTTATTCTAAAATGCCTAATAAAAATTTGGAGTAGAGAAAGTATTTCCTAATATGCAATGCATTATTTTTATTCAAAATCCAAAAATAAAAAATAGTGCATCAAATTAAAGGACTGTTGGATGTGACTTAAATTTTGGATGAAAGAATTAAATTTGACCCAAATAGACATATGACACTAGTTTTCTATTCTAGAGATTTTTTGATATTTTTATGAATTATTCAGAACTGTCATTTTTTATTTTTGGGCAAAATTTTCCATTTTCATATAGATATATGCAATGTTTTTTTTTTAACTTAGATGGGGATATGTCATTGGTTTCTAATTTTTTTAATTTTTAATTTTTTTTAATTTTTAAATATTTTATGAATTATTCAGCTAATGAACTATATGTCATTTTCTTTTTTGATCAATATTTTCCCATTTCCATAGAAATATGATTAATTCATGTAAAAAATTTTAATATTTAAAATTTTTAATTGGTCCAAAATATATAGTAACATTTTGGCTAGATAAAATATTTCCTAACGTGTAATGCACTATTTTTTGCCAAAATAAAAACAATATATCGTATTAAAAGACTAGTCCAATATACCAAACAATTTTAGGAAAGTCTTGCATTAGACTTGGACATGCATCACTTGCTTTTTATTTTTAAGAAATTTTTTATATTTTTATAAATTGTTTAGCTTGTGAACTATGTGCTATTTTTTATTTTTGATTATTTTTTATTTTCACATTAATATCATGAATCAATATAATTTTTGTAGATATTTGAACTTCTAAATTAGTCCAAAGCACCTAGTAAACATTTGGGCTAAAGAAAATAGTTCCTAGTATATAATGTACTATTTTTACCTATAACATTGCATAAAAGGACTGGTCTAATAGGACTGAAAGTTTTAATGGACATATAATTGATTTCCTATTTTAGAATTTTTTTAATATTTTATGAATTATTTAGCTTGTGAATTACGTATAATATTCTATTTTTGGCTAAATTTTTATTTTTAGAAAAAAATAGTGGATTCCTAAATTTTTTTTGACATTTAACCTTCCAAATTAGTCCAAAATATTTGATAAAAAATTGAGCTAGAGAAAATATTTCATAATATGATACATTATTTTTACCCAAAATCTAAAAAATAATGCATCGCTTTGAAAGACCGCTCTAAATGACTTAAAAATTTTAGGAAATGATTAAGATTGACCCAAATGGACATATATCATTACTTTTTTTATTTTAAGAGATTTATTTGATATTTTTATGAATTTTTAACTTGTGAACTATGTTTTTTTTTGGGTTCATTTTTTTCTCATTTTCATATAAAATATCATGAATTCATGTAATATTTTTTTGATATTTGAGCTTTTAAATTGATCCAAAATGCTTGGTAAAAATTTGGGCTAAAGAAAATATTTTCTAATATGCTCTGTATTCAATTTGTGAACTATATCATTTTTATTTGTGGCTCTTTCTTTCTGTTTCCATAGAAATATGATGGATTCAGGTAGTGTTTTTTTAGCATTTGGGCGGAAAATATTTCATATTATGTAATGTATTGTTTATGTCCAAAATTTAAAAATAGTGCATCACATTGAAAGACTAGTCCAGTAGATTTGAGAAGTTCAGAAAATACTTATATTTGACTTAAACTGACATATGTCACTGATTTTGTATTTTGAAAATTTTTGTGATATTTTTATGAATTATTCAGCTTATGAACTATATTTTTTATTATTTTATCATGTTTTTATTTCCACACAAATATGATGAATCTATGCAATGTTTTCTGATATTTAAGCTTCCAAATTGATCTAAAACACCTGGTAAAAATTTGGACAAAAGAAAATAATTTCTAATATGTGATATATTATTTTTACTTAAGATTCACAAATAGAACATCACATAGAATGATTCGTCGGATAGACTTGCATTGGACATATGTCACTAATTTTTTATTTTTATTTTTTATTCTTATAAATTATTCATCTTTTGAACTATATCTCATTTTTTTATTTTTGGTCATTTTTTCTTGTTTTCACAGAAAAATGGTAGATTCATGAAATATTTTTTTAACATTTGAACTCTTAAATTGGTCCAAAATGCTTGGAACAAATTTGGGCTAGAGAAAAATATTTCTTAATATACAATGCATTATGCTTATTCAAAATAAAAAAATATATATAGCAATGAAGGACAGATCCAGATAACATAAAATTTTTCAGAAAGGATAAAATTGGACCCAAATGGATATATGTAATTAACTTTCCATTTTAGAGAATTAATTACATATTTTTTTGAATTATTTAAATTGTGAACTATGTGTTATTTTTTATTTTTGGTCAATTTATTCTCATTTCCATATAAATATCATGAATCTATGTAATATTCATTTGAGCTTCTAAACTAGCCTAAAATATCTGATAAAAAATGGGCTAGGGAAAATATTTACTAACATGCCATGCACTTTTTTAAAATTAAAAAATAGTGCATTGCATTGAAGGGTTACTTTAAATGGCATAAAAGTTCTAGAAATATTTGCATTCGACTTGGATAGATATATGTCACTTGTTTTTCTATTTTTGAGATTTTTTTATGATTTTTAAGAATTATTTAACTTGTGAACTATGTGTCTTTTTTATTTTTGGCCACCCTTTCCCCAATTTCCATAGCAATATGATGGATTCATGAAATAATTTTTTTGACATCTGAGCTTTTAATTAGTCCAAAATACTTGGGTAAAAAATTAGGCTAGAGAAAATATTTTCTAATATGTGATGTTTTATTTTTGTCTAAAATCCAAAAAACAGTGCATTGCATCAAAGGATTTGTCTAAATTACCTGAAATTATTAGGAAAGCTTTGTCTTGGACTGACATATGTTACAGTTTTTTATTATACATAATTTATTCAATATCTTTATGAAATATTTAGTATGTGAACTATTTATCATTTTTTTTTACCAAGTTTTTCTCATTTTCATAGACATATCATGAATCTAAGCAATGTTTTTGACATTTGAACTTTTAGATTAGTTCAAAACAACTGGTAAAAATTTAGGCTAGAGAAAATAATTCCTAATCTATGATGCATTGTTTTTGTCCGAAATCTAAAAACAATGTATCACATTGAAGGATTGGTCCAAAGGATCTAAAATTTTTAGAAAATAATTAAATTAGGCTTAAATTGATATATGTCAATGATTTTTATTTTAAAAAATATTTAATATTTTATGAATTATTCAACTTGTGAAACTGTGTCATTTTTCATTTTTGGCTAACTCTTTCTCATTTTGTCATAAATATCATGAGTCCATGTAATATTTATTGATATTTGAGCTTCTAAATTGATTCAAAATATTTGATAAAAATTTACATTAGAGAAAATATTTTTTAATATGTAATTCACTACTTTTATTCAAAATCCTCATATTGGAGGATTGGTCCAAATATCCTAAAATTTTTAGGAAAGATTTGTATTGGACTCAGATGAACATCCAAATGTCTTGAAATTTTTAGAAAAGATTTGTATTAGACTCAGATGAACATATGTCATTGGTTTCTAATTTTAAATTTTTTTAATGATATTTTTATGAATTATTCTAACTATGTGTTATTTTTTATTTTTGACCAATTTTTTATATAATATTTTTTGATGCTTCTAAATTAATCTAAAATACCTCATAAAAAATTTAGGCTAGAGAACTTAACCTTAAAATTCAATCTCAAATTTATTATGTTATTTCAACATATAAAATAGTGCATATATTGTAATGTGAAACAGGGAATCTATTGAAACTTACAATTCCAATATAACTTGCATCAACTTTGTATAACCAAACAGTTAGAACGAATCAAATGAGTAAGTCATTGAATATTAGTTTTCACAAAGTGGCTTCCCAATTATAATTTAATTTTAAATAAACTGTTCAACCAAAATTATTATCTAAAGTTTATTACTCTTAAGCTGATGATACAAGTGAGAATTTACATGATCGACGATTATGACCAAATTGTTGGCACCTTGAATATTTATTCCTTTTTTTTTTTACCATCTATTGAGTAAATTCTTGCTTTCTTTTTTCTATCATCCTGTACTAGGAGGCAATATGATATGATCATATTCTCGTCATATCAAATATTGTTTGATTCTCATATAAAATATTTCATTATTATAGGTCTTCCGATAGGTGTTAACTTTATAATAATCTTTATAAAAGGAATATGGATTAGTGGCAGTCATTGCATGAGAAAATGAACATTTTAAAATATCAAAACATCGATATGAATTTTTTTTTTTCCCTCCCAATCTATCTCAAAGAATGTCTGCACTTACAATTCAATATTAGTATGAGGGAAGAAATCACAGTATCGACCTTTGTCCTTCCCCTTGGTAAGTTGATCCTCAATGATATTTCTCAAAGTTGATTTTAAATTATTAGTTATTTCACGATGGATGTAGAACCATCAGCAATCTTCCTCTTGGTCATTTCAATTATATAGATAATAGATAAGCCATAAACATCCTTTAGGAATGAATTCATATTTTCTGATATATTTGTGGTAAACATTGTATAACTACAGCCATAAAATATGTAGAAGCTCATTTTTTCTTCTCAATTTCACATATCCATATGAAAATTTCTCTCTAATTTTTCCTTATGCAATCACTAAATTTGTACATAGTATCTGATATTTAGCAACTGCCCAAAACAATTTTATAATCTCTTTATCTCACACATCGCTTACAAGATTTTTAGATAGATAAACTATGCAATAACGATGATAATTGCTAGGAAGGTCTCTTTCACAGTTGAAAGAATTCTTAGATTTCGATCATCGATAATAGTCAAATTTTGTCTCCTACAATATATATTCTCATTTGACGCAAAAAAAAACCACTCCCGTGAATCCCTACACTTGATCTCCATCATAGCAAATGTAATTAAAAATAATATATACAACCCTTCAATAGTCGTAACTATCATCAAAGCACCGGGATATTAGCTTGATAGATGTACAATATCAATACGAAAACTATATCGCATATATAATCTAAAACTTCTAAGGCAAGTTCCGAAAGCTCATATATTCTTTGAAAATAATTTTATGATGAAACTATCATTTAGACATGAGTCTATGTGTCATGCATTATATCAGTATATGAGTAGTCAAAATCACCATAAATCTCATCAAGAGTAATCTCCTATGCAAGATAAGCCTTATTGTGTGAAACAGCTTCAATTTTTTTTTTTTGTATATCAGTAATAATCATCTTTAAAGTATAATTAACATTTGTAATCTTTGATTTGACTTGCAATGAAGGAACTACTATATTCCTTATGATCCGTTTTAATTTTGACAAATTACAATCATGCTCTTTATGAAACTTAGTAGTTTGGAAACTATTAGTTGCAGCACAAGATATAATCCATTAACAATTGAAAATTGTATATTTTGCTTTTATCTTATAACTTCTAGTTGCGACATGTTTTATCTCAAACTTTCTTTGAGTGACAGTACTTCATGAAATTTCTGTCTATCAAGAATTGAAAATACTTCATTGAGAATATATATGATCCTCTCTACAAATAGATCATTAGAATAAAATATTATTTTTTAAAATTAATAAACTAATATAACAATAAATTGTGTTATAATATATTGGCTTCCATGAAAGTACAACGTGAAATAGATTTTTTTTTATTGAAAGATATCAATATATTTACATGATATTTTTTATCTTTTCATTGAAGAAGAAAAAGATAAAAATCTATGGAGATGGACAAGAAGAAAAGTGACAAAAGATAAATTTTTTGATTCTTTATCGAGATCAGCACCGATACTGTAAAAGTAGTTTACCATTCATTCATTGTACCAACCACTTTAAATGTCTCCTTAACAGAATTAAAATATTAAATCAGTATTGAACTATCTCAACCCCGAACCAATCAGGAAAATTTTACTGAACTGACGACCTAAAAATCCCTCTTTTTAGTGAAAAAATAGTTGTTTAGCTGTCCAGAGTAAATGGATTGAATAGATCATCAAGAGGCATTGTTTGACACTTCCAAAGGACTCAGTCTGCGGGAAAAAGCTTTTTTTTTTTATAGAATTCACTTCAATTTATTCAGTTCAATCATGGAAGAAAAATTATAATATAAATAATTATTTTTTAATTTTATATTCTTATTGATTTTATATACTTTATATCAAAGTTTGCAATACCATATGGTACCGCCCGCTATCGATGGTAACATTATTGAAATTATTTTCACTCCATTATCATCCGAAATCAATCATCGATGGTCGATTTAAGACGATAGCAGCTAAGGGAGAGAGAAAAAATTGGAGTTTGTCGATTCATCGCTTGTGTGATTCGTCCCCATGAGCGATTTCTTCTTCCTGCGCGGAGAGATGAAACATCTCCTCACGTGGAGAGAAGGAATGAGTCAACGTCACCTCTATTTATATTTTTTAATTTAAAAATTATATATATATTAGATTCTATTATATCGAACGGTATACCCTATGCGTATTGATCAGTACCAGGTATCATACCATACCGAGCTGAGCTCGGTACTGACCAATATGACCGTTTGTGCTTTATATTTCAATTTGATATATTTTTATTTTGATTTTAAATTTTATTTATGAGTGTGACATAACATAATTATAGTTATCTTGTTAGGTTTTATTTTTTTATTATCTTAGAGATTTTTTTAAGTTTAGTTTGGTGGCTCCATGAATCATACGGAATCTTTTTGGTATATGAGAAATAAGGAAACCTTTCGGAAGGGTAAATTTAGAAGATAGGGATACTCCAGTGCTACAATAAGAGGTAGAGGAATAGTTAAAAAGATCTTAATAAAAATAATAAATAAATATTTAAATATTTTAAACTTAATTAAGTATATATTTTTATAAATTTTAATGATAATAAAAGATTTATGTAAACGATGTCATATAGTTGTGATTTATAATAATAATAATAATAATATTATTATTATTATTATTATTATTATTATTATTATTATTATTGTAGTATGAGTGCTCCTACATGAAAAGTGACTATGGATGATTATTTATTTACAATGCTCAATAATAAAAAATTAAATATTAATAATAGAAATAATTATCTATAACTTTTATATTATTTAAAATGCTCAATAAATTTAATCGCATCATTTTTCGATAATGTAATGGGAAAGAAGGAGAGAGAGATAATCCGAAACATGAAAAATTGGAGATAGAGATCAAACGAGAAAAGACGTAGTGAAATAAATACATGGATGCGACGGAAAAGATGTACTATAAACCTAAGGCACGCAATGTACGGAAAGACACGGAACGATAAAGGGGTGAATAGAGCAAGAGATTACGGTTATTCTATTGATCTCCCAAAATCATCAATTAAGGTGATCCTGTGAAAGGATAGGAAGAGAGGAGAAGGGGTCTGGATCTATTATAGTTCCTCTTGCAGATCGATATCTCGACGTTATTCAGATCCGACGGGCGGTGCTCTTGAAGATCTAATTGGATCTCAATCAGATGGCAGATGGCATCTAAAGGTACGCATCATAAACAGATCTAGTATAATTTGATTTCAATCCTCGCATAATAGTTTTTTCGTATAATAGTTTTGTATAATTATAGTTTTTTATGCCAACAATTGGTATCAGAGCATAGGTTTTGAGATCAAGAATATTAGATCTATTATTTTTATTTACGATGTGTAGATATGAATATCTTATTGATCTATTTTCCTATTTGTTATTTTAATCGTTTACTTGCGAACGATTCTTGATGATCGTTGTGCATCGTGGAAAAGATGCAGCAATCTTGCTATATTTTTTTTTTGCAGGATCTGCCTACGACAGAACCGAGTGTGCGTACAGATCAGCAGCGTCGATGACGCTGCCAACGGCCTAGGCAGTTGCTGGGTCGGTCGAGCGAGAAGGCAACCGCATCAAGTGACGACCGCATGCGGAGGTAGCCGCGTGCAGCAAAGGCCGCTCAAGCGACGGCCTCGCATGCCACCGGTGGCCGCATGCGGAGGCAGCCACGTGCAACAGAGGCTGCGAAGTGGCGGCCTTGCATGCCAGCGGTTGGTGTGCGCACAAGCCGGCGCTGGCGGCCACGCAGGCTGCAGCCGCGCGTTGGCAGCCGCGTAGGCCGTAGCCGCGCGTTGGCGGCCGCACCGGCGACGATGGCGACAGAAGGGAAGACTAGGGTTTTGCCTCAGAAAAATTACAGTTTTGCCATTAAGGGAAAATTACAATTTTGCCATTAAGTAGAAAATTATAGTTTTGCCATTATCCTCAAATTACAGTTTTGCCATTTATCGAAATTACAGTTTTACCCTTCGATTGGATAGGATTATTTACAGTTTTACCACTTTATGTTTTATTAATCCTATAACATTTTTACCCTTTAAACAAAAATTCTATAATTCTTTTATATTTTTAGAATTACAGTTCTGTCATTATAAAATTAAGAAATTATGGTTTATTTTTCTCAATTATAAAATTGATCAATATATAATCTAATAAAATTTAATTATGGTTATATTTTTTATTATTCAATGATTATATTTTATTTTTGATCAATTTATTTAATTCAACTTTTGTGCTTCTCTAATTAAATAAAATTAATTAGTTAAAAAATATAAATTATTATTATTTCTTTATAGTTTTTTTATATAAATTATTAATTGTATGTATTAAATCTAATTAATATTTTTTGGATATTTATTCAGTTATTTACATGCATATGTTGAGAATTATGAAATAATATTTATTTTTCACATAAATACATGATTTATGTATTATCATGATTACAGTTATCATATGAGTTTTTTCATGCTGATTAAGTGTTCAATAATTATTATGATTGTTATCCTATTATTGAACTGTTTCATCATAAGTTAGTTCAAATGAACTTGATGAATATTATTTATAGTTCATCTCCTTAAGTTATACCTGACCGGTAGCTACTAAAGTAGCCTGGGATGGTAGGCTTATAGGATATGAAATACAATTAAAGTCTTATCATTCATAAGATAATTAATTTATATTTTATATTACTACATTGGTCTTGTAGTCACCAAAGTGGCCTAGATCAATGATTTATAAAATTACATTAATGAACAAGTCCTCAATGACATTAAGAAAATAATATTCGAAATTATATACATAATTAGGAGATTTAGATAATCCCAAAGGATAATCTATTTCAAATAATTATGTGATGGGGTTAGATGATATTGTTTTGGATATCCTTGTAGTTTAGAATTGTATACCCAAATGTAACAAAACTATTCCACAAGGATGGTATCAGTCCTCCATAAATGATCTTGTGTAAACACTAGATATGTTAATATTTTTACCCAAAGGCTAAATATTGATGATATCAATAGTTCATCATATTTTGGTAAAACTCAAAGTATTTAATATTATTTTATATTCTACAGTGGTATTCCTGTCAATACATTTTCATGCTTCTAGTGTCCCTGTACTCTCTGGATTAAATTATTCAGAATGGTTAGAGTATGTGCAATTTACATTGGGCATATTAGATCTCGATTTGACATTGCTTATTGAAAAGCCCACAGAATTAACTGACAAAAGTACTGTTGAACAAGTCAATGAAATGAAAGCTTGGAAAAGATCTGATAGGCTCAGTTTAATATTCATAAGGATGACAATTGCAAATAATATAAAGACTTCATTACCGGTTGCATCTAGCGCACGTGAATATTTAAAGGTTATTGAAGACAGATTTAATCTACTTATAAATCATTGGCTGACACATTAATGAAAGAACTGACTACAGCTCAGTATGATGGTACTCGAGGAATTCAGGATCATATCCTCAACAAAGCTGCAAAACTTAAGGCATTGGGAATGAATGTTGATGAATCTTTCCTTGTGCAGTTCATTCTTAATTATCTTCCTTCTCAGTTTGGCCTATTCAAGATTCACTATAATACAAATAAGGATAAGTGAGACTTGAATGAGTTAACTAGTATGTGTGTTCAGGAAGAATTAAGATTAAAGCATGAAAGTTCATATAATGTACTGACAACTACTCAAGGAGTTGGTAACAAGAAAAGAAAATCGAAGCATCATCCAAGGAAGTGTTAGACAGACTATTGAAAAGAAAGCTATTACAGTAAAATACTTCTTTTGTGGCAAGAAAGGACATGTAAAGAACGACTGCATTAAACGTAGGACTTGGTTCGAAAAGAAAGGTATAAACTCAACCTTTGTATGTTTTGAATCAAACATTGCAGAAGTTTCTTCTAGAATACATGGTAGATTGATTCTGGCGCTTCAACTCATGTTACTAATAATATGCAGGGATTCCTTTCAATCCGGAAACCAAAAGAACATGAAAGATTCATAATTATGGGAAATCGTCTCAAAGCAAAAGTGGTATCAGTGGGGACTTATTGCTTACGCCTAGAGACAGGTCATTTGATGGATCTGAAATACACATGTTTTGTTCCTACAATTTCTAGAAATTTAATTTCTCTGTCTAGAATTAATGAGTTAGGATATTATGTTTCTTTTGGTAATGATAAACTCAGCATATTTTATGATTCAATAAAAGTTAGTTCTGGAATATTATGTGATGGTTTGTACAGAATTAATTTAAATCTTGAGTTTGCAAATACATTATTGACCCTGCAATCAAGTATTGGAATGAAACACAATTCCAATAATGAAAGATCTTCTATATTGTGGCATAGACGTTTGGGGCATATCTCCAAGGAAAGAATTGAAAGTTTAGTGAAGGATAATATTTTAAAAAATTTAGACTTCACTGATTTTGATGTTTGCATAGATCGTATTAAAGGAAAGCAAACTAAGCATACAAAGAAAAATGTCACAAGAAGTAAAAAACTTCTTGAAATTATTCATACTGATATCTGCGGACCACTTCATATTCCTTGTTTTAGTGGAGAAAGGTATTTCATCACATTTATAGATGACCTGTCCAGATATGACTATGTTTATCTAATACATGAAAAGTCTCAGACCGTTGACATTCTTGAAGTGTACATAAATGAGGTCGAGAGATAATTAGTAAAATTGTCAGATCTAATAGGGGTGGTGAATTTTATGGCAGATATGATGAATCTGGTCAGAATATTGGTCCTTTTGCTAAATTCTTAGAACAACGGGGTATTTATGCTTAGTATGCATTACCAGGTGTGTCACAGCAGAACGGTGTTGCTGAAAGGTGAAATCGTATTCTTATGGATATGGTTAGGAGCATGATAAGTTATTCCTCTATACCTGAGTCAATGTGGGGTGATGCTCTTAGGACAACTATGTATATCCTGAACAGGGTTCCTAGAAAGTCAGTTCCATCAACTCCATTTGAGTTATGGACTGGTAGGAAACCCAGTTTGAGACATTTACATATTTGGGGGTGTCCTACAGAGATAAGAGTATTTAATTCACATGAAAAGAAATTGGATCCAAGAATAATTTTTGGATATTTTATTGGTTACCCAGAAAGATCCAAGGGATACAGATTTTATTGCCCTAATCATAATATGAGGATAGTAGAATTTGGTAATGCAAAATTCCTAAAAGATGGCGAAATCAGTGGGAGTCAAAAGTCTCGAAGGATTAATTTTGATATTGAGGAGATTCAAGCTTCTTCTCCTGTATTATCTCCTATTCGAGAAATTATTGCTCCTCAAATCAATGAGAGAATTGATGAGAGTGAACAACAAAATAACATTGATGAATTCTCACATGATGTTGATGTCACCGCTGATAGTCTTATAGAATAATCACAATTGGCATATTTGAGGATATCTCAAAGAAAAAGGAAACATACCATTTCTGATGATTATATGATATATCTGCAAGAATCAAATTTTAATATAGGAATGAAAAGTGACCCCTTATCGTTTTCACAAGCCATAGAAAGTAATAATTCTGAAAAATGGTATGATGCAATGAAAGATGAGTTAAAATCAATGGACCAGAATGGTGTTTGGGAACTCGTTGAATTGCCCAATAATTGTAAAAGAGTCGGTTGTAAATGGGTCTTTAAGGCTAAACGCGACTCGGTGGGCAATATCGAACGATATAAAGCCAGACTTGTGGCTAAAGGTTTTTCTCAGAAAGAAAGCATTGACTACCATGAGACCTTTTCTCCAATTTCTTGAAAGGACTCATTGAGAATCATCATAGCATTAATAGCTCATTATGATATTGAGTTACATCAAATGGATGTGAAAATAACATTTCTGAATGAGGATATAGATGAGGAAATCTATATGGAACAACATGAAGGATTCATAGAAAAGGTAAAGGGAAGTTGGGCTTGCAAACTTAAGAAATCCATTTATAGCCTTAAATAAGCTTCCAGACAATGGTATATAAAGTTTCATGATACCATTACTTCCTTCGGATTTAAGGAAAATATTGTTGATCAGTGTATATATCTGAAGGTTAATGAGAGTAAGTTTATTATATTGGTCTTATATGTGGATGATATATTGCTTGCCAGTAGTGATCTTGGTTTGTTGCATGAAACCAAGATATTTCTCAACAAGAACTTTAAGATAGTTGATATGAATGAGGCATCCTATATTATTGGCATTGAGATATTCAGGGACAGATCTCAAGGTTTGTTAGGATTGTCTCAGAAAGGTTATATTAATCGTATCTTAGAAAGGTTTAATATGCAGCTTTGTAAAGCCAATGATACACCTATTACTAGAGGTGAAAAATTCAGCCAAAATCAGTGCCTGAAGAATGACTTAGAAATGGATCAAATGAAGAATATTCCTTATGGGTGCGCAATTGGAAGTCTATTATATGCTCAAACCTGTACAAGGCCAGATATCAGTTTTGCAGTGGCAATGTTGGGTAGATACCAGAGTAACCCAGGAATGAAACATTGGAAAGCTGCAAAGAAAGTAATGAGATATCTGCAAGGGACAAAAGATTATATGCTCACATATAGAAAGTCAGATCAGCCTGAAGTAACGGGATATTCAGATGCTGATTTTGCAAATTGTCTCGATAGTAGGAAATCCACTTCAAGATTTGTGTTCATGCTAGCTGGTGGGGTAATTTCTTGAAAAAGTGTAAAACAATCACTTATTGTAATATCTACGATGAAAGCTGAATTTGTAGCATGCTTTGAGGCCATAAATCAAGCTTTATGGCTGCAGAATTTTATCTCAGGACTTGGTGTGGTCGACTCAATTGCCAAGCCACTGAAGATATTTTGTGATAATACTGCAGTAGTTTTCTTCTCTAAGAATGACAAGTATTCTAGTGGTTCCAAGCACATTGAGATAAAGTACTTGGTGGTTAGAGAAAGAGTCTAGAAACAACAAGTGTCAATTGAAAATTTGAGCACCACTATGATAATTGTTGATTCATTTACTAAAACTTTGCAGTGCAAAATATTTAAAGAACATGTTCTTAGAATGAGACTTGTGAGCAAGCCATAAAGGATATGGTGATGCATGTTTAAGTGGATGTTATTATTGATATTTCCTTCGCATAATTAAAGTTATTTGTTTTTATTATCTTATTTGTGTTTATGATTATGTATGTTATGGTTGAATGCAAGAAACAAGATTGTCTTGATAAGACAAATTATAACAGTGTTATAGTATATATAAGGAAGTATGACATTGATGACATATAACCGCTATAACTCACATTGATAGTTGGATTGAATATAGTATTATTATGCTTATTGGATTTATTGACTTATTTTTAAAATCATGGCCATGTATAAAATACTTTTCAAAAATTTTAGAATCCAATTATATAAAATTATTTTTAAATAAATTTTGATTTGTTTATTTTGATTTTGGATATCTTTTATATTTTATCAATTAATGGGTCAAGTGAGAGAATGTAAGATTATGTGGTCCTTTATTAATTGAATAAGATATATTATGGATTATTTAGATTCTGATAAAAGATATTAGCTAATATTAAATAAAGTCCATATTATATTGGGATATTTTAGGGATGTCCTTGATGGAAGGAACTCTCCTAATAACTTACCCTAGACCCCTTGCTCTCGCCTATAAATAGACAGGATAAACCTAAGACATGGTAATATACAGAAAGACACAGAATGACAAAGGGGTTAATAGAGTAAGAGATTACGGTTATTCTCTTGATCTCCCAAAACCATCAATTAAGGTAGTCTTGTGAAAGGATAGGAAGAGAGGAGAAGGGGTCTAGATTTATTCTAGTTCCTCTTGCAGATCGATATCTCGACGTTATTCAGATCCGACGGGTGGTGCTCTTGAAGATCTAATTGGATCTCAATCAGATGTCTAAAGGTACGTATCATAAACAGATCTAGTATTATTTGATTTCAATCTTGACATAATAGTTTTTCCGTATAATAGTTTTAAATAATTATAAGTTTTTATGGCAACATGAGAAATCCCACCAAATATGGTCAAAAGAAAGGGATGGCTCTCTACTTGGACATGGACGTCAAACCACCCATCACGGTATACCATAGCAAAATCCAATGTATCACATGAATGTATAAAAAGATAGCAAGTCGTCCAAATATATCACAACCGAGTCAAGAAAATTTTATTATTAAACTATTTGATCCTAACAAAATAAATAAAAAATTGAACTTTTGCCCCTTTAAAAGATCTCTTTCATTAAATCAGATTTATTTTTTATACTAAAATATCTTTATTACCTTTAATTCTCTAAATTTATTCTATACTTTGTTTTTTTTTTGCTAAATAGTTTCTTTCTAAGTTCTCTCCATATCAGAGAGTTATTGATTTGAGCAGACAGTTCATCGAAGGCAAAAGATTAAGAAAAAGAAAGAAAGAAAGAAACTATGACAAGCCACAAATCACTTGGACAGAATCTAAAGCAGTTTGACTCTCGCATCATTTCACAAGATGATGTGATGCTACCACGGATTAGAAAATACAATTGGACTCTTTTCTTTCGCCACGACTAGCTAAAGATGTTGTCCCCATCTACTTCACGAATGAATAATATTCAAGCAATCGTCAGGGCGGCTACGTAGTACCAAATGTATGTGTGTGTGTGTGCATGTGAAGCATGTTAACCATCTACTTTGTTGACTTGTTTGGACATCGAGTCTATAAGCTTCAGGCCATGCTTTAATTATATATATATATATATATATATATATATATATATATATATATATATATATATATATATAAAAGAGTGAGATAGATGCATAAATTGTTACACGTTATTGGATTTCATCAATGATAGGATATATTTTGGCTCGTCTAATAAAGAATATCATGTCACCCTCATAAGATCAAATTGTTATGTCTGACTTAGCTCATGCCTTTCGAAAGGGATATCGCCTTGGCCCGTTGCTCAATGTGTATGGTGAGACAAGGGGTGCACCGGTTGACATCAGTAGATAGATCACTTGTCCGCCCCACACCCGAGGAGCATGGCAACATATGGCTCTGCACCAATACCCACACGCATTAAACAACCACGTACGAACTCCTATCTCAACAGGTAATATAAAAGGCCCCAAGCGAACTATAGCAGGGGCCTCCCTCTTGATACAGAGAACATACACTCAAAACTCCACACCATATTAACATGATCGTTGGAGGGGCTGAGTCGAGGTACCCACAACCGTCCAACTAAGGCCTTGATGCATGACACGTGAGTTGAGATAGGGAATAGGCAAATCGACGAACCTTGGACGAGTAAGAAGGCTCCCCTTGGAATTGACGCCTAGGTCGAGTTCGAACGTCAAACCCACATAGAAGTTCCTACGCACGTGGGTCGAACCAAGCCGAGACAACACCTTAGCCTTGGCAAAAAGAACACTAACATTCTTTTGGTGGTAGAAGAAGGGCCCATGTCACAAGAGTGTCAGGAGCTACTCGACAACTCGGGGGAACATCCGAGCGAGGGAACTCATGTCTCAAACCTCTCACCCAGCTTTGGGAGACCTATCCCCGCTCCATCCGCCATGGACGAGAACACTTATTCCCAAACCTTAGCCACGTACTGGAGATTGTTCAATGACTTAGGGCTCTTGCCCCCTAGTGGGGGAATAGGACAACTGGTCATCTCTTCGGAAGCTTTTCATGGACTTATGCAGCAGGTCCAAGCATTGATGGGAATGATTCAGACCGTCATCCCTCTCATTCCTTAAGCATGCTTCACCCCTTAGCTTGCCCTATCGACCCTTTCATTACAGGCCTCGCTCCCCATACTAGAGCCACTTCAATGCCTTCGGCACCCCAGATGCTTCCTCCTCAGTCTCCTTCGAGTACCTCGCCCCTCGAACAACCCATCCAAGGGGGCGCCAACCGAGTGGGGAGCCGTCAGCGGCCCTTCCGCCACAGCTTTAGCAAGGCAACTCGGAAGCTTGCCCACACCATTCGAGCTGCCCCGAGCCAGACATTCTATCGTCGAACTTTATGGATTCGCTCCGAGCCTAGCAACGCCATTTCACCTGATGACTGGACGAGGTCCAAAAGGAGGTCCGCGAGTCGAGAGAGGAACACGAGATGGTCCCGCTTGCAGGGTCCCTTTCACTCAGGAAATACAGGATAAGCCCATCCCCACAAGCTTTAAGCTTCGCATGCTAGAAGCCTATGACAGGAGCACGGACCCGAAGGAACACATCGTCGCCTTTCAAGCACAGATGGTGTTGTACAACACATGAAGCACTGATGTGCTGGGCATTCCCTACCAACCTCCAAGGCCCCGTCCGGATGTGGCACAACTGACTGAAGCCTCACTCAGTTTCATCCTTCAACCAGCTAAGCGAAGGAGTTCGAGTCCAAGTGCCAAACCAAAGCCCTCAGTAGTAGAAGGACGAAGAGCCACTCTCCCACTTCATCTCTCATTTCACCATAGAAATTAAGGCAGTACTCGACACTTATCCCTCTTTGATCATGCAAGCATTCCTAATGGGCCTACGACCATCTAAATTTTTCTGGTCCCTAATTGAGTGACCTCCGGTGACCATCCTGGAGATGCTCTAGTGTGCCAACCAATACACGGTCACCGAGACATTGATGGTGGGGAAGCGTGAGAATCACAAAAGGCCCCGCGCCAAGAAGTCCTGTGGGCAGCCTTTGGAAACCATAAGGAGGCGGCCTGACCGACCAAAGCCATCTCATCCAAGACCTCCACCACCTCCATTGAACTCTACTCATATGAAAATCTTCCTCCAGATCAAGGAGAAGAGGCTCCTAAGGACACCCAACCCTCTGAAGGGTCACAGAGAGCTGCGAGATTGGGCGAAGTACTACCAATTCCGTTAGGACTATGGCCTTAACACAGAAGACTGCCATGACCTACGCAATCAGATAGAAGAGCTCATTCACCATAGGTAACTTAGTCATTATATCCAGAGGCCCCGAGACCCATCCCCACAACTGCAGGGGCCCATTGAGAAGCAAATCGTTGTCATCATCGAGGGCCCGACGTCCGAAGGAGTCAGCACGTCGGGATGGAGGGCTTATGCACGGGCCATTATGGAGAAACACTATCATGGAACCAATGAGCCCCAGATCTCCTAGGTAGGAGAGGCTAAATACCCCGACCATGACAACGTGCTGGTGATCTTGGTTCATGTCACCAACGCGCTGGTGAAGAGGGTCATGGTTGATACTGGCAGCTCGGCGGATATCCATTGCTCCTCTCAAGACGATCATCCTCCCTATCACTCCTAGCCAGGAGCCCCGATTCAAGACTCTAATTGTGACCTTCATGGTGCTGGGGTTCCCGATTGTGTACAACATCATCCTCGGTCAGCTGACCCTCAATAGGCTAAGAGCAGTTGTCTCCACCTACCATCGTGCCATAAAATTTTCCACCAAAATTGGAGTTGGGGAAGCCAGGAGTGACCTATGGGAGTCAAGGCATTATTACTTGACTACGACCACATTGCCGAAGAAACTGAGAGCCGGACATCCAACCTATGTCGAGACTGTTACACCACCACTGTCCTCGGACCAGCCTTTAGTAGACCTCTGAGAGGTTCTTGAGCGGCCTCCCGGATAGGAGCCCACCGAACAAATAATGGAGCTCCCTCTCAATAAGAGTCGGTCCGACCGAGTCATCAAGGTTGGATCTTCGCTCTGCAAGAAGGATTAAGTGCAACTCATCAACTTCCTGGTCGAGATCGCGGATGTCTTTGCATGGTCACCCAAGGATATGTCGGGTATTGACCGTAGCATCGTCGAGCACCGCCTCAGTATTCCACCCAAGGTGAAGCCCGTGAAATATACGCCCAACAGGATTGCCACATATCAACAGAAGGTGATTAGTGACAAGATAGATCGCCTCATGGAGGTCGAGTTCATAGTTGAGGCCAAGTACCCCTACTGGCTCTCCAATGTAGTGTTGGTAAAAAAACTTAATGGAAGCTGGAGGATGCACGTTGATTACACTGATCTCAACCGGGCATGCCCGAAGGATTGTTACCCTCTCTCGAGAATTGATTAGTTGATCAACCATATCTCGAGACATGAACTCCTTACATTCATAAATGCCTTCTCAAGCTACTACCAAATACAGATGGCCCCTGAAGATCAAGAACACACCGCGTTCATTACAAACAAAGGAGTTTACTATTATAAGGGGATGTCATTCGGCCCCAAGAACGCCAGGGCAATGTACTCGAGGATGGTCAACTAGATGTTTAAGCATAAAGTTAAGAGAAATATGGAAGTCTATGTCGACGACATGATTGACAAAATCAAAGTTGCTGGAACCCACTTACAAGACCTCGTCGAGACATTTCGGACTCTTCGAGAGTTTGAGATGCACCTCAACCCGGTTAAGTGCATAACAAGCTGGTATCAAGATACAAAGCAGAGATACAAGAATTTATAGATATCAACTCATTAGATACAGGAGTTCAAATGTCATTTCATTCAAAACATATTTGGTTCATAACAAACGAAATACAGAGTAAATGGAGCATATCAATGACGTAAACATATTTTCGAAGTATGTCAAGGCACATAGGATATTTTCAGAATATATCAATGGCAAATGAAATATTTCAGAATATATAAATAGAGTATAAAATGTTTCGGAACATATCAATAGTAATTGAAATATTTCAGAATATAACAATGGCATATAGAACATTTCGAAGCATGTCAAGGACGTAAACATATTGCGAAGCATATTAATGGTGAATGGATAATATCAAAGCTTATCAAGTGCATAAATGAGAAACAGAAGCTCAATATCATATCAGGCATAACATTCATTTCATTCTTATCAAATGCGCACAAATAATTCAAAAGCAATGCTTTGGATATCATATCAAAGACAATGAGGGTGAAATGGGACCATAAGCATAATGTGGAACATCCATCGCTGAATGACCACCAAACATAAGGCTCTAAATTACTCAAGATGGTATAGACAGAAGCGTATGCGAGTCTAGCTTCTCATTAAATAGATTTTGCATAAATTAGAGTTTTCAGTATGAAGTTATGAGCAATTAAGCAAATAAAAGTCAGAATATCGAAACTAGACTGAAGTCTTTACATCCAAGCAGGAAAGATTTCAATTGCAAGGTTGTAACAATCAATTGAATCATTGGCATCTCAATCTTTGTATTCATCTTGATATGATTCAATTAATTGTTACAACCTTACAATTGGAATCTTTCCTGCTTGGCTGTAAAGACTTCAGTCTAGTTTCGATATTCTGACTTTTGTTCGCTTAATTGCTCATAACTTCATGTTGAAAACTTCGATTTATGCAAAATCTATTTCATGAGAAACTAGACTTGCATACCCTTCTGTCCATACCATCTTGAGTAATTTAGAGCATAATTAATTATCTAAATATTTCATGCTATATGCCTCTTAAAATTCTATTAGAATCATGTGTTTGTTGATCTTTACTTCTTCTTGTTTATCTTTTGAAAATAAATTCTTCTTCAATTGAGCTTTGAACTCTTAACTCTTATTCCTTACCTATTTGAATGCTCTATGTGAAAGTTTATGTTTACATCTTACTGTTTCATATTGGCACATGTATTTTTCGTTGTTCCGCATGTGCTTCTGATGTATGCCCATTTTTATTGCACCTGTCCTTTTATACTCCGGTGTTTATGGGATATTATGGACCTTTACTAGATATAAATACAAAGATTAAGATGCCAATACAAAAGGATTGAGATATTTGCAAGGTTATAATAGCTCAATTTATCGTATCAAGATACAATCAAAGATAGAGAGTGCAATAGGAAAGATTAGGACACTTGCAAGATCATAATAATTCAATCGATCATAAGAAGATAGAAGCAAGACTAGGACACTTGCAAGGTTATAATAATTCAATTGATCATATCAAGATAAAAGCAAATATAGAAGTAAGGATTGAAATACTTGCAAGGTTATAACAATTCAGTTAATCAATAACAAGATAAAAGCAAGACTAGAACACTTGCAAGGTTATATTATTTCAGTCGATCATATCAAGGTAAAAGCAGGATGGTAATACGAAAGGGTTGGAACACTTGCCTTTCATTAATTTTGATCTAAAGTCCTTAAACCCAAATTCTTCTCTTTCTTTTGTTTCTTTGCTTTCTTTCATTCTCTTCTCTCCGTTTTCGTATATTCTTTTTCCTTCACAATAGTAGCTCATGCAGAAGATTTTATATATGTGAATTTTGAAGTATGAATATTTTCTTGATGTCCTAAAATGTTAAATTGGATCCTGGATGAATTATGATGATTAAAATTATCGATTTATGACATGGTCACACCTCTCGAATGTGATTTAATTCGAGGCGGGGGGGGGGGGGGGGGGGGGGGAGGGGGGGTGGAGGAGGGGCATGACAGGGGTTCCCTCCTCCAAAGTGCTACTTAAAGGCTGCATAAAAGACTCTTCACTTCATGATAAAAAGTGGAGGATTACAAGGTTATTTATAGACTCTCTAACCCTAATTCCTAAGAGGACTCCTACTTCAAGACCCCTACCTTTATGCAACTCCTAATGCACCTCTAATTCTAACTTCCAACTGGCCTAACTAGGGGTGGCCTGTTGCTTATTATTTTTCTAATCCTATCCTAAGTAAATCCCCTTCTTAACCAATCCCTTATTTAACTAGAATAAGGGGTGATTAATTAGGGTAACCATATATCTTCCTCAACTAATCCTATCCTAGCCGGCCTCCCTTCATTCCTTAATAGGGGGTCAGCTAGATAGGATTTACATGAATGCCCTCTTTAATGAAACTAAATTAGGACTCCCCTAGCTAGAGTCCTGACATAGTATCGCTAGTACCTCAAAAACTCGGGGATTTAAAATTTTGGCTCCATTTATGAAGCCTTTAGGGGTCTATAAATATCTCTCTCATTCTTGCTTGATACAAGTATGAAAAAAGGTGTAAACAAGCAAGAATCTTTGAAGTTAAAAGTGTTGTAAACTCTTGAAGGTGTTTGAGTCTCTTCCGCCTTGAGTTTAGCGGTTATTCCAAGGAGGTGTGAGATATTGTGCAAAAGAGTTTGTGTAAAGGCTATCTTCTGAGCTTGTTAAAAGGAGAGAAGTTGTAATAATGGTAGCTGATCTTCGCCCACTAGAAAGAAGATTAATAGTGAAAGTCGGTGGCCTAGATGAAAGATGAATCAGGAGTGGACGTAGGTCAGGACAATCGAACTACTATAAAGTTATATTTTCTTTCTTGCTTTGCCTTGTTATTGCTTATTGATTTACTTTACTCACTGTCTTTACTTGCACTTTTATTAAACATATGTTCAATTCATATTTTTATTCAAACTTTTTATAATCAGAACCTTTTTGTGATAGCACTAATTCCCTCCCTCCCATCCCCCCACCCCACATCCCCGCCACCCACCCCCCTCCTCTTCTCTTAGTGCCATTACGATCGTAACATTGTCATATTGCCTAAAAATTTGAAGCCTGATCCGGATCATTCAACCTCGAAAGAGGCGGAGCGGCCACAACTGCCTTTCAACCATCCTTTGATCAACCCTGGGAGGCATCCGAGACTCAACACTAGCCCGAGCACATGAAGTGGGTACTGAAAGTTCTCTAGGTGAGAGTTGGTCCGACCGGGTCATGAGAATTGGGTCCATGTGATAGGACCCTAATATGGTTGGGTCATCATCTATTGAGTCATGTTCTTTATTGAGTCATGTTGGTCGGTCCAGTCAAGTCAATTAGGAGTCATAGTAGGAGTTGGAGTATATTTGATTATGAGTCATAGTAGGAGTTGGAGTCTATTTAATTAAGAGTCATATTAGGAGTCGATTTTAGGAGAGTCTAGGTTTAACTAGGAGTTAGTTAAGATTCTCTATAAATAAGGGTGTAATTATTTTGTTTTGGACAATGAATGAAAAAACTTTTTGTTTTAGTCTATTGGCCAAAACCCTGAGAGGGTTGATCCCTTATAGAGATCAAGGAGGGCTGATTCCCTATAGAGATCAAGGAGACTCGTTCCCCTTGAAGTGATCGTTTGTCCCTTTTTTTTCTCTCTTCCTCTTTGATAGAAACCTAAGGTTTCCTATCAAATGGTATCAGAGCAGCATTTTTCGTATCTTGTTGTTCATCCACCCCTTTCCATAATATAACCCTAGAGGTTCTTATCAATTAGTATCAGAGCAGCGTTCTTGACATTTCGTTGTTCATCCACTCCACCGTCACCCTTACAGCATCATTTATCTTTGATAGAAACCTTTAGGTTCCTATCAATTGGCATCAGAGTAGCATTCCTTGGTGCTTTTGCTGTTGTTGCCCTCTGCAATCTGCCCCTCTCATCCTCTTGCTGCTGCCATCTAGCCCAAGTTGCAGCTACCTTATCATCTCCTCATCTTGGGCTGTCGTCACTACTGTCTTCCAACCTTATATTATAGCCACTAACAACACCGTTATCGCCCTATCATCTCCTCATCTTGTGTTGTTGTCGTTGTTTCCTTCCAACCTCAAATCATAGATGCCAACAACACTATTGTTGTCATATCCTCTCCCCATCTTGTGCTGCCATCATTGCTATCTTCCAACCTCAGATCGAAGCTGCCAACAGTGACCCATCCTACTGCTCCACCCGCTTGCCATCGTTGTTGCCTTCCAGCCCTAAACGCTCCTGAACCCATAGCACTCTCACCCCATGCAACAACAAAAACAAGGCAGCAACCTTCCTTCTCCTGCTCCCTCTCTAACCTTCTGCTTGGCACTACCATCTCGTTGCCTTATGTTGAATCTCAGATTTTGATTATGAAATCAATTGATAGGTTTTATGATATAACTTGTGTATTAAAGAAAGTGATGTAGGATTAACTACGATGATAAAAAGGTAATACAATCTAATATTGGGTCGGAGTCAAGTTCGAGTTCGGACGATGAAATGGGAACTTATCAGGAGTTCACTGGAAGCTCACCGAAGGTGATTGAGGGCTTGACGGGAGTTTGGCGGAAGATTGTCGAAGGTGATCGGGGGCTTACCAGGAGTTCATCGGGAGCTCACCGAAGGTGATCAGGAGCTTATCGCGAGTTCGTTGGGTGCTCGCCGAAGGTGAGCGGGAGCTTGTCGGGAATGCACTAGGAGTTTGCTGGAAGATGATCAAGAGCTCACCGAGAGTTCGCTAGAGGATGTCGGGAAGTTTGTTGGGAGTTTTGAAAAGATCCCAATTTGCTGGGAGTTCAACGAGAGTTTTTGGCCTCTTGAATAGCGGTAACTTTAGGATCCTAATTTTTATATAAAGATCTCAAAATCTTACTAACTAATTCAAAATTTGAAAAATATTTTCCAAGTGATTTTAGGCCATTAACGACATCTGTGAAACGGGTGTACATGTCTCCAATAGACTCACTTAGTTTCATTCAAAACAACTCATAGTTATGAACTAAAATATTTATCTTGGATTCTTTTACTCTAATAGTCCCCTCGTATGTGATTTTTAGAGTGTGCCAAATATCAAAAGCCGATTCGCAAACGGAAACACGATTAAACTCATTCTTATCAAGAGTATAAAATAAGGCATTCATAGCCTTGGCCTTTAAAAAAAATTCTTTTCCAAATCATTTAGTTCATTCATTGGCTTCGAAGATTTTCAAATTCATTCTCAACAATACTCCTTAGATAAAGGTCCAAAGAGATAAGAAAAATATGCATCCTTGTCTTCCAATACGTGTAATCTGTTGCATTGAACATGGAAGGACGTGAGATGGAATGTCCCTCATTCATGCCAAAAAAGTCATTTACTCAAGTGAGTATTAATCCAAAAAGTAAGTATCTCACTCTGATACCAATTATTAGGATCAATTGACACTAAGAGGGGGGGGGGGGGGGGGGGGGGGGTGGGGGGGGGGGGGGGGGGGCGTAGTGAATTAGTGCAAGTGTAAATTTTCAGTTTAGATGAAAACTTTTCGATTAAACTAAGATAGAAAATCTGAAGCTTTTCATTCTTAGTGAAACAAGTGAGTAACTGAAAGAAAGTTGTATGAAAATTGGAAAGAAAAGCAATGTTTGAAGAAAATAACTTATCGTGGAAACTTTGCTTTCAAATAGTTGAGTTAAATCGGAAGCGTCAATACAAAAATATATAAACAATGAAAGCAATGAAACACTCATAATTTTTATAGTAGTTCGACGCCAACGTCCTACGTCCACTCCCAAGTTCTCCTTCTTGAGGCACACCGACATTCACTATCGATCTAATTTGGGTAAAGACCAAACCCTTACACTTTGCTTACAAGTAAGACTTTGAGAAAATTTCTAACTCTAAGCTCTCTCCCTTCCCTTTTCTTTTTCTTATAAATCACACCTAATTTCTTTTTCATAGAGTTTAATTGCCCAAAAAGAGTTGTTGTGAATGCAAGAACACTTGGGGTATTTATAGACCCTAAGTGGCTTCAGAAATTTGAGCCAAAAATCAAACATACCTGAAAAAATTGGGTACAATCGATTTACCCACCGACCTGGGTGGCTCAGCCACCCGAACACCAGGGTATGGGCGGTTTACCCGTCGGCCCTGGGTGGGTCAACTGTCGAAAGTACCCAAATTCCTGGGTACGGGCGGTTCAAACACCCAACCTAGGCGGGTCAGCCGTCGTCAGCCGCCCGAAAGCTTGGGCGGCGGCGGTACACCCACCGCTCACCAACAGTTTACCCACTGGAATTTTCACAAAAGTGGTTCCTCCATTTTTCAAATTTCAGCTTGAACATAATGTTGACCTACCATTTGGTCAACCAATTGAGCTCAACCTGAGCTCAATTAAACCCCAATAGTGGACCCGGTTTCCTTATTGAGTTGATTTGGATTTTATCCAAATCCAACTCAATTAGGACTCACTTCTAACTACGACTCAACGACTATAATGCTTAAAGACCACAAGCTTAAACTAAGATCCAACTTCCTCCAATCTGGTAACCTCCAGAATTCTTACGGTAAGTCATCTGATCTTCTCCCGAGCGTGTTCCCAACGAGCTTCCCGATTTCTTCGACGATTCTCCTAGCGAACTCCCGGCGAGGTCCCACTGCATCGTCCAAACCCGGCCCTATGCCTAAGCTTGATCTTGGCCCATTATCTGGTTGTAACTTCATTGCTCATGTCATAGTTAGACCTGCAAATCTTTTTCTCTAACACACATGTTAGATAAACACTCATCATCAAAATCCGAGATTCAATAGGTACAACCAATATGGCGCGTCAGTCCAACTTAGCACTGCAAACCTAATATGGGACAACTGCTTGTGACCCACTCGGGCGGCTCCCTGCATCAACCTCGGCTCCATAGCAAGTCAAGACGACACTACCTCATATCCCATTACCCAAGAAGCAAGAAGCAATGTCAAATACTTCAGGCGATGTCTGCACCCAACATATGGGCCGAATGCCAAAGATGGGCATGCCTTAAACACCTGCATACGGTGATGCCGACGATCATTAAATAGCTATGTACATTAACATGAGGCAACATGTATAAAAGCCATCCCCAAAACCAGTACCAAGGGGTCGGACCTCTCTCACTGAGACACTATATCTCTTCCAACTCTAGCTCTTACTAACTTAACCATCGAAAGGGTCGAGTCGAAACACCTCCCCCGCCCGACTCCGGACTTTGTGTAGGTTTCCGACAATCAGGACGAAGGATCGACTTTAAGCTACATCTCAGGAAGTCTTTCAGATTGCCTCTCGATCATATCTTTTGTCGACTCTCCTCAACTCGGGTGCAATGCTGATAGTCTTGTGCACTTGAATCAGATCAAGCCATGCTGGATGATTAGATGATATGTCAAAATACTGGACAATGTGTTGATTGCTTCATAATTGTGCTAGATATGTGACTTAGTGGTTTAGTCATGATCGAGGTTGTTTCGAGTCAAATTGAGTTGATATTCGATCGAAACCATATCAACTTGATTAAGAACCCATTGAGCCTAAACTAGGGTTGAATTGGGCTTATTGGAAAGCCAATTTGGTGATCTTTAGGCTTAGATGGTGATACCACTAACCCAAGTGGTGATAACACCTGAGAGCCGAAAAGTAATATTTTATGTTTTTTTGAGACTTTCGATAGTAGTACCACTTATGGTCAATGGTGGTACTGTCAGAGCCCCGATTCTTAGGCTTTGTTTAATGGTAGTACCTCCCGACATTGATGGTAGTACCGCTAATACCCTGAAATCTTAATAATTTAAATTTTTTGCTCCATTTTTAAAGGATTTGGGAGTTTATAAATACCCCACTTATGGTTGCTTAATGGAGAAGAAATTCTTAAGGTTAAAAGAGTTACAAACTCTCCTTGAGCGTTGGTTGAGTCTCTTCCTCCTTCTTGAGTTTAGAAGTATTTCTAAGTTGTAGGAGGGTTGAAGTCTCTTGTAAAGAGAGGTGTAAAGGTTATCTCCTAAGTATGTTAAAAGAAGAAAATACGTAAAGATTCTCTCCTGAGCCTATTAAAAAGGAGAAGAGTTATAACAATGGTAGTTAATCTTTATCCGTTAGAAAGAAGATCGGTAGTGAAAGCCAGTGGCCTTGAGGGAAGAGGAATCGGGAGTGAACATAGGTCGAGATGAACCAAACCACTATAAATCGATTTGTATCTTTCTCTTACTTTACTTTATTATTTTTTACTGATTTACTTTATTCACTATCCTTATTTATACTTTTGGTTAAATATTATCGATCAAACTTTTCAAATCATTTTTTTTACGATAACACTAACCCCCCACCCCTCTCCCATCCTCATCTTAGTGTCATTATGATCCTAACAAATTTAATGCCAAATAATGACCATGATTGATGCTGCCTCAACCCAAAATGACTTTGGAAGATTAGCTTTTGAGATCATGCATCGTACCCTTTTCAAGATGATACAATTTATTCTTTGTACTATCCTATATTTGGTTAGGGAGTGTAAGGTACTATATAGTAGGGAATGATTGCTTATTTTGCACCGTACATGTTAAATTTGTTATTATAAAATTTTAGATAGTTGTTGGTACGGAGTATCCCAACATGCCTCCTAATTTATTTTTTCACCATATTTTTCCACATGAAATTTCTCAAAAACATCATGTTTAACAAAATATACTTATACATTTCTGAGAAGTCATTAATGAAGGTGAGCATACAGTGAGCTCCTTCTTGACATGCTATCGGTGAGAGATCCCATAAATCTGAATGGATATAGTCGAGGATTTCTTTGTGTGATGTTATTTATTAGGAAAAAATATATGATTTACTTTCCAAAAATATAATGCTCACATTATTCTAATTTTGATAACTTTCTATCACCTAATAAATATTCTTTGTTTAAAATTATCGTACCTTTCTCCCCTATGTGACCCAACTCATGCATCACATCTTTATAGTCTTCATTTAAGAGAGAGAACCTAGAAACAGCCACATCTTCTACTACTGTTGAGTCTCGAAGGATATAAATTTGATTTTTCTTTTCAGCCTTCATCACCACAAGAGCCCATTTTCTTACTTTATAATTTTCTCCTTAGCCAAACTAGCTATACCCTAGAGCATCCAAAGCAAACGAGGAAATTAAAAAAAAAAATTTCTAAAGAACATGTCATGCCTTTGTTGTAATCCATATAGCCCCGTCGTGCATGTTGATTTTAATTCGTCTCATTACAACAATTTTGCATGATGAATTATTTCTCATAATCACTTCTTCTATGCCTTGAGTGGATTCAAAGGTGGAGAACCAATCTCGATATGATGTCATATGAAATGGACACTCAGAGTCCAAAATCTAATCGTCATATGACTTGGTATGGTATCACATATGGAGGCCAAAAGTATTTCTATCTTAACTTTATTTTGTCTGTCTTTTATAGTTGATTTTTTCTATTTACTGAAACTTCTTTTTTAGAGCTTAATAGTCTGATTTGATATGACCCTTCTTTTTATAGTAGTATCACTAAATGTTCTTTGATCTAGATTTGCTTCAACCCTTTTTTTTTTTTTTTTTTTTTATCTCACTTCTTTCTATAGAGTTCAAAGGTTCAACATGACTTTTGGAGGTTTCAGTTGTCAACTACAAGCCCATAACTTCTTTTGACCCAGAGTTGAAATCACAGTATCTTATCTAGAGAGTTGAAATCACAGAATCTAGAGAAATGATGCTCTTCTCATATAAAATTATTTTATAAAAAATTATATAAAATAAAATGAATATAATAATAATAGAGCCTTATCTTTTTGGATAGCAATGCTCATCTTCTCTAGATCCAAGGTTATAGTTGAAAAGATGATAACGTGTTCCTTCTATCATTACAACTTCCGGTTAAGGATCATCTTTCTCGTAAGAATTTTACCTTGATATAAGATAATTAATTTGATCCAAACTTTTATTTTTAATTGTTCTTGGATAACCTTTCAATTTTTTATTGAATATGCATATAAATAAGATTATCATGCTTATTATTTTTTATTTTGTGTGATGCTCATCATAATTTGATTGGAAACCTAACCTAAAGATCAGACATGATGTCATGGTTGTCCCATCAAATTCCTTGAGCATCAATCAAAGCCATCATTGTTCTCAATTTCCGGGTGTTGAGACATGGATGGATGGGTCATGAACTTGCTTGGAAGTTTTCGGATCATTTGCTTAGAGATATGATATGATGCGTAGGTGGAATCCTAGTCCTGGGTTAGGTTACGTCAAATCATCAAGCTGTGGAGTGCCAGCAGTTCATATTTGTCTACATTATGTGTAGGTGGAGTCCTAATCCTGGGTTAGGTTACGTCAAATCATCAAGCTGTGGAGTGCCAACAGTTCATATTTGTTACATCTCTTAGCTGCACGCTTTATCCATGGAGTGTGCACGTATACAAGGAAAATACTGTCAACAACCACCTCTATCTCTCTCTCTCTCTCTCTTTGTGCCTTGAAATATACACGGAAACATTGCCAAGTTTCCACTTATCGAAGACCATATTTCTCTCTCTTTATCTCTCTGCGTGTACCCAAGCATGAATCGAAAACACTATCAGTGGGGTTATCAGTCTCTCTATCTCTATGACCGAAACATACGAGGAATACATATTGAACAATACTTATCCTACTCCGTACACCTCTCTCACATACTGAAACCTATAAGCAAAACGCTGTCGACAGTTACCACTTACCCGAGTCCGTTGCTCCTTCCTAAATTGAAGCAGACAAGCAATACTGTCGGCAATTACTACCATCTATCTCTCACAGAAGATACATCAAAAATTACCACGTTCAAAAATCATCTCTTTCTATCCACTGTACCATACCATACTAAGAAGACACTGTCATAATTACCATATATCCAAGTTCTCTCTCTCTCTCTCTCTCTCTCTCTATATATATATATATATATATATATATATATATATATATATACTGAAACATTCACCGATTAGAGTGTCAACAGTTACATCTTAGCTCTGGGTGACGCGGTTACATCATAAGAAACACTGGTCGCAAGTTTCCGTGGAAGCTTCGTGGATGGACGTGTGCGTTCGGATACTGCATTGCCGTCATGGTGTCATCCTCTTCCTTTACCAACTCGTACTGATGGTGACTGCTGGAGACATACCCTCTTACTATGAAAGCTTTTAGTAATCCTATGAGCATCATATGTTATAAAATGATCGAATATATTGATAGGTTTTAGCATTTGCACTCAAGCTAAATTGAGAGATCATTACTTCTAAAAAGGCTATCTTGCTTGCTTTAAGAATTGACACTATACCTAACTTTGGTCAACTTTAAGATGAGGTAGATTAATAAATATTTTTTATTAGACTATTAGTAATTAAAAACTTTAAAACTTTGATGAAAAAAATTAATATGCTTATAAAATTGAATAAATACTTCTTCCGGTGTGCAAGTTGGTTTAGGCTTGACATATGAAACTAAATGTGAGTGAATTTTGCACAAATATTAATTCAACATCAGATGAAATAGAGAGAGTTAAATATAATATTCCTACTCATAACCTATTCTACTATCATGATAAATATTTTTTTATTAGGTTATTATTAATAATAGCAAAATCTTAATATATTGGGAAAAGAATGAAGACATTAGTAAGTTTTTAACATGGATCACGATTTATTAAGTTGATATTCACTGAAAATTTACTTTATTCTACAGAAAAATAATAATCAAACAAAGTTGCCTACTGAGGAGTCGATGCTTTGGATCTAGATACAACCTATAAATCCAATATGTCATCTTAGATGAGTTGAATCCACACCCTAATTACCTGAAAATTATCACATTTGTGATATGCTTTTGAATATAATATCGACATGTGCTATATATATATATATATATGAGATCAATATGTGAACTATTGGCAACACCTAGTAGTAGTGAATCTGTCATATGTCATATTTGTGGATGCAATTAAATATATTTGGATAACATGTGACATAGCAAATAATATATTGATAAAAAATAGAATGTTGTGTGGGACATATTATCGATGATAGACGTAGTTTAGGTCTTCTAAGACTTCACCACTAGGTTATTTAGTTTCCAGTTATTGTAAGACTTTTGACTAAGTGATATTATTTTATCTTCTTTTGCCATTTCAATTATGTTCACTAGTATGCATATTGTTACAATGTGGTTGGACAGGATAGTTGATCAATTTGAACCACTGACCATTAAACTAAGTTAAGGATAGTATATCTATCAAAATTTTATAAACTATTTCAAGATATTATTTGCTTGTGATATGGAATTGAGGTAGTTATTTGCTCCTTTTTGATGCGTCATACATGTTTAGATTAACTAAATTTGTTTCAATGCACATCATATTCACTGTGTATATCACTTTACTTCTTAATCTAAACAACATCAAGGACTATATATATATATATATATATATATATATATATGAAGATCTTGCTTGGAAAACAATGTGAAGTTTAAAATTAGAATATTTGAATATAATTTTAAGAGTAATAGGTTCTAAGATATTCTGGTTCTTTAGTCAATATTTTTTTTTAATGAATTTACTTTATCTTTATAATATTGTTTGTATTATCCAAAAAATTGTACACAGTGTCAAAACTTGAAGTTGAGTTTTGAATTGATCGAAAGATGCGAACGGTGAGAAACAATTTTAGTATGCGCTCTATTGCCACAACTTCAAAACTAGAATTTTAGAACGGAGGCATTTTCTGCAGTCCACATATTTTTAAAGGAGTCGTCTTTTGATAGCTTGGCTCGGATGGAGGAATTAAACAGGGAAAACGAACATGTAAGATAGATGGATAGTGCTTTATCTCGACTCAGCTCAACCAAAAGCTGAATCAACATATCAACAGGTGAGTTCGGTGCACGCACATTATCGCAGTTCGACTTTGGCTTCGCTAAGACACCATTGTAGCTCGGCCCAGTCTGACCAATCCGTCATCAGATTTAAAGTTCGATCGACAGGCGAACACCATCGTAGCTCGATGCCCACTTGTTGTAGTTGGGTGATCACACTAATAAGACTGTAACCATTGGCCTTTGTTTTGTAGGTCAGCTCGCTGCGTTTACACACCTCTTTCGAAAGTTTGCAAGAGGATTTGGGATGATGAAGAAGGGATCAAGTCGATTTTAATCATCTGCATTCAATGGATGATCAAAATCCGACCTCCATCACCATCTTCTTACCTGCTTACCATACGAAAGTTCACCTCTGGAAGCCACTTGTCTTAACCCTTCACCTAATCCCAGTACTTTGACGAAAACTTGAAGAACACCCTCAAACACAGAGCTGCCTTTTTCCCTGCGGATGACACGGTGCCTGCTTTTCTATCTTGCCACCTAACACCACACCCCCCCCCCCCCCCCCCCCCCCCCACCCCCCCTCTTCTAACCGTATCCATACGTTTCTCACACATCCTTTCTTGCCCTATAAATGCCGGCACTGGTTCATTCCCTTTTCTCTCTCACCAGCCTCACCAAGTCCTCCCACAGTTCCTCTTCTCTCTTGCCAAACCCTACGTGACATCGATCTCGTCTCCCTCCCTCTCGCCGCCGTCAGCATGCCCGTCGACGCTCCCCCGCTACTCGCCGGCAATGGCCAGACCGTGTGCGTTACCGGTGCCGGCGGCTTCATCGCCTCCTGGCTGGTGAAGCTCCTGTTGCAGAAAGGATACACCGTCAAGGGGACCGTGAGAAACCCAGGTGACGTGGCTCGCGTGCAGCAGTTGTATGTAGAACTCCCACGTCGTTGGTCTGTGACGCTGAGGCTTCTTTGTTAGCAGATGATCCGAAGAACGCACACCTGAAGGCGATGGAGGGCGCCGCGGATCGGCTGCTGCTTTGCCAGGCTGATCTCCTCGACTACGGCGCTCTGCGAGAAGCCATCGACGGCTGCCATGGCGTCTTCCACACTGCTTCTCCCGTCACTGACGACCCTGTATGATAAGCTTTAGCCCATCGCTTTGTTCTCACGTTAAAGGGTGTGAAGAAGGAAGAACCACTGATGGTTTGGTTGTGTGCATGCGTTCGTTATACGTGTGGAAGGAGGAAATGGTGGAGCCGGCTGTGAGGGGCACGAGGTACGTGATCCATGCGGCGGCCAACGCCGGCACCGTCCGTCGCGTGGTGTTTACCTCCTCGATCGGCGCGGTCACCATGGACCCCGGCCGCGGCCCCGACGTCGTGGTCGACGAGTCATGCTGGAGCGATGTCGAGCACTGCAAGAACACAAGGGTGAGCGCGCGCGATATATCTATGCAACGGTGCACGAGGCTGGTGGCTGACGTCACTGTTGTGGTGGTGCAGAACTGGTACTGCTACGGGAAGGCGGTGGCGGAGCAGGCGGCGTGGGAGGTGGCGAGGGAGACGGGGTTGGAGCTGGCGGTGGTGAACCCGGTGCTGGCGCTTGGGCCGCTGCTGCAGCCGCAAGTGAACGCCAGCATCGCCCACATCCTCAAGTACCTGGACGGGTCGGCGACGAGGTACACCAACGCGGTGCAAGGGTACGTCGACGTGCGGGACGTGGCCGAGGCGCACGTCCGGGTGTTCGAGGCGGAGGCCGCCGCTGGCAAGCGGTTCATCTGCGCCGAGCGCGTGCTCCACCGCGAGGACGTCGTCCGCATCCTCTCCAAGCTCTTCCCGGAGTATCCTGTGCCCAACACGTAAGTCTCCTTCCTCTTTGCATGCGTGGCATGGAAGCGTTGCTGGAAGTGGACGTGAGCGCTTAGAAGCGGGCAAAACACACAAAGAATAAATGATGACAGCTTAGTGCAGTCTGGTAGGTGAATTGGGTGGACCAATCTACAATCCAAATTATATAAAAAATTTGGCATTGCTGAGATTAGATTGTTATAAGAAATATTAAACGCATATTTTTGTTTGTAGATGATTAGATAAACTATAAAATAAAATAAAAATCATTTAAGATGCTATGAAGATGTGCTAAGATGGTTTATAGATGTTAAACTATAATTAATTAGTTTTTAACGGAGAGAGAAAAGATTAAAAAAATCAAATAAGATATTTCTAAAAATTATAAATAAACATTTGAAATTCTTAATTTGATTAAGATAAGGATGTTTGATTTTGTAACTAAGATTTCTTATAAAAATATTGGTGTATTATGAGATGTTATGTATATAAATATTTTGAAGTATTAAGGGGAAAATATGTTTACCAAGCTTAAGCTTCTATTATTTGAGGCCATCAAGAGAACAATATGAAGCTAATCATATGGTTCTCAGACTATAGTTGACCTCATTCCAATCTAGATTGTTGATTTCCACCAATAAAAAAGAGAAAGAAAGGTAGAAACATAAACAACTGATCGTTAACCCGTCTTAGTCTTTAGTTTCTCTTCCTTATTGTTTCACATTACTTTGTCATTTGCTGATGATAGATAGGAGCTTGAAATTTTTTATACTGAAAAGATTACAGAAGAATAACATGCAAGCACTAAACATCTGACAACATTATATCATATACTTAGAAACATGGAGATCTACTACATAGTTTAGCCAGGCCTTCATGGTAATATGACTTCCAAGTATGCTGTCATAGGGAGATGGAGACCGACAACCTGAGGCTACAAATGGTTTCTCCAACTGAGAAGGGAGATGAGCAATTAGAACGTCAGAAGAAAGCTTTACAGAGAGGTTTGTGTTCAGAAGAAAGAAATGTGTTAATGACATCTATAAAAAGAAAAAAAAAAAAAAAAAGGAAGAAAGAGGAAGAGAAGACAAAAAGGATATCAGATACAGTGGGGTTTTCTTACCTACTCCCAGTTGGGTTCCTCTGAAGCAGGAAGTAATGACAAGGATATCATTGTAGCTTAGAAGTATGGGAATGGATGGACCACCCATCACCAGTTCTCAAAGAATGAAGAAGCTAGGATATTGGCATAGAGAGAGGAACTCTTTAAACATGGAATATATCTGATGGAAAAAGGGTATGCATCAGCAACTTCGACTAATCTGATTAGTCCATGGTGAGTTAAAAGAAGAACATTAGGAAAATGAAAATATATATTTTTCTTGGTTTTTCTAAGAAAAAAATATTCTTTTTTCTGCATAGCAGAACAAGATTAGGGGAGGGAAATCAACAATGACAGTCACATGCAATTGTTTAGGATTATACAAATATATCCAATTTACATAAATTAGATGCCCTAATTTAGATAAGAATGTGGGGGAGTTTTAAAACTAGTTAGAAGTTTGAGTCCCAAAACTTATGACTCCTAAACTAGTAAGAGTCAAAAGTCTACCCGATAAATAGGAATATAGTCTGATCAATAGTGTAGCAATAGAGAGGTTATCGTCAAGTTTATTGAATTTATATAGTCTTTTATTTATTTTTAGTTACTCCAATTCTTTTGTTGATGATTGGTATTCTATCTCCTTTTTTTTGTTTCCAATCTTAGACCAATCAGACCATTAGGAAAATTCTTCCGACAGGAAACAACTGCAAAGTAAATGTCAAACTCACAGCAGAAAACCTCAGGAGATACTTAGACCAGTCAGACCATGCACATAGATATCTTACAGTCTTTGCAAAGTGAAGATTTTAGAGTTGGTGAAAGACTTCCTTGCAGCTGCTGTGAAGATTTATGTGCGTTTCTTTTGTCAGCAAGCTTAAAAGACACAGATCTTGGCGTACTAGAAAAGGATTCCAAATTTTATGGTAGCCTAACACTTGGAGAACACATGCCGAAGTGCGCAGACAACCCAGCACAAGTCAAAGCAGTGTATAGAACCCAAAATTTAGGATTATGAGGGAGCTTCTGAAGCAGTTCGAATGGACTATTATTGTTCAGTGTAAAATAAACCACTTGCTTAAAATATTTAGACTTATTAACAGTAGTAATACATGTATCAGTTATAAATCAATTCAAATTTTTATTCACTACTGATAAGGAATCAAACCTTCACTATATTGAATATCAATTTTTAAACTAATAATTAATATATTCATTATATCCTTACGAGTCAGTCCAAGTATTTGTTCAATCATGAGGTAAATTTAAAAAAAAAAAAAAAAACTTTAGTATCTTTATAAAATATTAATTTATTAGTAATATATAGAACCAATGTTTTTGAATTAATTGAATATGTTATAAAAAAAAATTATAAATCAATATTTTATGTGTGAAAGATATTTCTTACAAGGTAACTAACTTATGAGATTGTGATGTGATGGATGCCATACTACTTTTGATTTTTCTCTAATCTAAGCTGGGTTATTACAATTACAGTATGTGACCTTGATTGATGCATATATGTCTTGTGGTTGTGGTGGTGGCAGGTGTTCTGACGAGGTGAATCCTCGAAAAAAGCCATACAAGTTCTCAAACCAACGACTCAAGGACTTAGGCATGCAATTTAGGTCGGTGATCCAAAGCCTCTATGATACTGTGAAGAGCCTGCAGGAGAAGGGCTATCTCCCATTACTATCTCCAGAGTAATAATATGAAGATAATGTGTTATATGAATTTATATTGTATGATGCATGTACGTATCTATGTATGTATGTATGTATGTATGTATGGATATGATTATGATCTCGTTTAGTAAACATGCCTACTATAATATCATAATTCCACTCCGAAAGAAAAATAAAACGTATATCTTTCTCCCTTGTTTTTTTTTTTTTTATCCATGGTCAATCGATCTCTACCAACCATACAAGATTGACTATCTTTGTCTTGTTCTGATCTCTTTCTCTTCTTCCTTTACAATCGATCATCGGTGTGATCGCAAGATCGTGTGATGTAACACTCTGTAATTTTAATTTTTTTCTTTACCTGATTTACTTGTAATTTTATTTATTTTTTATTTTTATAATAAAAAAATCTGGTAAGATGTGTGTTTTTATCGTGTATACAATGTGAATGTAGCATAGGGTTAAATACACTTGGGATTGAGTTGGAGATTTAAGTTTGAGCTACATCCTGTGGCACCCCACCTAATTCTTGACTGTCAAAGGTAGACAGATTAAGTATTCCCCCCAAACAACTAAAAGATATGTAACACCAAAACTAGCGGTAGCAATAAGCTTCGGCCAAACTTTCCCTAAACTCTGTCTATGGTCTGCCTTGATGGAAAAGCTTCTCCTTGTTAGCCCGCCCACATACCAAACTGCCATCATAATTTGCCCATACCATACATAATTTACATTAAAAAAAAATGATATTCTAGATTTTTTTCAATTATTTTTATTATTATTATTTTTATTTTTATTGACTATTCTAGATTTTTCAATTATTATTATTATTATTATTATTATTATTATTATTATTATTATTATTATTGACTTTGGATAGATAAAAATTAGATCTTTCGTGCTCTCTTGCTATATAGGAGATCAAAAGGTTCAAGTCACGAAAAATACTCTTTATACTTAGAAGTAAGACTGTGTAGATTTATCACCATATAAATTAACCCTCAAATCTTGTATGGATTGATAAGAGCCATGAGCAATTTCTCCCTTTTTTGCAAATAAAAGCTTGAGACATGTTATGCACCAAATGGATCAATTAGGAAGGCTCACGCACTGTTGTCTTTTTCATAATTAAATAAAAAATATTATTAGTAAAATCTTATGAAATAATTATTAAGTAAGTGATTCTTTATGGATTTTAACGTTAGGCATGTTGTAAGAAACAATATATACAATATATATATATATGGTGTTGATATCAAGAATATTAAGGCATATTATGTGTGAAATCAATAAGAAATACAAAGAAAATATTTTTATTTCTGAAAAATAGGATAACAAATCAAATAAGACGGAATTGTTTAAAATGATAAGGCCTATACTAAAAACATTATTTAAATACTAGACCTATGATAAGGACTATACTATAGTTGAAAGTGATGAAATAGTTAATATTAGCAATCCCATGATAAGTAGATGGAGATCTAAAATGATTTTACTATAAATTATAAAAACTAGTTAAAATACATATAATTTAATAAAAATATTATTTTTAATATAAATTGATAAGATGGTAAAAGAAGAAAGAAGAAGAACAAAAAAAAAAAAAAAAAAAAAAAAAAAAAATCAATGAAACCATCCCATTGTTGTTTACCATTATTGTTGACACCTGGGCTCATTTGGACTGTAATCACAAGTCTCATGCACCGTTGTGATAATTTCAACATTCTTCTTGTTGTGTAACTCTGTGACAATAATCTAATGGCTAGATTATGATACACTCACTCACTTGCTAGTTTCTTATCAATGCTAATCCAACAAAATATCTACACGGGCAAACTGAGTTAAGTCATCTCTTGTTGTTGGCACTGCAAATAATATCTATCTCCTGTATGACTAATATCAAATTCAAGCATCTCACATACATATATAATAAGACGACTAACTATTCACTCTCTCCACTGCAAACATTTCTTTGCTCGTTCTGAAGGTTGTTGACTACATTCTTGTTACCTCTATTAATCTATTACAAACTCATTCTCATCTGTCTTCCATCAATTAGCTTCATTTTCCAATGTTGATAAACAGATACAAATACTACTTACAGAATTGAAAGAGAACATAGTCTGTCTGTCCCTCTGAGGAGAAAAAGAGAACATGAAGTGCATACTCTAAGAAACAAAACCATATCTTCTGCTTTGGAGATGGTGAGTGTCTGCATAAGCCATCAATCTGGCAAATCATAAGAATAATTAAATTCATGATCGCCTACTTATCGCTGGATCAATTCAATTCGTGATCTCGTCGATGTTGTTAATCTTGAACTGTATATAACCCAAGAGGCTCATTGCAGCTGAGCTAAATGGGGAACTTTTAAGAGTTGTTAGAACAGCTATCTTTTGCCAAGTCCCAAACACTTGTTATATTTCACTTCTGTGACGGTTGATGTCGACAGACTACTCTGTGTTGTCTGTTTCACAAGAGCGAGCTTCTCCATTGCATTGATGAATTTTCGCAGGTGCTTGATAAATTGGGGGAATGTCTCTAGGTTGCAGTGGCCACCTCCCTTGATCCACAATGGATCATACTTTTCTTTCGATAGCTCCCACAGGCGTTTTCCATGAGTCCAGTCAACAATCTCATCGGAGGTTCCCTACAAACAAGTGTAGATGGTGTAAGGCATTAGATCGAGTCCTTTTTATCTCCAAATCACATTTGAAAAGATCAAGAACATCAATAGATGAGTGAATTGAGATTCTGAAGTAATACTGTACAAAGAGTTCATGCCAAATAGTTTCAGAAACAACAAAAGAGGATGTCAAACATTGAACCCAAACATTTTTATCTTCAGCCAATCTCAAAGCAACTTCTTTTAGTACAAAATTGTAAGCAACAGAAATTTCAAATGCTTGCGTAAACTTAAGCATGTAGTGGATATCAACCAATTTGGACATTTCCGGAGAAGAGAACCGATATGAGCAGCATTTTCCATCAACCAACTTGGTATTTTGGAACAGGAGAGGACACATATTTCCCCAATTTGGAAAGGCTATTCAAGCTCGATCTCAGTCTGATAGTTCCTTGTAAAACAAATCTTCAGTTTGACTTTTTTATTTTGTTATATGCTTTACAGCTGACCCTATATAGATGAGATGAAAAGGCTTAGATGATGATGACGCAAAATCTAAGTACTGATCAAAGGAAATATAATGCAAAACCACTTAGGAGTTTAAGACATTCATAGTTGTTTCATTATACGACCTCAAAGCCCTTATTTGCAAGTTCGCTTATAGAATGACCGATCTGATATCCAACAAAACATTGCAGTACAGATTGCTCAAATGATGGATGAAATTTGTTCATCAGAAAGCTGACCAAGGAGGCTTACATGTATAACAAGAACTGGGCAGTTTACTTGTCGAATTTTGTCAATGTTCTGCAAACGAAAAGTCAGTGAACTAGTAAGAACATGAATATGAATAATAAATGCAGGAAAAGAAAAACTAACATGGTTGAATTCCAAACTTACCTTAAAAATATCAAACCAGAATGTCACTTTCACAGGATACAAGACTCGTATGCCCGAGAGGATTGCACTATGGAGGACTACACCTCCCAGTTTCTGTAAACGTGCAGCCAGGTTCAATGTCGGTCCACTACCAACAGACTGACCATACAAAATGAGATCCTCCTGTTTTATCTCATACTCTTTCATCAAGCAATCGTAGACTGCTTCTATGTCATAGTATGTGTTCAACTCAGATGGCTTTTGGGAATGATGACAAGTAAGAAGGAAAACAAGATTCTATCAGTGAGTGTTTTTGATGAAAATATATCAACTCATAAAAATTGTTGTAGCAGTTGCTATCGACATCTTTATCTGAAGTTCTTGAAAAGCATGCTTAGACTTGGATTGTAATTTCAACACAGTTCATATGATAATATATAATAATCATATAGATTGCTATGTTAGACATATCATAGAGTTAGGATTTCTTAAAGCAACTTTTCACATCCTTTCAAATTACAAAGAAGAAAAAAAAAAAAAAAAATCAGCCATCAGATGGCCTGACTAAAGTTTGAAAATATATTTCAAAAGAGTGCTTTATCCAAATATTTACTTCTGCGTATATCAGAAGCATAAATATTATGGTGATTTACCCCTGAAACTTGTGGATTTCTGTGAGTTGGTCACCCCTGAAAACTTATAAGGGTGTTTCGATCCTGCTAAACAGAAATTCATATGTTGGATTGATACAACTAATTTACTACATCACTAGAGAACCCCTTTATTTATTTATGATATCGAGTACCTCTTTGAAAAGAAATTTTCCATTTAGATTATATACTATGGAGCTAATGTTTTAGGCTTTTACAAGTCCGAGAAAAATTATATTCGATCATATGTTCCGATAGCATCTAACTTTTCAATATTATTTTAGCCGATACTGGATGGTATGGCTCAGAGTATACCCATCCAGTACATCAGGTATCATATCGGTCAGATAGATTACTGAAATAGGCATCAGTCTGAAATTTAAAACACTGGTAAGCTCTACCTATCCTTAGTTCAATTCAATTGATTTAACTACTATCATGGAGAACGCATGATCCTTTTGTCGTAGTGTTACAGAACCACAAATCTTACAAAATACCTAAAGAATTCAGGGGGAAGAAAAATATAATTCTATTGCTTGCTTAATTACAAATGTTTACCTTTCCTGTAGATGCTCCATAACCTGAGTAATCATAACTGCAAAAGAGAATAATGTCATCAATGAGTTCTCACTGCATCTTACATCAAAAAAGGATTTTTATGATTTCATTTTAAAGCAATAACATATTTGTTTTATTCTCCAATTTGAGCTTCAAAAATCGGAAAATTAAACAATACTAATGGCATCCTTGAAGAGAGAGGATAACAAAAGCAGCAAGATAGAATTGCTGTTTCAGATAAGAATACAAGAAGTCTATTTGGATATCTCATCATGCCATATATGCAGATATATGACTAAAAAAGATCAAATCGAAGGTGATCACAATGAAAGAGTGGCTGTCTTCTCAGCTCCCCTGGGTAATTTCACCCTCTGAACACTCTGTTTCCCGATTCCATTATATATACACAACCTGCTCTCCAAGTACAACAAAATATTACATGCACAGGGCTTATCACCTCAAGTTTCAATTTTCCTTCCTCAAAATCTAATAGTTCCTTTTGTAGTTCTGTAATCTAAACATAAAATTGTCTTCAAATTTAATAAAATATCACATGCACAAGGCTTACAACCTCAAGTTTCATTCTGCCTTTCTCAGAAATTTAAATGTAGGTTGGTTAAGGCGAACGATAAACCACCGATAGGTTAGCAGAGGAATCAAGGCAAATTAGGATTCAGGACAACCAGGAATCTGTGCAAAGACAGATGAAAAGTATGAGGGAACAACAAGAATAGAGGTAGAAAAGCACATTAATTGAGAAAAAAACACCTGCATCTGCAGGTTAGTGAGAATTTCTAACGAGCATGGTGGCATGATATAGATCATATGAAGCTAACCATAATCTTGAATAGGTCTGCATACATTAAAATTCTTCCTTTTTCCCATTAAAGTCCTAATAATTTCAATTTAGTCATCGCATTCGCTTAGAAGATCTAAATCCAGCACAAGATAATCCAAAAGATTCATATTTTTCCCAGCAAAAAAGGAACAAAAACTGAAGAAGGAAGAGAAAGGAAACAGGAAGTCTACCTCATGATGTTGACGCGGAGGTGGGAACGGAGTTCGTGGAAGAGGTTGAGCATCTGACCGAGGTCGGCAGCGTTGCCGTGCGAGTAGAGGAGGGTGAAGCGGGCTAAGGGGTGGCGCCAGAAGGTGGCCACCACCCGGTTCCCGGCCTTGGTCTCCACCAGGTGCACCTCCACGTTCTTCCCCGGCGGTAGCCTCGACAGGCACAGCGGACCTTCTCCTCCCCCCTCCCGGAACACCTCGTACGTCGCCGGCTCCGGTGGGAAGAATGCGAATCGTGCCGCCATCGACGACGTCACGTTCCCCATGTCTCCTCCTCCTCCTCCTCCTCCTCAAAGATCCCACCTTAACGCGAATCAATGACACTTTCCTCCTCTCTATCCCACAAGCTTCTTTTTCTGCTCCTCCTCCCTTTCTTCTTTTCTTTTGGTGCTGTTTTTGATGCTAATTTTCCTGAAACAGAGGGGAGAGAGACACAGGAAGGCGCAAGAGATTTCATGAAAGGTCGAGATGTAGAGAGAGAGAGAAGGGGATTGAATGTGAAACAGATTAAGAGCAATTAATAGAGGTGGGGATTGAATCTGATCAGGGAAGGGGATGGTGATGAGCTGGATCAGCTCAGAATCCAAGGGAGAGAGCTGAAGAGGTACATCTCTCTCTCTCTCTCTGTGCTGCGGCTTCTATTGCCATCAAATGTCTTCTTCTGCTCTTGCACGGATCTTAACGCGGCAAAGCGGGACGATTGACGGCTTGGTTTTGGTCAAAGGGAGGTACGAGATCTGTCAGGCATTGCAGGGAGTCTGAGAGTTATGGCCGTCGTCTCCGACACAGCTCTACTTACATTACATCATAATCTACGTTTAGATGTCATGGTTGGTTGGATTTGGGGCTACCGTAGCCTTTTTATGGACTGCAAGTTGTTCCCGATTCCTCCGATGACCTCCACTTCTCTAGATTCTTATTAGATTCTATTTCCACGTACGTACATGCAAGTTTAATTTCCTATGAAGAAACTAGTACTAATCGAACCAGTGGATATATTGATGAATATTTATTAGTCCTATAAATAATGATTTTTATATGATTATTAATGTTTTCTAAACTATTCAGTTATGATATCAAGTTTTACATGTTTCATGTACTATTAGTATAATTATTATGATATGTTGCCTAAAATAATAGTATGACTTTTCTAATCAAATTATTATTATTATTATTATTATATATATATATATATAGTGGGTAAATTCATCAGAGATTTAGAAGGCTCTGCGCTAATATAATTCCTACGACAATAGAGAGGATGAGACGTAATACTATATATATTGGGAATGATAATGCCTAGATAAGAAATTAAAATAGGGAAGAGGAAAATATAAAGAATGCCTTCAGATGGAGTCTTCTAAATGTTGTATTCAAATTTTGCTGAATAAAAACTGTGGGGAAAAAAAGAGGAAAAATCACATCAACTATTATGAATAGCATACCAAAAACATCTTGAATGTTGTGGCACAATCAAAGTACATAAATGATAAATTAGTCCAAGTTTTTTTTATTTTGAAAATTATCATGTATATTTCTTAATATTATAACATAACTGATAAAATATTATTTGACAGCTTAAAAGAAAATGCTCATGACACCAGAAAAGTTAGATGAGAAGTGAAAAGCAAGTGACTAATCTTGAAGATAGAAAAGAGTAGTTAACATTGATTGATGTGCCCCAAATTATGTAGCGAGTGAATGAATTGAAGAATAGCTTTTAAGTTCCAACGACTCAGATTGTGTTTCCTAACCACAATAATAGATAACCCTTTGAATGATCACATTTTTAGATTATTCGATGGTAATCACAATAATAAATTGTTTCATACTACAATCATCAATCATAATAATATATCATGTTTAATTTTACAGAAACAATTTGTCATAATAAAGTATCATGCCCCCGAATTTATCACATTCGAAATGCATGAACCCATCGTAAATCAGAAACACATTAAAATTCATCGACAATCTAAACCCAGGATCCAAACTAATATTTGAGGACACTGAAAAACATTCAAAGATCATTCACATCCATTGTAATTTATAAATCTTATACCACATCACTCGATAATCTATAAAACTCAAGTTAACTTAACCAAAAATATTAATCACGCTTATAAAATCATCAGTCCCATAAATCTATATGAATGTAAAATCAATCATTTTTCACCACTTCATATGATTATAAAACTTAACATTCAAAGATTCCACGGTGAGTCACATCCATTGTAATTTATAAATCTTATACCACATCACTCGATAATCCACAAAACTCAAGTTAACTTAACCAAAAATATTAACTATACTTATAAAACCATCAGTCTCATAAATCTATATGAATGCAAAACCAATTATTTTCCACCACTTCATATGATTATAAAACTTAACATTCAAAGATTCCACAGTGAGAGGTATTCTAACCTTTTTACAAGATACATCAGTTCATATGTATCTACAATATTTATTATATAAAAAATATTCTAATATAACATCTCCCAACAAGAGTTGCACAAAATCTACGTAGCTTTCCACTGTCTCCGCCCAATCTAACTTTTCTATATATGACAAACTAACCTATAAAATTTATATAGCAATAGAGTGAGCATATAAAGCTCAGCAAGTGACTAACATATCCAAGACAAAAAATGATAGTTTTTAAAACAAACTTGATATCAGATAACAAGGCAAAGGTATAAGAATTCATAGATAGCATCTCGTAAGATACATAATCATAAATTATTTTATTTTAAATATACTTTGATCATAACAGTAGAGGAAGAGTAGTTGGAGCATATCATTTGTATGAAATATCTCGAAACATATCAATGTCATATGAAACAACTCAGAGCATATCAACGGAATGTGAAATGATTCAGAGTATATCAAAAGCGTAAGAATGTTAAGCAGCATATCAATGGCAAACGAAATATTTCGGAGCATATCAATAAGAATACGAAATATTTCAGAGCGTATCGAAGATATATAAAGTGTTTTGGAGTATATCAACAGAATGTGAAATGATTCAAAGCATATTAAAGACGTAAGAATGTCAAGCAGTATATCAATGACAAACGAAATATTTCAGAGCATATCAATGAGAATACAAAATATTTCGGAGCATATCAAAGATGTATAAAATGTTTCGGAATATATCAAAGGAATGTGAAATGATTCGGAGCATATCAAAGACACATAAGACATTTCGAAACATATCAATGAAAATACGAAACGTTCTAGAGCATATCAAAAATGCATAGGACATTTCAGAACATATCAATGGCGTGTGAAATATTTCAGAATATATCAATAGCAAATAAAATATTTCAGAATATAATAATAATATTCAAAAGATTTAGGAGCATGTCAAAGACATATGAAATATTTTTGGAATATATAAATGGTAAATAAAATATTTCGAAGCTTATCAAAGATGCATAGGTTATATTTAAAAGCATATCAATGGTATATGAATAATCTCAAAGCTTATCAAATGAATAATTAAGGAACAAAGCTCAAATATCATATCAGACATAACATTCATTTCATTTATATTCAAAGCGCATAAACAAACTCATAAGCAATGCTTTGGATATCATATTAAAGACATAGAAGGTGAAGTGAGATAAAAAAAAAATATGGTACATCCATTTCTGGATAACCAACAGGCAGAAGGCTCCCACGTCTGGGTGAAGTCAGTGGGGGTCGACAGAGCATCGTGGGCTCTAAGCACAATACCCTTTATCATTTCTGGCCAAGGTGCACATGCAGAATAATAAATCATGTATGTGCATAAATAAAATAATATGATATAACATTGATTAATATATAACATATTCAGATATGTAAGGAAATTAAAGTCAAGAGCATCTGATAATTCAGTTTTGAAATGGATGAAGCAAGAATAGGCAAAACTGATACAATAACTATTCTGGTCGAATTCAGAAGACACATCTCAAAGTTATTTTGAATAATCAAATGTATTTCAAATTACTCAAAAAGGATATTTTTGGAAACCTAAATCAATTTAATTTCAAATGAAATAAGTTTCGTACAAATTGGAAGTCTCTACAAAAAAGTTATAGATGATTTGGTAATCAAACATCAAGAATTATGATCCCTGTTTTACAAAATTCATAAGGTCTAACAAAATAGAAATTTTGATAGTTATTTAGACTTAGATCTTTCAATTATAGTATTAAATGAAATGTCTATAAGCCTATTTTCTAATGAATCAAGTTTTACATAAATCAAAGACTCCAACAGGGAGATATAAGTAATCCAATGATGAAAGGTCAGAAGCTATATATTCTATTTTACGGATTTTATATGCTCACTTGAAATAAACGTTTGGGCTAGCAAATGAACTTCAAATTCTTCAAACTCAGTTTTAAAACAAAGATCTATGAATTTATTTTTAAAAAACTAAGATTTATCCAAAACAAAGGTCTATATAGAAAGTTATGACTTGAATAAGACAAATAGGTCATAGTTTCAAAAATATCTTAGATTCCAACTTTTGTAGCTAGCAAATGAGAATTCATATTACAAGGCTGTATTTGTCTAGAATTTTTCTCATAATCAAGGCAAGAACAATGATAAATTTCAATAGAGAAAGGATAGAAAATATTATATAAGATGGGGTTAGAACAATTGCGTTTGCAGATTTTGATCCCGAATGTGGATTTGATTTAAAATCTCAAAACCCCCAAATCTTTTCTTCTCCTCTTCCTTCTCTTCTTCCTCTTCTTCTTCTCTAATTGCTATTTGTTTTAGCTAACTTATGAGTTGCTAAATGACAAGCATGCATGTAAGGTGCTTATTTGTCACCTATGCAACATGCATAAGTGACACCACTTTAAACTAGGTAATGACACATGTCATCACCATTTTTTTTTATAACTTAATTTGAATCTTACATAATTCATATAAAACTTTTAAGTTTTATATTTAGGTCCATAACAATAAATTTTTAAACAAATTCTTATATTGAGAAATAGATTCTTATAAACAATCTATTATTAAATAAATCATCATTAATAATTTAAAATAGATCATTAAAAATATTTTAAAAATATAATTGAAAGATTAAAAAAGATTATATATAAGTTTAGTTTGTTGGTAACAGCGATTTAATCCTCCTCTTCACTCCTTTCGACTTCCCAAGCCATCTTCACACTTTTTGTTCTTACTGATCTCTGTGCCCTTCAAATAGAATGATTTGATGAAGTAGGTTTACAGAAGAAGTTGATGCTGGTCCTGTGAGCAAACCTCTCTTCTTCTCTAAGGAGTCATCCACCATTCCCGAACGAAAATGAAAGTCAAGGTGGACAATCACAGCCATGCAAAAACTTTGTTCGTACTGATATTTGTCGTTTTGAAAGAGAATGATTGGAATAAGATTTGATTTCCAGAAGTTGATGCTGGTCTAAGAGTTAAGACATCAGCTATCATCTAAATTGAAGTTTTTTTTTGTTTTTTTGGCCATGCTGCTGTTTTTTTCTGGGCTTACCTTTTGCAGATGGGATTGGAATTAGGTCAAAGAATAAAGCGTTGAGTCAACATGGATAGTTATGGTTGTGGATAAAAAAGGGGTGCGGGAGTTACTTGATATGAGTCAGACGCATCCAAGTCAGCAGCAGTCAGAACACTTGGAATTGAGGGTCAATGATTGGCCTTAGATCGATCGGCTGCCTTGTTTTTCATGTGACTGGGTTTACTCATACAGCCATAGCCATCCCTCCCCCCATCTTTAAATTTAATATATTTTTTAAGATATATAAGAATCTAAAATAAAAAAATATCATCTATCTCACATAAAATATCTATCATTCACCGACACCATGGTGTGCACATGTCCATTATGTCACTCCAGATTTACATCAAAATTTTAAAAATAATCTTCCTAAGGTAGTAGGGATAGAGTTAACTATTAGTATTACTTTTCATCCTCAAATAGATTGAAAGAATCATTCAGATATTAGATAATATGCTAAGATCTTATGTCATGGACTTTATGGGACCATAGAGCAAGTATTTATTTACCTTTGACAGAATTTATCTACAATAATAGGAAACCATTAGGATATCACTCACTATTTGAAGTACTATATAGTCTAAATTGCATATCACATGTTCATGAGGATGAGATGGGTAAAAGAAAATATTTAGGCCTAGATTAGATGAGAGAAACAATGAAAGTAGTAGAAAATATTCGTTAACGAATAAAAATAGACAATATATAGAAATGTTATGCCAATAACAGGAGGATACCTTTAAAATTTGAGATAGGCGATAAGGTATTCCTCAAGATGGCACCAATGAAATGAGTTATGAGGTTTGGAAAAAAAAAGACAAGTTAAGTCATCAATATATAGGAACATATGAAATTTTTGATAAAATAGATTATGTGGGTTATAGACTAGCTTTATCTCCTATATTAATAAAGGTGTATAATGTATTTTATATATCAATATTGAGAAATTATATTTCAGTTCCTTCTCATATTATGAAAGAACAACCAATAAAATTGGATAAAAATTTGACATACGAGGAATGGATCATACAAATTATTGATAAAAAGGAGAAGAGCTTTGTAATAAGAAGATCACTTTAGTCAAAATACTATGGAGGAAGTAACTTGGGAAAGAAAAGAAGATATGCTAAAGAAATATCTGGAGCTATTTAAGTAAAAAATTTCAAAGATAAAATTTTTATTAGGAGGGGAAGATTGTAGTGCCCGAGTCTCACACACATTAAATTACAACTAGCATATCAATAGAAACATAAATAATATGTATATATTATTCTCACTTAGTAATATAATTTATGATATCCATGCTTCATAAATATAATAAATGATATGCTCATGTTTTTTTGCTTTTAAAATTAAAGTATATGATTTCTAAAAATATTATTCGTAGTGTTCTATGAATTATTGGTTGAGCATACATAAGTATCAATATTTACCTTAAGTATATTTTATAGCGGAAAGGCGTAATCCTTCGGTGTAATAAATTAAGTGTGCTAGCAAATTTGAGTATAAGGTTAAGTTATGATAATAAGCATGCATATAGTAACTAGAAGTGACGATTGAATTTTAATCATTTTAAGTGAATCTTAAGGCATAAATAAGTTTGACCATGATTAAAGTAAAAAAAAATATTCAAGTTTTAAACATTATATATGTAGAGGATAATAAGCTCCCTAGGCATGGATAGAGCAGTGAAAAATTAATAAATGTAAGAATCAAATAGGAGTGTTATACTAAAAATGTTAAGATATATAAGTGAGATTGAGACATGAGTTTAGACCAAAAATATTATTTTTATCAAACAAAATTAGACTTAATTGAAGTTGTTACAATCTTATAATGATATTAATGAAAGAAGAAAGAAAAACTTGATGGATTTAACCCTTGACCTTAAGATAATCTTTTAATCACCTATATCTTATTTTAGCTTCATCCTTGTAACTAAGCTAATAACCCATGACCGTTTTCTTCTTCTTCAATCATTTTCTCAACTTTTCTTATGGAGGCTAAGAAATTCCATCTCTAAGGAAGGTTGAGGTAAGAAAAACTCAATTATTTCATTATTATACCTAGGATTTTGGTTTTACATAGATTGATACTTTTAGCTACTTTTGCATAATCTAGATTTAAATTAATCTTTATCTTTTAGACATATTTATATAAATCTCTTATGGTTCTAAAGCCTTTGGCATGACTTTAATTTGAGATTGATGCATAAAGTTACGAGTGTCCCAATATGAGATATTCAAAATCCCTTATTTTATGAAAAGAGATCATATTTAGATATATAATTATATTTTATTATTTTTATATATTTTTATATATTTTCTTAAGGTTATATAAGATTTAGAATTGAGTGAATACCACTTGTGTGTACAAATTTAGATAGTCCTAACCTAGTTTCAGCATAGTAAGATAGGTGCTGATAGTTGAATTAGGAGTGTAGTTTAGTTTCCAACTGATTTTATTGCAAGGTAAAAATGAGTATGTATTGAGTTTTATATGTCTCCTATTTTTTTATAAAATTTTATGATAATAAAAGATCATTTGGTTAGCTAAAATAGTGAAGTAAAATTTCTTCATAAAATTATAAACTGGTTTTAGTGATACTAACTATTTCATTTGATTATGAAATGAATTACTAAAATATTAGTGATGGAATTTAGATGAATTTTTAGGTATAGTCTATTTTATTAGAGATTTTATCAAAAAAATTATATGAATTACTATGAATTATTATAAATCAATAATTGGAGAGATATGATTGTTAACTAAGACATCTCATGACCATATGCTCTCAATTCGATAGGTATACTCCCTACCACACTCAATAATTAAGCAACGTAGTCTTTCACTAACATCTTTATTTTTTAGTTGAATCAGGTATCTATAAGTTTAATTTACTACAAAATAGTTGTAGTATAAATTATTGTATTTGTAATATATTTTGGAAAGAACATTTCGAATGATATGATTGTATGCATAAATATATATATGATGACGTGCGGTGCAGGAGTGTCTGAATATGTTATGATGTTCAATGCACGTATATATTATGGCGTGCAGGAGTATATGAATATGTTATGATGTACAATGCATGTATATACTAGGACATGCGGTGTAGAATTATATATATATATTGTTAAATCTTGGATTTTAATGATGAAATCAATTGATGTGTTATTGATTTAATAGGATTGTTAGAATTGATTAATATAAGATTAATTACAACAGAATGATTATTACAATCAGGATTGGCCAAGGTCAAGTCCATGCATCGGGTCGATACGGTTGGGAACTTGCCAGGAGTGTGTTAGGAGCTCGCCGAGGGCATCGAGAGTTTGCTAAGATAGCATAAGGGAGTTCACCAGAAGAAGACCTAGACTCGTTGGAAGATTGTCATGGGTAGCCGAAAAGCTTACCGGGAGTTAGGATGGTCTTGTAATAGATGTTTGATAATTATAATTATATTTAATTAAGTCATAATTAGCATCATGCAAGACTAACTATGATAGGAGCAATGGAGTTACAATTAGATGATGGGCCAAGATCAAGCTTGAGCATCGGGCCGGGATTCAGACAATGTAGTGGGATCTCGTCGGAGTTCGTTAGGAGATTCGCCAAAGGGATCAGGAAACTTGTTGGGAATACGCCGGGAGATCGCCGGAAGAAGATCGGAAGACTCGTCACAAGAATACCAGAGGTTGTTGAATTGGTGGGAGTTAAGTCTTGGTTTAGCTTGTTAGTTATTAAGTGTTGTAATCGTTGAGTCATAGTTAGAAATTCAGTCCTAATTGAGTTGGATTTAGATAAAATCTAAATCAACTCAATAAGGCAACCAAGTCCACTATAGGGTTTGGTTGAGCTCAGGTTAAGCTCAATTAGTTGACCAAGGGAATGATCTACTTATGGTTCAAGCCGAAATTGGATAAGTGGAGGGAACCACTTTTCCAAAAATTTCGGTGTAAAGCTGCCTAGGCTTTCGAGCGGTTGACCCCCTTAGACTGGGCGATTGAACCGCCCGTATCTAGGAATCTGGGTACTTTCGACGGTTGACCCGCCTAGGACCGATGGGTAAACCGCCCGTACCCTAGTGTTCGGGCGGCTGAGCCGCCAGGTCGGCATGTAAACCGCCCGTACTTAGTTTTTTCGAGTATGTTTAATTTTTTGCTCTAAAAATCTGAAGCCACTTGGGGCCTATAAATACCCCAAGTTTTCTTGCATTCTGAATTTATGGGGATTATATTCTGAGAAAATATTGTGTGAGAATTGTAAGAAAAAGAAAAGGGATAAGGGAGTGATCAAATGATATAATCTTGTTTCTCTTGTAAGTAAAGTGTAAGGGTTTGGTCTTCACCCAAAGAAGATCGGTAGTGGACGTCGGTGTGCCTCAAGAAGGAGGACTCAGGAGTGGACGTAGGCCGTTGGTGCCGAACCACTATAAAAATTATAAGTATTTCCTTGCTTTCATTGCTTACATATTTTTTTATTGATGCTTCCAATTTAACTCAACTCTTTGAAAGCAAAATTTTCATGATAAGTTCTTTCATTCAAACGTTGCTTATTTTTCCGGTTTGCTTATTAACTTAGCAACTTTCTTTTAATCACTCACTCGTTTCACTAAGAACGAAAAGATTCAGATTTCCTATCTTGGTTTAATTGAAAAGTTTTCTTCTAAACTGAAAATTTATACTTGCACTAATTCAACAACCCCCCCCCCCCCCCCCCCCCTCTTAGTGCCAATTGATCATAACAATTAGTATCAGAGGAAGATAGTTACTTATTGGATTAACACCCACTTGAGTAAATGGTTTGTTTTGGCATGAATGAGGGACATCAATCTCATGTCCTCCTATATTCAATGGGACGAATTACACATATTGGAATACTCATATGCAAATTTTTCTTATCTCTTTAGACCTTGATTTATGGACTATTGTTGAAAATACATTTGAAAGATCTTTTCATCCAATGAATAATTGGAATAATTTGGAGAAGAAGACTTTCTCTTTAAATGTCAAAGCTATGAATACCTTATTTTGCACCTTAGCTAAAAATGAATTTGATCGAGTTTCTTGCTTTGATTTAGCTTTTGATATATGGCATGCATTAGAAATAACATATGAAATCACACTTAATATAAATGAATTATTAAATAAAAATACCTCTAAAAATAAATAAGAAGAACACTTTCCTAAGAACCGAAAGGAATGCGAACCAAGAAGAACACATGACTCCTCGAGTAAAATCTCGAGTGATGAGGACCTTAAACTTTTGACAAATAAACCAGAAAAATTGATGAACTTGAACCTTAAAAATAATCTAAAGATGGACAAAACCTCTTGCTATAAATGAAAGAAGCCTAGGAACTCCAAAAATGAAATGCATAACCAAGAAGTGGAGAACCTCGCTCTTATAACTATCGACAATGAGGTTAGTAATTCATTAAGCGTTTCTTTTTCAGAATTATTAAGCATATTTCATGATTTGTTTGATGAGTTTAGAAAACTTAGCAAGTCTTTTAAGTTGCTTAAAATTGATCATGATTTGTTAGTTGGTAATATTGATGAAATGCATGAGTTATTAGCATCACATAATCCTAGTTCTAAATGTGAAATGTAGGCAACATTAAAGAAAAAATATCATGCTTAAGACAATGTTAGAAAAATTTAAAATTAGTAGTAAATCCTTGAATATGATTATTGCCAATAAGGATCATATTAATACAAGAAAGAGTATAGTCTTTGTTAGTAATACTTAACAAAAGCCAACCATTTTTGTTAAAGGACCTACCTTACATTTACCATCAAAAGTCAAGTGTAATTTTTTGAAACATTAGGAAATATGACTTACAAATGCCTATTTAAAATTATAGTCCTCATAAATTAGTTTGGTTCCTAAAGGAACCATAAACGTTCTTACGTCATTAAAGAAAATAGGAAGAACATATCATGAATGACCCAAACTCAAGTGAGTATCTAAATCAAAACCTCTTATAATATAAAGTTGACTCCTAACAAGACTAAGAGCACTAAGTAATATTTTGAAAGTAGATGCTCAAGACTTGAGATCTAATACTTTTTCAAAGCTTACTAGCCTATGTAACAATAACAAAAAAAATTATTTGAATTAAGATATTTTGAAGCTTAATGATCCTTATTTCTATTATAACAAATCTTTTTATTGAAAATAGTTCATCATTATATAATTAATCTTGATGATGGATAGCTAGAGCGTGCTAGAATTAGAAAGAAGAAAGTATAGTTAACTTAAATAAAAGTCATATGTATGAAAGAAAGATTTTGATGATGATTATTGTATTGACGTGTATTAACTTAAGTTGATGATTTATGTTGTTTTTGAACCTAAAATCATATATGAAATCATCTTTCTTTAAAAGAAAAACTTCTTGATAACATGATAGAATCTTCTAATATGCAAAAATCATTAGATTTAAAATGAATCAAAACTTTTGTTTGAAAATATTTTTGCAATGATCATAATGAAATTTCATTTTTGACTTTAAATGCCAATGCATTCTTGAAATAAGTTTCAAAAGAAGGATAATTCTTCTTAAAAGAATATTTATCCCATGAATACTTCAACAAAGATAAATTGTTGAATCTCTTTAACTACAAAAATAAATAGAAAACTTTAGCTATTTTCTTTTGGAAAATAATCTATGATGACTTTATTGAAATTTTCCGAAAAGTGATTTTTGATGATGATTTTGGATAAGTTTTCAAATAATTTTATTAAAAAAAAGATTAATGAATTGATTATATTATTTTTATGACTCTCTTGAGCTATGAAAGTGATTTTGACGATTTGATGATTTGAAATTGAATAAATTATTATCATAATTTTGGCAAGTTTAGAAAATGAAACTTGAAAATCTCTTATGAACCATATTCTTAAAAACTTAAAGTTATATATATATATATATATATATATATATATATATATATATATATATATATATATATATATATATATATATATATATATATATCAAGATCTTTTACTTTTTTCTTTCTTAAAATTAACTCATGATCTTGATATCTATAATATGATATCTTTATGAGATGAAGACTCTTCTTTGTTCTCTTATGATTCTATTTTATCATCTAAGAATAGATTTATTAAATTAAATCATGTCTTTAATATTCATGAATGTCTTTTGATATTAATATTTATCTTGACATGATTTATTTTAAAACTCATGAATGACATAGCTTATCATCAAAATTAGTATTTCTTAAATTTGTGATAAGTTGAAAATTAAAAAAATATATTATATTATTATAAATATTCCTTTAATTTCTTGACTTGACTTTTACGTTATGGGTATCACGTTATTGATCTCTATAATTTTCTCTTTTTAATAAAAATGAGATTTATGATCTTGACAATAATAATTGAAATTTTTATCAAGATCATTCTTCTTTTTTATTAAAATGATTTATCTTGGATGAATTGAGATTATTCCTTAAGACTCATTTTTATTATTCACAAAAAAAAGGAAAAGAAACTTATTAAACCAAATCATGTCTTTTGATATTCAAAAATTTGATTTTATCTTTAATGACATGATCTCCTTATACTTTTTGGCGTAATTTGAATATGAATGCTAAGAAGAAATTATGTCATCATATTTCTTTCTTGACAATGACAAGAAAAAAAGAGGGAGAGATAAAATTATTAATATGATTAGAAGTAAATTTGGATATGATAATATTGAACGAAGAACAATTGCTTAAAAGAAAATTAGAACTTTCTAAATGCATGTAAAATACTTGATTTACAATTTGAGCTTAATCTACTATCATGCTTTCCTATGAAATTCTTGATATTTTTTTATCAAAATTTATAATAAATAATTTTTTTATACTTGAAATTGCATGAGATGATTTTAAATGCATAAGTAGCTCATAAACTTTTGAATTCCTTGAATATCTTGAAGTTTTGAGCTTAATTTCAAAATTCATATATATATAATTTACATCTTTAAAATTGAGCATTCTTATGATATGATATTTTTTATTTCTCTACCTTAATTATACTTTCTTGCTCACACAAAGTGGAGAAAGGAAATCACTAGCATTTCAAGAGACTAATAAGTCTATTAATTACATTTTGAATCTCTTGAAATTGATTTTGATGATTTTGAAATTGAATGAGTGATTTACCTATATTGTGGTTTTGATTTCTTGGAATTACAACTTGAAATGTTTTATGAATCAAAATCCTTTGTTATGTGTTCTCGTATTATTCAAAAGAAAATTTTTATACAAATCATGAATTTGACAACTTGAGATTTCTTATGAATGAATCAAGAGATTTTATTTTATTTGTTTCTCTTATAATTTGTCTCTTGATAGTTACAATTTATCTTCATGAATTGTACATCTCATCACTATGTTAATTTTTCTTGATATATTTCATGTGATGATTTGAAAAATGATGTAATGAGAAAATTTTTCCAGTATCTTTTCTTTTTGACAATGACAAAGGGGGAGAAGTATATGATGATGTGAAATCATGTATGATGATAATGCATGTTGATTTTTAAAAATATACATGATGATTTGGAATAGTAATCATAATTTTATAATATGATGTGGTTAAAATAGTTTAAACTTAAACTTTTGAGGTCATCTTAATATTCTTTTTGAAATTTATTAAGAGGTTTTCTTAATGATGTTTTACAATTCCTCCCTTATTTTCTTTCCTTCTTTTTCATAAGAGGAAGAAAATTATTTATGACTCATGTAGTATTTTACATAGGGAGAGCAAAGACTCATGTGCCTTAAAATCCTTAGCCCTATTTGTTGATGACAAAGAGGGAGAAATATACATTGATGACATATGATATTGATTGATGACTCATGATATTGATGATATACATTGATAACACATGATATGGATATGAGTGCATAATTCTTATTATGATTTGATGACTTGATGAAATTCATAATTTGATGACTCGATGCAAATTTGTGTTGAAATTTACAGAATTTAAGAGTGTGTGTTAAGTGGCATAAATTTAGGGGGAGTTAGGATTAACTCCTATTATCAATTGATTTAGTCATCATCAAAAAGAGGGAGATTTTTGAATCTCGAATTTTGTTGATGAAATCAATTGATGGGTTATTGATCTAACAAGATTATTAGAATTGATTGATGTATGATTAATTATGATGGAATGATTATTACAATCAGGGTTGACCAAGGTTAAGTCCATGCATCGAGTCAATACGGTTGAGAACTCGCCAGGAGTGGGTTAGGAGCTTGCCGAGGGTATTGGGAGTTTGCTAGGATGGCGCAAGAGAGTTCGCCAGAAGAAGACCGAGACTTGTCGGAAGATTATCAGGGGTAGCCGAAAAGCTTGTCGGGAGTTAGGATGATCTTGTAATGGATGTTTTGTAATTACGATTATATTTAATTAAGTTATAATTAGCATCGTGCAGGACTAATTATGACAGGAGAAATGAAGTTACAACCATATGATGGGCCAAGATCAAGCTTGAGCATCGGGCCAGAGTTCGGACAATGTAGTGAGATCTCGCTAGAGTTCGCTAGGAGATTCGCCGAGAGGATCGGGAAGCTTGTTGGGAACACGTTGGGAGATTACCAGAAGAAGACCGAAAGACTCACTGCAAGAATGCCGGAGGCTATCGGATTTGGCGGGAGTTAGGTCTTGGTTTAGCTTATTGGTCATTAAGTGTTATAATCATTGAGCTGTAGTTAGGAATTGAGTTGGATTTAGATGAAATCCAAATCAACTCAATAGGGCAACCGTGTCCACTATAGGGTTTGGTTGAGCTCAATTAGTTAACCAAGGGAATGGTCAACTGATGGTTCAAGCCGGAATTCAAAAAGTGGAGGGAACCACTTTTTACGAAAATTACGATGGGTAAATCGTCGATGAGTGGTGTGTGTACCGCTACTGCCCAGGCTTTCGGGCGGCTGACGGTGATTGACCTGCTCAGACTGGGCGGTTGAACCACCCGTACCCAGGAATCTGGGTACTTTCGACAGTTGACCCCCTTAGGACCGGTGGGTAAACCGCCCATACCCTGGTGTTCGGGTGGCTGAGCCGCCCAAGTCAGTGGGTAAACCACATGTACTCGATTTTTTTGGGTATGTTTGATTTTTGACTCCAAAAATCTGAAGCCATTTGGGGCCTATAAATACCCCAAGTTTTCTTGCATTCAACACAATAATTTTTGGAGATTATATTTTGAGAAAATATTATATGAGAATTATAAGAAAAAAAAAAGGTAAGGGAGTGATCAAAGAGTGTAATCTTGTCTCCATTGTAAGCAAAGTGTAAAAGTTTGATCTTCACCCAAAGAAGATCAGTGGTGGACGCCGGTGTGCCTCAAGAAGGAGGAGTCGGGAGTGGATGTAGGTCATTGGTGCCGAACCACTATAAAAATTATGAGTGTTTTCTTGCCTTCATTGCTTACATATTTTTATATTGACGCTTCCGATTTAACTCAACTCTTTAAAAGCAAAGTTTTCATGATAAGTTCTATCATTCAAACATTGCTTATCTTTCTGGTTTGCTTATTAACTTAGCAACTTTCTTTTAATATAGAGTATAGAAGTCTGTGAATTTACTTTATTTTATATTTTAAATTATTTAGATATAGAATTTTACCTCTATATTTTACATATGTTATAAGATTATGCTTGCTAAAGAAGTTGTGATGAGGTGTTTATTGTTAAATATTTATATCGATTATTTTAAAATATTATATATATGATATAATACATTCTTAACTAGATAAAGCTATAAAAGTTTATATTTATTGAGTGATTACTCACTATAGACCCTATTTTATAGTTAAAGTTATTAAAACTCCACCCAAGTGATTGGGCCAAGAAGTGAGCACGTGCGAGCCCATGCTAGTATAGATTTGGATGATTACCGGTATGCATTTGTATATATGTAATTTTTGGGTATATGTGTGTCTTACTTTTGGTTAGAAGTTATAATTATATACAAGTGTAAAAATCACTGAGTACAAGGGCAACCTTGCCATTTTGTTAGTAAATTAGTATATTTTATTTTTAAGATTATTTATACTCTTATTGATAGTAGTAAAAGAACTAAAAATGACAGGACCCTAGGGTTCTATCGTGGAGGAAGAGGATGGAAAAGGGAGATAAACGATCTCTTCGCGGGGATCGGGCCTCCTAGATCACTTCGAGGGGATCTGCCTCCTAGGGTTTTGCCTTTTAGTTAAAATTAATATTTCTCGTTAATTGATCTCCATAAAAGAGTTTACAACCTTATTTATAGGATCTACCAAGAGTCCTACTAATCTTTGACTCTTAACTAACTTGATAAACTCTTAACTAAAAATAATAACTAACTCAATCCAACTGAAGATAAAAATCACTCAATCCACTCATAACTGACTTGATGAGATTCACCCGACCCATAACTAATTCTGGCTAACATGACTCAACCTGAATAGATGGACCTGACTTAGCTAGGGTCCTACTAGACCCGTCCTCTTCAAATTAGCCTTCTCCTCAAGGCTGAGCAGCATCGAACTTCGAGAGTACTTCGGTCTAGGATATTTGCCACGTATCATAATCTTTTGATCAATTAAATAGGGTCTCCACTTTGTGTAAGCAATAGATTGGCCTTCTGGTGCAGCCGTCATTGAAGTCCTGTGAGGAAGCCTCTCCATTCGATGGTTACTAGCAGTTGTGATCTTGCTTTCATATCTTCCTTTGAGGATTACCTGCTTTCCATTAATAAAAAACTTCATAATTAGTTTAGAAAAATTTCAGGTGGCATCACCCAGGGTTGACAACCATTCAATTTCAAGCACTATTTCGATTTCCTCCAATGGTATCAGAAAGAAATCCACCCGTAGTTCTTGGCCCTGTACCATTAGTTTGATTCTTGAACACTTACTATTACAAGTTAGAATTCAACCATCAACAACCTTGACTTCAAATCTATCACAGTCTTCAATTTGAGAGGCCAATCGGTCAGTAAGCCTTCTGTCCACGAAATTGTTAGTGCTACCATTATCGATTAAAATAGTAACAGGCTGTTGTTTCAAAATTCCCTTAATTTTTATGGTTTGCGGGTTAGAGTAGTCTACTATTGCATGTACCGTATGTATGAAATGCCCAATAGCATTATCAGAATCTGTACCTTCTCGATCAGAGTCCATGTCATCATTCTCTGGTTCCTCTTTAATTGGTTCTATCATTAGAAGATGGCCCTGTTTACATCGATGTCCTCTACTCTATTTTTCATCACAATGCCAGCATAACCCTTTTGCTGATCTTTCCTGGAGCTCTTCTTTGGTAAGTCTTCGAGGGTTTGGAGTGGAGGGAGGTGGGGCTGTCGGCTTGCTTACTATTGGTTGATTTATACTTTTATTTCTGCGATTGTCCCTATTGAGCTTTTCTTCGTGTATGCGAGCGAATGATATGGCAGCCATCACAGTACGAGGTTGTCAAGCCTTAACTTAGCACCGAATCTCTGGATTGAGCCCTTCAATAAATGTTCCCAGCAGTTATTTTTCGGACTAGTCTTGGGTTTAGTTTGAGAGGCACTCAAATATGCTCTGGTACTCTTGTACCGTAGAGGTCTGATGGATTTTGGCGAGTTATCCATCCATGTTTTCGTACTCCGATGGTCCGAAGCGAATCAAAAGTCTACTTTTGAATTGCTCCCACAAGAGTTCTCCATGAGTATGCTCGTACCAATCATACCATTGGATTGCGTCTCCTTCAAGTTGAATGGAGGCGATCTCCACCTTGGATTCCTCCGGAGTCCTGTGAAAATGAAAAAATATTTCAGCATGTGAAATCCAACCAATCGGGTTTCCATCTTCCCATCTGGGAAACTCCACCCTAATGCGTGTGTATCCTATGTCCTGCCCCTGATCACACTTTTCAGATCAACTCCCTTTGAAACTTTCACCATGTTGAGTTTTCTTGGGACTCTCTGATCGGCTTCTTCTAATTTCACGGAGGAGCTCTTGAAATATGTCTTCCATGCGAGCCTCGAAGGCTTTAAATCTTGCATCAAGTGCATCATCTGTAATCATCGTGTAGGATTGTAGATCAATGATGTTCAGTTCTTTTTTCTGCTGTCGAGTCAGGGGCATGAGTTTGCGCCGTAGGGGAGGGGCAACGATTGTTGCAAAGGGAGTTGGTGCGACTAGAAGCGACGAGTGGTTGGCGGGCGACGAGGGTTGCGGCTGATGTCGCTGTCGGTAGAGAAGAGTGGCTGGAGGCAGCGATTGAGGAGGAGAGCAAGGTCGGGGCATGTTTGAAAGTGGTTGCGACAGCGAGGGCCGCAACGACAAGAGAGAAGGCAGTGGTGTTATGAGGAGTGAAGGGGAGGAACAGAGGTGACCTTGGTGGCAGAGGAGGGCGCGGCCGAGGAGGTGGTTACGGCAGCTGCAACGACAGAGGAAGCAAGGTGCAGGCGCTGCAGAGGGGGGTGGCTATGGCTACGAGGGAAAATGGCAGCGGTTAGAAGAGGTTGGACAACAGCAGAGGGAAGAGAGGAACAGAGGTGGCTGACGGAGGAAGAGGCGGCCAAGGGAGAGGGCAGCGACGACGTGTGGCTACTACGGCAAGAAAGGAGGAAAGGAAGATTACAGCAGTGGCAGCAGTGGGAAACTCCACCCTAATGCGTGTGTATCCTGTGTCCTACCCCTGATCACACTTTTCAGATCGACTCCCTTTGGAACTTTCACCATGTTGAGTTTTCTTGGGACTCTCTGATCGACTTCTTCTAATTTCACAGAGGAGCTCTTGAAATCTGTCTTCCATACGAGCCTCGAAGATTTTAAACCTTGCATCAAGTGCATCATCTGTAGTCATTATGTAGGATTGTAGATCAATGATGTTTAGTTCTTTTTTCTGTTGTCGAGTCAGGGGCATGAGTTTGCGTCGTAGGGGAGGGGCAACGGTTGTTGCAGAGGGAGTTGGCGCGACTAGAAGCGGCAAGTGGTTGACGGGCGACGAGGGTTGTGGCTGATGTTGTTGTCGGTGGAGAAGAGTGGTTGGCGGCAACGATTGAGGAGGAGAGCAAGGCAGGGGCACATTTGAAAGCGGCTGCAGTAGCGAGGGCCGCAGCGACAAGAGAGAAGGCAATGGTGTCGTGAGGAGCAAAGGGGAGGAACAGAGGTGACCTCGGTGGCAGAGGAGCGCGGCCGAGGAGGTGGTTGTAGCGGCTGCAACGACAGAGGAAGCAAGCTGCAGGCGCTGCAGAGGGGGGCGGCTGTGGCTGCGAGGGAAGATGGCAGGGGCTGGAAGAGGCTGGACAACAGTAGAGGGAAGAGAGGAACAGAGGTGGCTGATGGAGGAAGAGGAGGCCAAGGGAGAAGGCAGCGGCAACATGTGGCTGCTGCGGCAAGAAAGGAGGAAAGGAAGATTACGACAGTGGCAGCAGTGGGAAACTCCACCCTAATGCGTGTGTATCCTGTGTCATGCCCCTGATCACATTTTTTAGATCGACTCCCTTTGGAACTTTCACCATGTTGAGTTTTCTTGGAACTCTCTGATCGGCTTCTTCTAATTTCGTGGAGGAGCTCCTGAAATATGTCTTCCATGCGAGCCTCGAAGGCTTTAAACCTTATATCAAGTGCATCATCTGTAGTCATCGTGTAGGATTGTAGATCAATGATGTTCAGTTCTTTTTTCTACTGTCGAGTCAGGGGAATGAGTTTACATCGTAAGGGAGGGGCAACGGTTGCTGTAGAGGGAGTTGGAGCGACTAGAAATGACGAGTGGTTGGCGGGCGATGAGGGTTGCGACTGATGTTGCTATCGGTGGAGAAGAGTGGCTGACGGTAGTGATTGAGGAGGAGAGCAAGGCAGGGGCACATTTGAAAGCGGCTACGACAGCGAGGGCCGCAACGGCAAGAGAGGAGGCAGTGGTGTCGTGAGGAGCGAAGGGGAGGAACAGAGGTGACCTTGGTGGCAGAGGAGGGCACAACCGAGGAGGTGATTGCGGCGGCTGCAACAACAGAGGAAGCAAGGTGCAGGCACTGTAGAGGGGGGTGATTGTGGCTGTGAGGGAAGATGGCAACGGCTGGAAGAGGCTGGACAACAGTAGAGGGAAGAGAGGAACAGAGGCGGCTGACGGAGGAAGAGGCAGCCAAGGGAGAGGGCAGCGACGACGTGTGGCTGCTGCGGTAGGAAAGGAGGAAAGGAAGATTACGACAGTGGCAATAGTGGGTGGAAAAGCCGCAGGAAGTAGAGGAGAGGGTAGCGACGGCAGGCCGTGGGGAGGAGGACGACGACAGCGTCGGCGATGGGCGTAGGAAGACAGCAACCGACAGTTAAGGATGGCAGGGGTGGGCGACTGTTGCGACAAGGAAGGCAACAGTGCGGCTGGGCAGCGATGAGGCAACGGAGTCCGGCGAAGGTTGTGATAGAGGAGAGCGATAGAAGGCTGGCCGGTGGCAGGGAGGCACGGGAGGAAGGCAGTACTGGAGGAGAAAGGGAGATGGTGGTCGGCGGCATGAGTAGGGGACAGAGGAGGGCTTGGCTGTGATAGAGGCGACTGCGACAGAGGGAAGAAAAGGCAGCGGGGTCCGACGAGGAAGAGGAAGTGTGGGAGCAGCGTCGCTGTTGGTGCGGTTGAGACACAGAGGGGAAACAGAGGGTAGTAGTCGGTGACAACAGTGGAGGAGGGGCCGATTGGGAAATTGCTTGCAGCGGGGGAGTGAAAAAGGTAGCAGCTAGTGGTCTTGGTGACAGACAAAAGCGCAGCTGGGCAGTGATGGCCGACGGTTGGCAACAACGACAAGCGGTGGGATTAGCAAGGCAGAAGGGATAAAGGAGAGGACAACAGCGGGGCCGACGATTGAAGAGGCGACCGAGGGAGAGGGCAGCGGTGATGTGCGACTACTGCGGTAGGAGAGGAGGAGAGGAAGAGGGCTGGCAGCAGGTAGGTGGGGAGGAAGAAGGGGGAAGGTGCGGGGGCCCTTTTTCTTCTTCCCTCTCTCTCTTTTTTCTCCCTTTCTTTCTCTTTCTCTCTTTTCTCTTTTTCTTTTTTGGAAGATGAGGAGAAAGGAGGGGTGGCTATGGATGTGACGACGATGACGTTGAGGGCGACAACGGCGGTGACGATGATGACGAGAGGAGTGACCGTGGAATCACAATAGAAACGCTGAGGATCGTGGCTCCGATACCAATTGATAGGACCCTAGGGTTCTATCGTGGAGGAAGAGGATGGAAAATGGGGATAAACGATCTTTTCGAGGGGATTGGGCCTCCTAGATCACTTCGAGGGGATCTGCCTCCTAGGGTTTTGCCTTTTGACTAAAACTAATATTTCTCATTGATTGATCTCTATAAAAGAGTTTACAACCTTATTTATAGGGCTCTACCAAGAGTCCCACTAATCTTTGACTCTTAACCAACTTGATAAACTCTTAACTGAAAATAATAACTGACTCAATCCCAACTGAAGATAAAAACCACTCAATCCACTCATAATTGACTTGATGAGATTCACCTGATCCATAACTGATCTGGCTAACATGACTCAACCTGAATAGATGGACCTGACTTAGCTAGGGTCCTAATAGAAAAGTAGCATTCTACTTTAGTGATGCATGTTACGATATAGGCGAGACTAGTTTTTGTTGGAAAACCTTATCTGAAGCATCATATGCATAATAAAAAATAAAAAAAAACCAAAAAACTATGTAACACGTGTGTTAAATGTTTTATCTAGGGAGATCATATATTTTTGAAAACTCAGATTCAAAAGGAGAAGACGAAGGAGGTCAGATGTCCTCCTCTCTAAAGGTATCCACATGGTGGATTGATACAGCGATCCTCCTCTAATTGCAATGCAAAACTCATAGCTTTTGGATATCTTCTTCGTAGTTTTTTGCGCACCACCTTGGATTAAAGTGGAAGAAGAAATCTTTTCTTCTTCACTGTCCTCATGCACCAAGGAGAGGAGTGGTCGGCTGATAAGAAGAGAGAGTGAGGAGAATAGGAGGGGGTGGCCAAAGGTACAGCTTATCTCCTTTCTTAGCCACCCCTAGCTCCTATTTATAAAGAGTCTCTTTAAACCATAATTGATCCTGCCTTAGTAGATATTGTATCTCTATCCAATTATCCTTACTTCTTGGATTATTGGATCTCTATCTAATAATCTTAATTTACATCTAATTAAGCCTCATGCAAGGACTTCAGTAATGTTGGGTCTCATCCAATGAAATAAGAGCTTATTGGATAACTCATACATAATCCTCTACTCACTGTAATATTCATCATATGTATATGACCCTCTAGGCCCAATACCGAGCTGGTCATAAGTTGCACCCACTAGAACTCTTTCTGACTCTGAACTCTTTCCAACTTAATGAATTGTTATCTCATAACAATTCACTCAACTCATCAACTATGGACGTACTATGCCACTATGTCATAGTCCTGAGATGATACAAGGGGATTTAAGACCTATCTGTTCTCAATTACTGTGTATCTAAACTCATTCATCCATCTAATATCCCAAAGATCATATATCGAGCATGGTACTATCATACCTCACACAGAATCCATCTAAATCTCGCTCTAATTGGATTCTTCTAGAGAACTCATCTCTCTCAATCCAAATGACCCGAGCTAGGGATTTGCCTAAGCGAGAGCACACGAGATATTTCTCTCATGATACTAAGAATGGACGATCCTTTATTGACACTCAATTATCTTCTTAAGGTTGGCTACTAATCCTGATAACCGACTATACCAGATTTGAAGCTTTCAGACATATAAGTCTAACCTCAAAGTACTCAAACAAGACATCATTAGTACCTCAAGTCTAAGGACTAAATACATAACTGAGACTACAAAATCGCTATTGGACGTCAGATATCATTAACCATCCAACATTCCGTAAGCAGATTAATCGATAAACTCATTTTCCAATGAGCACATGTACTATACCTTTATTGTCCCTACACGAGCGGTTATGCAACTAGCCATCTCCATTATAGAGATGAGTATACAGTACACTGGTATGCTCGGTTTGATTTCCCTCTCGAGTAACCTATGATTGAGATTATTTAGGATCTATGTTTCAAAGATGAATTGATCTTATTATAGTGATCTCATCATGATCTAATTCTCATTACACAGATCCAAGAACATCACAGTATATGTAACATGCAACATAACGTGAGAATATGTCATTAATAATAATAAATAAAATGATTGTGCAACATATCACACGTGTCATCAGTCATGTGATTGGCTTGTAAGGCACCTATAACCAGTAGTTTTAGGGTGTTACACAAGATGCCTCTTAAACAAGTGAGTAATACAAATCTAGCATCATTCATTATACTACCAACTCTCCAACTATGGTGTCAACTCCAACCCAAACAAGAAATAACTTGAAGTATGACATTCACTACAATCATAAGTAGCTCTGTCATCCCAACAACAACAATTAGCAAAATGTCATCGACTAGCTTTGTGTTAAAATTGGACATACAAAAAAAATTTTATCGATCTTGACCTAAGCCTATTTCATGCCCAATTGACCTCAAGCAAATATTATCACTAGTTCGACTATCAATCCAAACAATTGGATTGTTGACTTCAGTACTTTCCATAATATCACTTTGATTAGTAGAATTTATATATTCACTTCGACTATAGTGGCAATGAAGATATCATCACTAGCGATAGTAATAGAATCCCTATCACTTATACTGATTTAATGATACTTAATTTATAAATGATCACTTTTAAACTCGATAATGAATTGTATGCACCTATTATCAAAAGTAATTTTATTTTTTTTCTCTCAATTATGTAAACAAAATAATACTTCTGTTGAGTTCTTTCATAACTCAATTTTTGTACATGATCTAAACACGGAAGTATAATTGGTTGAGTGGTCATCACTACCAACTTTACAAATCACCCAACTAATTACTCTTGCTTTAGTTGCTGCTCCAACTGGTGTGTGGCATCGTTGCTTTAGTAATCCATCATTCTCCATTCAATAATAGCTAATATCTCGTTACTCTATTTTAACTTCCAAATCAAGTAAAGCTTTTATTTATTATGATTCTTGCCTTAGTAATAAAAGTCACATGCTACCTTTCAAAAATTATTCTCTATTCAACTTCAAACTACTTGAAATTGTTTACATTGATATCTAGGGTCCTACTCCAATCACTTCTATTAATAATTTAGATTTTATCATTTTCATATGTTATTTCATTAAATATATATTACTTTATTTTCTTAAATATAAATATGAAGTTACCATAGTCTTTGCTCATTTTAAAAAGTGACTGAGAACTTTTTTCAATTTATCGTTAAAATAGTTTACTTTAATAAAAAAGATAAATACCAAGCTATAATAATATATCACTCATCCTATGGTAGATAACATCTCAAGTTACCACCATACATATCTCAACTAGTTGACTCTACGAAATGAAAGCACCGACACCTAGTTGAAACTGGTGTCATCCTCTTACATTAAGTCTCTATGCCACTAGCCTTTCGGACAGAAGCTTTTTAACCTATGGTCAACCTCATTAATTGCATGCTCACTCCAATCATATAAAACCAATCATCATTTGAAAGACTATTTTATAAAATCTTAAATCTTTAAAAACTTAAAGTATTTGATTATTTATGTTATCCCTGACTATGCATGCCTATATGCTTCACATAAAGTTAACACCAAGATCCATGTATCTTCATCGAGTACACCCTTGAATATAATATTTTTTGATGCTTCGATATTCAAATTCATAAGGTCTTTGTATCATGTAATATTATTTTTTATTAAGTCTATCTTTCCTTACCAAGATCTTGCTCCTTCAATAATGATAGTCACTATGATAACCATTCATCACTAAGTTCATATGGGTAAATCTTAAACCCCCTCAAAAGCATCTCTTACTAAATTAACCAGTAGCTCTCCTCTAGACCTCTACCCCCTTATTACTCTAGTTTAAAAGCACCTTACCCTTTCTATAACTACTTCATCCATCTCTCTACCTGCTTACTCTATAATGCTCGAGGAAGCAATGATATCTTTGTCCTCTCATCGACTAAGTGATACTAAAGTGCATTTACCTAAACAAGTACATGTCACTAACTCATCACCAATTTTTAAACCATTAACACAATTCAATAATACTATCGAGCTTGAATATCACATCTCAACATGCTCCAAAAATGATATTTTCAAACCACGTCAAATCCTTGGTCTTTACATTATCATAAGTTATCCACTCAAAGAATCACTAAGTCCAAAAATATTGGCATAAAATCATGTGTAACCAATACAATATCCTTTTCCACGATGCCATATAGACCCTTGTGCTATCTAACCTCATACAAAATATTATCAAGTATAATTAGATTTTTTAAATTAAGTGAAACGTGATGAATTCATTACCGGATATAAAGTACGTTTAGTAGCCAAAGGGTTTCACCAACGACCAAGTATTAATTTTATAGAAACCTTTAGTGTGATTGTTAAACTGACCATAATTCAACTCATCCTAAGTTTGGGCTATCACGTAAGGCTAACATGTATAACAACTAGATGTTACCAATGTTTTCTTGTGAGAGCAATTAACTAGATATGTCTTTATACAACAATCTCCTAGCTTCATTCACCTTCAATATCCAAACTATGTTTATAAACTATATAAAGTTATTTAACTCCAAGTGCCTATTATATCGAAATAGGCTCATTTTTTTATATTAGTTGGCTTTGTCAACTCCCAATTTGATAGCTCTTTATTCCTACGATAATAAAAGGTTTGTACTATATATATACTAGTTTTTGTAAATGACATTGTCATCACATACAATAATTATATATATATTAAGCAATTCCTAAGCAATTGACATATCAATTCTCCATTAGAGACATAATAACCTTAAGTTATTTTCTAGGAGTGGAGATAACATTTACATCTTCGAGTCTTTTCCTCTTTCAATAGAAGTACATTCAAGATATATTATTAAAGATAAACATGCAGAACACAAAAGAAAATTATTATCTCACTCTTCTCTACTAAGTCACTTAAAACTATTATCTCACTCTCCTCTACTAAGTCACTTAAAACTATATGATAATAGTCTTATTATGGATCTCACACAATATAGATAGGTGTTTAGTTCTTTATAATACTTATCTCTTACTCATCTAGATATTTTATTTATAGTAAACTAAGTTATCATAATTCATGTGTCTGCCTTCTAATGTACATTGCCTATACTAAAATGTATCATATGATATGTTAAAAAGGCTTTCAATTGTGGACTTTTTTTTTTTTTTGTAAATACTCATCTTTCCATTGATGTTGATTACATATATAATATTAAGTATAAAACATCTACATCGATTTATATTATCTTTCTTGGAGTAAATCTAATTAGTTAAAATTTTAAAAAATAGAGCATGATTACAAGATACATCATAGAAGGTGAAAACTAAGCCATTACCATCAAAGCTACAAAGTTAGTTGGATCATCAATCTACTACACAGACTTAGCATCACCTCTCAATCCACTTTAACAACATATTAGTGTCATCCATTTATGCTTCAATCTTATATTTGACTCATAGATGAAACATATTATCATAAGCTTTCACTTTGTTAGATGTCAATTATGTATTTCTCATGTTCATATTTCTGATTAACTAGCTCACTCCCTCATAAAATCACTTGCTCATAAGGTATTCTAATTATAACATCCCAAGATTAATATTCTTAATGGAAGTTAAATCTTATAGGACCATAATAAAGGAATATGATAAAGATAATATAAAATTATAACTTTATATTATTTACATGATCATCAATTAATCTATAATTTAAAGATAATCATCATGATATGATAGATGTGCATGATCTGAGCACATGATTGAGAAAAAATTCCTCCTCAAATCTATATAAATATACATTACATCAGTGAATAAATGATCAAGTGTTCACAACAAAATTTTCAATTGTTACTAATAATATATATATATATATATATATATATATATTAAAGAAAAACTACTCCTAACATAAATAGAGTCACTTGAAGCTGAGCATCAACACCAACTAATAAATGCTGATTAAGATAACTTTATTATGCTATGCTAATTAACCATCGGATATGTCAACAAGATGCTTCCCTTGAACAAGATAAAGTGACATTTTTGTCTTTGAAGATGATGTGCATGAAGAACACTTTTAAACAATTCTGATGTAGCTATATGATTCTTAGCTCAGACTATTGAATGAAATTGGTGACTATTTTATCATGTCTACGACATGGATTGCCCTAATAAACATGATCACTATGTCTCTTCTGTGATTGTGCTCTTTTCCCGGTATCTTCTTAGCTGGATTCATGTCTTTTCTCCCACCAAGTCATTGTAAACGCAGCCATGGATATCCTCTTTACTCGTAAACTATTTGTATTTAATAATGCTCTTGTTCATCCCATGGCATCATAATCATAATACCTGTTATCTGTTAAGATTCTTACTATTATTAAATAGTTTTATCATTAGTTCAATATTTTTTCGAAGTTACTCCATATGAGTTCAAAATTTTTTTGGTGACAAAGGGTAAGTAGTAAAGTTGGATTTAAGACTTTGTAATCAATAGTCAACTGTTTATCATCTAAACTAATTGATATTTTTAAACATTTATTAAATTAGATGGTGAACCTTTATTCTTGATAAATGAGTAAACTATTATTTGATCAATGTTTTAGGTATAAAATTTATTAAATCCTCTATATTTAGTTAGTGGATATGGTACACTATCATCAAATTAATATTTTAGATGTTAAAATTTATTAAATAAAATTTTAAGCTCTCAATCTTTAATAAGCGAATCTAGTATATTATTACAGAATCAACATTTCATATATATATATATATATATAATTTAACGAATACTTTCAATCTTGATAAATGAATCTGACACATGACAACCAATACTTTTTAGGTGTAAAAATTTATTAGGTGATATTTTGAATTAGCAGTGTTAGTAAATGACACTCTATTTAAACTATATGTATAGAAAATCCTTCTAGAAATTACTGCATCAGAGGACACAAGTGGTTTGAAGGAATAATAATGCAATTGTGAAACAATAGTTCCTGGACAACAAGCAATAATAATTTTTTTTTTGGGGACGTGAGGACATTATTTTTATGCCAATCTTATTCAACTCAGCACAAGCACTAAAAATCTTAATTTAGGAGAGTAATTACATGTACAAATAAATATATTCTTCTAGAGGACATGTATGCAATTTTTTAAAAAAAATCTTTATATATCAAGAAATCCAAATCTGTTATCACCACTATATGTAAAAAAAAAGGGGTTCCATTTTAAATTTTAATTCTGAGGTACAACTAATCAATGTCATTTGTATCTAAAATATTACTTGACTCGCTTTTAATGACTTCTTCTTATAAATATTTTAGAGATGCCGATTAATATGGCTAGTAAAAACATTTTCAGGTCATTCCAAAATCTTTGGATCAGATTTATCTTTATTATTCTTTATTTATTTATAAAAAAAATAAAACAAGAACCTCTTGAAGGAAATCCCCAATTTGTCATTCCTGGAAGCTTCAGTATAGTTGAGCAACAACATTGGGATCCTTTCCTCCACATATGCGCATCTCCTCCTCCTCTCGACATTCCAGGAAGAAGGCATCCCAAAACTTTGTGTGTGTGTGTGTGTGTGTGTGTAAAGAAAGGGTAATAAATAATCTGTGCAGACCGGACTGACTGCAAGAACTCATCATCATGATCAATGCCTCAGGCCATTAAATTTTGTTTTGTTTTGTTTGATTCTCGATTTAGGATAGGTGAATCAAATGTCTCATCAAATTGATACTTTGAAAAAAAATAAAAATAAAAATAAAAATTTTAAACCTCGATCTATCATCAGATTAATATTTAATTAAAAACTTGATAATAAAAACTATTATCAGACTAATATTTTAGATTTTAATCTAACATAAAGATAGTTAGTTTAGATACAACATAATCCCCAAGGTTGATGTTATTAATCGTGCTGATCATTTGTATCAAAATAATGCTCACGACTCTTCTCTAAAACTAGTTGCTATCGAAGTTTCATCCATAAATTAACCCCCTCTCCCCTCGATCATTATGAATTGATGAATATTTTATATTTTTTATAAATATTTTTATTACAATTTAAGTTACAATTTGGATGGATGATTCCAATATATATATATATATATATATATGCTCTCATTTATTTTTATTTATTAATTTATGTGTAAATAGAACATGCAAGCGTGCACCAGCTCACCGGCTCGTATATTTCCAAAAAACGCCCTGTCACTTCAATTCCTCCCCATCCACTTCTCACTCTCGAGTAGCAGGGGATAAAGGAGCGAGTTTTACCGGACCAAACTGAGGCCGAGATAGTGGATCACTCGCCACCGCCACCGTCGCTGCTGTGATCCGTCGTCGGGTCGGGTGCCTTCTCCGGTTCCTCCTCCTCCTCCGGTGCCGCTGCCTCCGCCTCCGTATGATGTTCGTCAGAGGGCCCTCGCGGAAGCGGCGGTCGGGGGCGGTCCCCGTGTACCTCAATGTCTACGACCTCACCCCCATCAACGGCTACGCCTACTGGCTCGGTCTCGGCGTCTACCATTCCGGCGTCCTAGGTGAGGTCCGATCCGCGCACGACGGCCCCGATTCGGGTGATAGCGGTGATCGGGATGGGTCTTCTTTAGGGTTTGGCTAAGCTATTTCTGCTGGCAGTGCACGGGGTGGAGTACGCTTACGGGGCCCACGAGCACCCGACGACGGGGATCTTCGAGGGGGAGCCGCGGCAGTGCCCAGGGTTTACATTCCGGAAGTCGATCCTGATCGGGCGCACCGATCTGGGGCCGCGGGAGGTGCGGGCGCTCATGGAGGAGATGGCCACGGAGTACACCGGCGACACTTACAACCTCGTCTCCAAGAACTGCAACCACTTCTGCGACGAGGCCTGCCTCCGCCTCACCGGCAAGCTCATCCCCAAGTGGATCAATCGCCTCGCAAAAATCGGTATTCCCCTTCCCCTCAACCCCCAAATCCCTGCTTTCTCCTCCCCAAAGATTCGATTTTTTACGGTGGTATCCCGACGGGCGCCAGGGTACCTGTGCAACTGCGTGCTGCCGGTGCAGGTGGCGTCGGTGAGGCAACGAGCGACTGACGAGGGGAAGGGCGGCTCTCGAGGCGGCGGCGGCGTCGAGAAAGAGAGGAGGACGCTGAGGAGCAATTCCACCAACAGCTCATTCACCACCACCGCCGCTTCTTCTTCCGACGACCCTCCCACTAGAATCTCTAAGCCGGTGGTCACCGTCTCCTCTCGCTCCGCGGCGAGTAGGAGTCGCCGCCCTTCCTTCTCCTCCTCCGTAGGAATCTCCTCCACCTTGACGGTCTAACCTCCGCCACCGCCTCGCCGACGGCCAAGGTCACTTTTACATTCATACGTGTTTCTTGTGCCAGGTGTCAGTAGAGCACCGAGAGAGCACGGTAAGTGCTGCTTGAGGGCAAGCAACGGATCCGGTGTGTACCCGTCACACGTGCGAGTCGAGATGGCCGTCCTCCTCCTTGCAATCGTGAGCCTTTCCTTGGTCGTGCCCATCATGATGGTGGGGGTTTTGTGCGTATTTTTTTGACTTCCAAGTGCGTTTGGGGGAAAGCGTAGATGGTGGTGGTGGGAATGGAACTCTTCCATGGATGGGATATATCATATCATCATCCATGACACTAATCACTCTTAACAGTGATGAACAATAAGATTATTATAGTTGGGAATCTGTATGATTTGGCAACATCGAAAAGAGACGGAAATATATTTAGTGGGATCTTGGTAAAAGAAGATTTATATAGAGATTATTTATTATAAGAGAGAAGATTATGTTTTTTTTTTTTTTTTTTTTTGTAGCATTCTGGTTCAAAAACTTTATCATTTTTACTCTTTGCCAATATAACAAGTTAAAAACATAGCTGGACTACCATCTTTGCTTCCTCAATTTTGTTTCTATTCAAGAGAGAGAGAGAGATTGCAAGTAATGTATTATTTTGCAGGTATGTGAGAAGGATGATACATACAGGGCATCATCCTTTTTGGTCCGAGGACAGATCCAACTCAGAACGAGGGAATGGAGCCCTAATCCATGTTCATTCATTCTGCTGTAGAATCGAGTGGGGGGGTGGCACATTGCCTCCGTTTCAGGTTTGACGGCTGACCTAATTCAATGTGAAGGTCCGGCCGGACCAATCACCAAACTCCTCTCTGTGTCTCTTCTTTTCTCAGTCCAGTAGATGGATCAGAACATCGTATCAAAAAGCCTTTGCAAAGGCAAAAGTGGTCAATCCTTTCTCTTTGTTTGTAGGTAAATCTCCAAAGCAATTCAGATTTCCACATTTCCAAATTATCTACAAACTGTCGTCAGCATTTATATGTTTTCAGTCAAAATCCATCGAAACTTTTTATTGTTCTCCAAAGCTCCCATTTCATTCCTCGAGAAATAAACAAATATCCTCACACACCCCATACAAACTAGTTGGTATGATAGAATCTTCCTTCTTTTCTTTCTTTCTTTTCTATTATTATTCGAGTAGGGAGGGAGGGCTACATAACTTCTGCAGATTACGTGTCAAATGTGTTTGTGAGATGAATCCAATCCAATCCAGGGAGGTGGTATTCATTCCTCTCGAGGCATTATTACTTTTGGATTCTACTAGTTGGAAATCCTGGAACGAGCAGGAGTTGACCACCGAGCAACACGGAGATGTGTTGTCTCTAGATAACTCGAACTCCATCCACCTCTTTTGTGGTCACTCGCTTTCACCCTCTCTTCGTTGCTCCCTTTATCCGCCTGTCTGTGTTCACTTCCGGGTCGATGACCATCAGTAGACACATTTCTTTTCGTGTTTGATGGTTGGTCACTTCAGTGATTTCTCCCCAGTGTTGTGTTGCTTGTGGAGAGAGAGTCAGTCCCTTAAGGCTTTTCTATCTCTAGTTACAAAGAGTGTATTCACTGCATGCATTCTTCAAAACAGGGTTTACCAAATGATAGAAGATAAAAGGAAGATCAACTAAAAAAAGAATTCTGATAGTTCAACAGATGCATTCAGTGACATATTTGAATATTTCCAAGGAATATGGCCAACTAAGCATCATATAATAAAAAAAAATAAAAAATAAAACCTTAAGTGGTTATAATATTTATTCTCTTTCAGATACTGAGTTAATGTCGAAATCTTATATTGATATTTCTAAGCTTTTTATTTATTTATTATTATTTTGATGTCTTCTCTCCCCAGTAAAAGAGGCCGTCAGTTAAATGAACTCCCGGCAGTCTTCTATATTGTTCTATCACTTTTTTATTTTTTGAATTTCCATTGTTTGGGTTGTAGACTTTGTGCTTTAATTTTTGTTTGAGAAAGTTGGATTTCCTGAAGTCCATATATTTTGCTCTTCCTTAACCATGCCAATATTTGGCTTTCAGAATCTAGTTGGAGCAACCAAGTTCTTATATGGATTTCATCTTTGGAATGGATTGACCTCCAAGCACAAGCTTTCCTCTGATCACCAGGCCTACTCAGTCTGTGTTCCTTGATGAACTTGAGATAACAACTTTGGCCTGCTCCAAGTACAAGTACAAGCTTCCTCTTATTAGCTATAACAGACACTGAGAGTAGCTCTTACAGGCTACCCAGCTACTCCGAGGGGCCTTAACTTTCTGCTGAAAACTTCATAAAGAACTTTTTCATTTCGGACATAATTGCTGCTTCAATTTTTCCCTTCTTCATCAATGTTGGTGCTGCAGAAATTAGACTGAATCCATGCATCTCATCTTCTTTTCTCGTCTATTTGCTTTAATGCTACTTTCTTTCACCTAATCCAATGATTGGCTTCGTGGTTTTTGGCTTAAATAAGAGCTTTTGTCTATGGCAAATGACACCATTTTCGATCATACTCGAGCCAAGCTTAAATTAAACTCTCCTCTTCAAAGTATTAGCACCTGCTGCTTCTTACTTGCACACTAATATGTTTTTAATGTAAACCACCAAATTTATAACTGGTTTAAGCTGTATGTTGATATATCTTGGTCTATCGATCATGCATACGGTATTCTAGGTACAATAAAAATCAAAATAAAATAGGTTTTTCATATAGATCAAATCGTCGTGGAAAGATTGGGTCGCGAGAAAATCACATAAACCGAAAAAATCGCATCATGTGAGAGATTGTTTTTACCTACGGAGATCGTATATCCCTGTATTCTAGATTCGGATGGGGATGATGAAGGAAGTCGAGCGTCTTCCTCTCTAGCGATATCCGCACGATGGATCTTTGCAGCGAATCTCCTCCAATCTAATCTTGCAACTCTTGAGCAAAGGGAGGGAGGAGGGTAGGACAGAAGCCTATTGACTATGAGTCTCCCCTCCTATTTATAGAGAGCCACAAAAAACCCTAGGGCTCCTGCCTTAATGGGTATTGGATCTTCATCCAATTACCAACTAACCTTGCATTATTGGATCTCTATCCAATAATCTCCTTATGCCTCTAATTGAGCCTCAACCAAGGAGCCCATCACCATAGGGTCTCATCTAATGAGAATATGGGCTAATTATATCTCCATCCAATCCTCTGTTCATTGAAGTATCAACTATATGTGTGTGACATTCTAGGCCCGATATCGAGTTAACCGTGAGTCACTTCCATCAAAACTCCTTATGATATAGTTAATTATTATCTCTATAATAATTCACTCGACTTATTGACTATGAATGTACTAAGCTACTATACCATAGTCCCCAAACGGTAGAGGGGGGATCGAATCCATCAAACATATCTGTTCACAGTTACTGTGTATCTATAATCCTTCATCCAACTAATATCTCAGAAACCGTATATTAGACATGATACTGTCAGGTCACATACGGAATCCATCATAGTCTTACTCTAATCGAATTCTCTCGAAGAACTCCTTCTCTCTTAATCCGAATGACCTTGGTCAGGGATTTGTTTGAACAAGCATATATGTGAGATTTCTTTCGTGATACCGAGAGTGGATGATTCTAATGACACTCAATTGCTTTTATAAGGTTGGCTACCAATCTCAATAACCAACTGTATCAGATCTGAAACTTTCCAAATCTTTAAGTTTGGCGTAAAAAAAAAGAGTACTTATACAAGGCATCCTTAGTGTCTCAAGTCAAATGACTAGATATACAACTAGGACTATAGAATCACTGTCTGACATTTGGTATCATCAACAATACAACATTTCATAAGCGGATCAATCAGTGAACTCATTCTCCATTGAGCACTTGTACTATATCCTTAGTGTCTTCACACAAGTGATCATGAGACCAACCACCTCCATCATATAGACAGATATATAGTACATCGATTTGTTTGGTTATCTCGATGTCTCTCTTGAGTAACTTATGACTAGGATTATTTAGGATCTGTGTTTAAAGGTGAATCGATCTTATTATGGTGATCTCATCATGATCCGATTCTCATTACTCATAACCAAGGACATCACAATATATATGCTACAGATAATATAATATGAGAATATGTCAATATTAATCATAAGCAAAAAAATCACACAGCGTGTCACACGTGCCATAACTCACGTGATTAGCTTGAATGACACTTACAACCAACAATCTCTCACTTGACTAAAGCCAATCACATATGTGTTTGATCCTCATCAGACCCCTGTGATGCTCAAATATAATCTGAGCCGACTTCATCAATGGATCTGTAATGTTATCTTCGGATGAAACCCTTTCCATTGCTATATCTTTACGGGCTATAATATCTCTAATTAAGTGGAACCTCCTCAGAACAATTCTAATGAGACCTAGGTTACTTTGCTAGAGCTATCGCCCTATCGCTATCACTGTATATAGGAATCAGCTCCATGCTGTTAAGAACGATTTTCAAATCCCTAATGAACTCCTTCATCCACACCCCTTCTTTTACTGCTTCTGCTACAATAATGTATTATGCCTTTGTGGTCGAGTCAGCAGTAGTATCTTGCTTGTAACTCTTCCAGCTTACTACTCCTCCATTCAGGATGAAAACATATCCTGAGTTTGACTTGTTATCATCAATGTCAGACTGAAAAATCGAGTCCGTGTAGCCCTCAACCTGGAGGCTACATTCTCCATATACTAGTAAAAGATCTTAAATCCTTCTCAAGTACTTAATGATACACTTTATTGCCTTTTAGTGTTCCAAACCTGGATCTACCTGATATCTTCTTATGACACTCAGAGCATACACTATATCAGGTCTAGTACATAGCATAACATATATGATAGACCCTATCGCTGAGGCATAGGGTATCATATCCATGTCTGCCCTTTCTTCAGAAGTCTCTGGGGACATACTCCTAGAAAGTGATGTTTCATGTCTCATCGGTATGAGACATCTCTTAGAATTCTCCATACCAAACCTTTTGACAATGGAGTCTATGTACCTGGACTACGACAAGCCAAGCATCATCTTGGATCTATCTCTATAGATCCGAATCCCCAAAATATATGATGCTTCCCCTAAATCCTTATGGAGAAGTTTCTAGATAGCCATGTCTTTACTGTGGAGAGCATTCATACATCATTCCCAATGATTAGGATGTCATCCACATATAGTTTCCCACTTACCTTCATGTACACATAAGGCTCATCTTTGTTCTTAATGAAATTATAAGATTTGATCGCCTCATCAAATCTAATGTTCCAACTTCGGGAAGCTTGCTTCAATCTATAAATGGATCTGATCAGCTTGCATAGTTTATCTGGCCTCTCTCTAGATACGAATCCCTCTAGCTATATCACATATACCTCCTCCTCGAGGTTGCTATTGAGGACTATCGTTTTCACATCTATCTTTCAGATCTCATAGTCATAGTGTGTTGCAATGGCCAAAAGAATTCTAATGGATTTAAGCATGACTACAGGTGAAAAGGTTTCAACTCCTTATCTTTGACGATATCCTTTAGCTACCAGTCTTGCCTTATAGGTCTCCATGTTTTCATCCACTCCGATCTTCTTCTTGAAGATCCATTTGCAGGTGATGGGTATGACACCCTCAGGTGCATCCACAAGGTTCCAAACCTTATTAGAGTACATGAAATCCATCTCAGAATTAATGGCTTCTTGCCACTTCCCGGAGTCTATACTCATAATAGCCTCCTCGTAGGTTTGAGGATCAATATCCTGAGAGTCATCTCCACTGATATGTCCCACATATCTTTCAGGAGGGTGATACCTGAACAAACTCGGACTCTAGAGTGGTGCTTGAGCTAGGTTCTCCAACCTCGCTCAACTCTATCTCACTCCCACTGTTTCTACTAAGAATGTGTTCATTCTCAAGGAACACAACTCTCTTGGCAATAAAGACCTTTCGGTCCTCGGGATGATAAATGTAATATCCTAAAGTCTCCTTAGGGTATCCACGAACGTGCACCATTCCATCCTTGATTCCAGCTTGTCGGGATTATGTCTTCTAACATGGGTAGGACAACCCAAATCTTAACCACTTTAAGATCAAGCTTCTTTCCTTTTCATATCTCATATGGTGTAGATACTACCAACTTTGATGAAACTATGTTTATAAGGTAAGCTGCAGTCTCTAGGGCGTACCCCTAGAATGAGACGGGTAGGTAAGTGAAACTCATCATGGATTGCACCATGTCTAATAATGTGTGATTCCTCCTTTCTGATACACTATTGAACTAAGGTGTATAAGGAGGTGTCTACTGGGATAGAATCTCATTGTCCTTGAGGAAATGGGTGAACTTCGTACTGAAGTACTTTCTTCCTTGATCTGATCAAAGAGTCTTACTACTCTTTCCAATTTGGTTCTCCACCTCATTATTATATTCTCTGAATTTTTCAAATGCCTCAAACTTGTACTTCATCAAGTACACGTGTCCATACCTAAAGAAATAATTAATGACTGTAATAAAGTATGAGTAACCACCTATAGCCTTAGTTGACATGGGACCACATATATCACTATATATGAGTTCCAATAACTCAGTGACTCTCTCTCTAGTTTCACTAAAAGGAGAATTGGTCATCTTCCCATGAAGGCAAGGGTCGCAAGTTGCATATGACTCATAATCAAATAAATGAATCTAAGTATCAATCTTTCAGTAACTTTTGAATCATTCCCTCATGTATATGACTTAGTCTACGATGTCATATATATGCATTATTCAACTCATCCCTTTTTTTCTTAGATATATTTATGTTCATGATTGTGGAGAAGTGTTTAACACATATAAGCCATTTATCAATGTCCCTCTAGTGAACAACTATTATTCTCAAAAACTAATTTATATCCACTAATTATCAAACAAGAGATGAAAATAATATCTTTGATAATAGAGGAACAAAATAGCATGCATCCAATGTAATAATAGCTCCACCAGGTAGATGTAGGGTGACCTCCCCAACAGCAACTGAAGTAACTCTTGCTCCATTACCCATCTTGAAGTCCATCTTGCATCTGACAAATCTCCTAGGTCTTTTCATAAACTGTAATGAATTACATATATGATAAACACTCCTAGTATCCAATACTCACGTTATTGGCTTGCATGACACCTGTAACCAACAATGATTATTGGCATCAGTGTTCGTGGGTGTTTAATGTTTGCTAGTGCCTCGAGCTGTTGGTCTATGCATTGGGTGCAGGCATTGCTTGGATCATTTAGCACTACCCCCCACTCCGTACGTGACTAGATGCGAGGTTGCATTAGCTCGTACATCCTCAGGAGAAGCTAGCGCATGGGGTTGCTAGAGTGGGTGTCAGGAGGCTATCACGTCCCTAGTTTGTAGTGCTAAGCTGGCTTGGCGTGCTAGGTTGGCTCTGTCGTGACGATTTAGGGCCTTCGTGGAATAGAAAATTGAGATATTCTATATAATTCTCTCCCCCTCTAAAGGAGTCATGCCTCGGGAGAATCGAGAGGCACAACTCGGGGTCTAAGCTGGTCTATCCGTTGGTCTTGTTGACCGGGCAGATTTCCTTGGAGCAGGCTCGGCTCCACACAACTAGAGCTTGGGGAGGCTTAAGCGTCGCTTCAGTCATATTGTGTCTTGATGCCAAACTAGTTGGGACGTGCTCGCTAATGGATTGGCCAGATGTGGCCGGCGATGGGCAAGCTATGGCTAGGTCGGTATTGGACCGACCAAGACCAGTTCGGCAATTGATTGACTGAGACTAGGTTGGTAATTGATTGGTCAAGATTAGGTTAGCAATAGACTGGTTAAGACAATGTCGACAATAGACTGATCAAGACTAGGTCGACATTGGACTGGCCAAGACTAAGTTGACAATGGATTGGTCGAGATTAGATCGACAATTGATTGGCCAAGGCTAAGTCGACAATTGACTATTGAGATTAAGTCAGTAGTGGACTAGTCAAGACTAGGTTGGCATTGGACTGCCCGAGACTAAGTCGACAATGGACTAATCGATACTAGGTTGGCATTAGACTGGCCGAGACTAAGTTGGTAATAGATTGGCTGAGACTAGGTCAACAATGGATTAGTCGAGACTAGGTCGGTATTTGACTGGCCGAGACTAAGTCAGCAATGGAATGGCCAAGACTAGGTTGGCATTTGACTGGCCAAGACTAAGTCGGCAATGGACTAGTTGAGACTAGGTCGGCTATGGACTAGTCATGACTAGGTCAACATTGGACTGGCCGAGACTAGATCGACATTAGACTGGCAGAGGGGTTGGTCTGTTACCACCTTTATAATGTGGGTATAGAAGTAGGGGTGCAGTTTCCTGGATGCTTTGATTAAGGCTAGCACTAACTTCTAGATTGGGGGATATCACTTCTCAGTTTCGTTCAGAATATGGCTGGAATAATAGATGGACTGCTGTGTGCTTGACTTCTCGGACCAGAATTGAACTGGAAACGTGCTCCGAGGTGGCCAGGTAGAGGTTGAGTGGTTCGTCGGGGCTTGCTGAGGTGATGTGGCGGTTGGATGAGGTGCTCCTTTAACTTCTCAAAAGCTTATTAGCATTCAAAGTTCCACTAGGAATCTGTAGCATTTTCAACACGTGAAAGAAAGGGAGGCATTTATCCCTTGACTGAGATAAGAATCAGTTGATGGCGGCTAACCTCCCCATGAGTCATTGTGTCTCTTTGATTATCTGAGAGGGTTGTATCTCAGTTATAGCTTAGATCTTCTCCAGATTTGTATCTATCCCCCTTTAGTGAATGATGAAGCTGCAGAACTTGCTTGAACCAATCACAAATACACATTTGTCAAGGTTGAGGCATATTCTGAACATTCTGAGGTTCGAAATGTCTCAACGAGGTCCTCCAAATGAGTCATGGCAATTTTGCTCTTCATGATCATGTCATCGATATACACCTCCATATTCTTCCTAACTTAGTGTTTGAACATCTAGTTTACCATCCTTTGGTATGTCACCTCGATGTTCTTCAGGCTGAACGACATGACCTTGTAATAGTAAATTCCTCTATCAGTGATGAAGGCGGTGTGCTCCCGATCCCTGGGAGTCATGTAGATTTGATTATAGCCCAAAAATGCATCCATAAAATGTGAGGAGTTCATGCCTTGAAATTTGGTCGACTAATTGGTCCATCCTCGGGAGGGGGGTAGCAATCCTTCGGGCATGTCCAATTTGAGATTAGTATAATCAATGCACATCCTCTAGCTTCCATTAAATTTCTTGACAAGGACTATTAAGATCGAGTTGGCACTAAGAGGGTGGGGGTGGGTGAATTAGTACTAAGTGAAAAACTTTGATTTAAAAATCTTTTCGTTCGAAGAAAACTGATATTAGAAGTGCTTTAACTTAGAACTAGTTAATAAGCAATGAAATCCAAGAGCAATAGTAATGAAAGGCAAAATAGAGATGCACACCAGATTTTTATAGTGGTTCGATCCCCTTGACCTACGTTCACTTCCAATTCCTCTTCACTTGAGGCTACCGGCTTCCACTCCTGATCTTTTTCAATGGGCGAAGATCAAACACCCCTCTTACAGCTCTATTCTCCTTTTATAGGTTCAAGAGATAACCTTTACAATTCTCTCAGCCTCCCTTAAACAAAAACTACATAAGAAGAAATGAGGGGGAGCTCTCAAGGAATTACAACAGTGTTTTTATAAGTTTTTCACTCTTGATTTTTTCTTACTTTTAGCAAGAATTGGTGGGGTATTTATAGGCTCCAAATGGCTTCAAAAGTGGAGTCAAAATTCAAATTCTAAGTGTTCCTGAGGTGTTGGTCTCGAAGACTGTTCTGGGTGGTTTAACCAGTTTGGGAGACTATGTCTGGGCGGGTCAATCGCCTGGTCTAGGTGGGTCAACCGCTTGACATATCTTCGAAGATCGTGTCTTATCTAACCTTGGGTTACTGAATAACCTTTATAATAAGTTCAAATCAGCCCAATTAAAGCTTAATGACTACAATTGATTGTATTACCATTTACTGTCACAGTTAATCCTGCATCACTTTCTTTAACACAAGTTAGATCATAAAACCTATCAATTGATTTCATCATCAAAATATGAGATTCAACAATCTCCTACTTTTTGATGATAACAACCAATTGATGATGGGAGTTAACTGTAACTCCCCCTATAACTCCCCCTATATAAATGTCATAGGGTAAACAAAACAAACTTGAATTCAAAAATACCATCACTTTTGAATTCAAGCATTTTAATAATTTTCATAATTTAACCATACATAATACTATATATGTTAATAAGGATTCATTTTCTTGGTATCACAGAAAAATTTCAATCATTATATTTACAATATAACCATGTCATTAATTATGATAAAATATTTATTTTAACTATTTCAAAGATCTCAAAATATCTCTCTTATGTCATCAATTATGTCATTTCTCCCCCTTTGTCATCAACAAAAAAGAGAAATACTATATTTTAATAATTTTTTTAAAATATTTATCACAACATTTAGCACATAAAGAGAGGATAAAAATTATTCTTATCTCAAAAAAATTTTGAATCCAATTTTTCTCTTTTTTTAAATGTCAATTACAAGTAGAATTATTTCGAAAGAGAGCTCAAAAAGTTAAGAAGTCTAATAAGATTTTAAGACCTACTCATGTATTCAAAATTATCTCATGTAAATTTTAAGAAAAAGCCCAAGAAATCTAAAAAATAGCAAATCATGCATTTGGATAGTTTAACATTCCCAACTCTCTTCTAAGAAAGTCAAATTATTCTTCATTTAATGACATGGTGAAGATATTAGCCAATTGATGCTTAGTATCAATAAATTTCAAAGATATATTATGATTATTTACATGATCTCTAATAAAGTGATGTCTAATGTCAATATGTTTAGTTCTTGAGTATTAAATAAGATTTTTAGTTAAACATATTGCATTGGTATTATCGCATTTGATAGGAATATTTTTCAAGTGAATTCCGTAATCTTCTAAAGTGTTTTTCATCCAAATGACTTATGCACAACATGCACTAGCTGCTATATACTCAGCTTCGACTGTAGATAATGCAACTGAATTTTATTTCTTCGAAGATCAAGAAATAAGAGCATGTCTTAAGAATTGGCATGTTCCGATTGTACTCTTTCTATCTATTCTATAACCTTCAAACCACATAGGCAAGCAAATCAAAGTTTTTAGACTTTGGATACCATAATCCTAAATTAGAAGTTAGTTTTAAATATCTAAATATTCATTTAACTATCTTAAAATGAGAATATTTAGGATTAGATTAAAACATTGTGCACAATTCAACACTAAACATTATGTCCAGTCTAGTAGTAGTTAAATATAATAAACTTTCTATCATTCCTTTATATATTTTTTGATCAAAATTTTCATCTTCATTATCCAAGTCTAATTTGTAGAAGTGTTAATGGGTATGTTAATGGTCTTAGCATTATCCATACTGAAGCGTTTTAATAAATCTAAAGTATACTTAGTTTGACTTATAAAGATACCATCATTTAATTATTTTATTTGTAATCATAAGAAAAAAGTTAATTCACCCATTAGGCTCATTTCAATTTCTTGGCTCATAATCATGACAAAAGATTCACATAAAGATTCATTTATTGAATCAAAAATAATATCATCAACATAAATTTGAATAACTATAAAATTATTTTCAAAATACTTAAAAAATAATATGGTATCAACCTTATCTTTCAAAAAATTATTTAAAATAAGAAAATAGCTAAGTCTTTTATACCAAGCCCTAGGGGCTTCTTTCAATCCATGAAGAGCCTTAAATAATTTGAAAACATGATTCAGAAAAAGATTATTTTTAAAACCAAAGGGTTGTTCAACATAAACTTCTTCGAAAATGAAACCATTAAGAAAAATACTTTTGACATCCATTTGAAATAACTTAAAATTCTTAAAAGAGGCAAAGGCAAGGAGCATCATTATAGCTTTAAGTCTGGCCACATAAGCGAAGGTCTCTTCATAATCGATCCCTTCTTTTTGATTGAAACCCTTGGCCACTATTCTAGCATTGTTTCTAACCACGATACCATTTTCATCTTGCTTGTTTCTAAAGATCCATTTAGTATCAATCACTAAACGGTCATTAGATCTAGGAATAATCTTTTAGGGCTTCCTAAATGTATTTTGGTTCAATCTGAGATAAAAATACTTAGCATAAAAATTCTTAAATGATTAATGAGTTTGAATACATTTTGATGTATCTCCTATTATTAACTCCTTAGGATGAGCATCTACATACTTTCATTCCTTAGGTAAGGATTTTTTTTAAAGTAGATGCATCCAAGTTGTTTTGGAGAGGAGGTTTATCATTCAAATTTAAAGTATCAAAATCAAAATCATTATTAAAATCAATTTTATTCAATTTGAGAATATCATTAAAAACAATATGGATGGATTCCTCAATTACTAGAGTTCCTTTTTTAAAGACATGATAAGCTTTTGAAATTAAGGAATAACTAAGAAATATGCCTGCATCGGATTTTGCTTTGAACTTTCCTAAGACATCTTTTTCGTTCAAACTAAAATATTTACAACTAAATACTTTGAAATATGAAAATTTTATTTTATTTTATTTCATAATTCATAAAGAGTTTTGGAGAGTAATGGTATTACGAGAACCCTATTCATGACATAGCATGTCATGTTAACAGCTTCAGCCCAAAAATATTTAGGTAAGCTATGTTCGTTTAACATGGTTCTAGCCATTTCTTGTAAGCTCCTATTTTTTCTTTCTACTACTCCATTTTGTTGTGGATTTCTAGGAGTAGAGAAATTATGATTATATCCATTTGAGTCATAAAAAATTTAAAAATCACCACCATGATCACTATATATAGATGAAATCATAAAACCCTTTTCATTTTGAACAAGTTTATAAAATTTTGAAAAACATTTAAAAGAATCACTTTTGTGTGCCAAGAAATAGGTCCAAGTATATCTAATATAATTGTCTATAATAACAAATGCATATTTGATATCTCCTAAGCTTGTAGTATCAATTGGTCCAAATAAATCCATATGAATCAATAGCAGTGGTCTATATGTGCTTATTTGATTTTTTTTATTTGAAACTATTTTTTATTTATTTTTTACAAACTTTGTCTTTTACGAACTCGATGCTAGGCATTCTTCTTACTAGATTTTTAGTTGAGATTTGGTTTAATAGTTTCATGCTAGCATGTCCTAGTCCCCTATGTCAAATCCATGTATCATCATTTAAGGTCGAAAAACACATTTCATTACAAAAATTATCAATGTTAATAGTATACATATTATTGCTTCTTAAGGCAATCATATAACTATTTTTGTATGGTATTCAATTATACAAGCATTAGATTCAAATTTAATAATATATCTTTTATCACACAATTGGCTAATGCTTAGTAGATTATGTTTCAAACCATCAACTAATAAAACATCTTCAATCAAGAGGTTTGATTTGTTACTTATGGTTCCTTTTCCAATGGTTTTTCCCTTGTTGTTGTCTCCGAATGTGACAAATCCTTCATTTAGGCTAGTAAGCTTAGACAAATGAGTTGGATCTTCGGTCATGTGCTTTGAGCATCTACTATTAAGGTATCATTTTGTGCTTCTAGCCTTTGTTTGGAGACATACCTACAAGAAAGGGGGTTTTGGTTTAGGTACCCATTTGCCTTTGGGTTTCTCACAAAAAAATTTACCTAATTTTACTAATGACATTGAGTTGTTTGTGGTTCCTTTAGGAACCTAAATTAATTTGTGTGGACTATGCCTTTTAAATGAACATATTTAAGCATAGTATCCAATTCTTCCATAAAAATTACATTTATTTCTAATTGAAACACATAATATAGGTCCTTTAACGAAGATGGTTGGCTTTTATTGAATGTTACTCACAAAGTCAATTCCTTCCTTTCTATGAACATGACCCTTATTAGCAAGGATCATGTTTAAGAAATTATTACCTATTTAAAAATTTTATAATTTTTCTTGTAATATAACATTTTCTATCTTAAGTATATCTAATTCTTCACACTTAGTGCAAGGATCTATCCTATGTTCATCATACTCCTTTTTGAAATTTTAAAACTCACTAGCAAGTGAAGCATGATCTTTCTTTAGCAATTGATACTTTTTACTAACTAATTTAAGATCATTAAACAAGTCATTAAATACACTAAATAATTTATCATAAGATAAAGAAGACTCGTGTATGTTACTTACCTCGTTGCTAAAAGCCATTAAAGCATAATTTGTAACTTTTTCCTTGTTGGTTGGCTCCTCATCTTCGAATGAACTTGAGTCGTCCCAAGTAGCTTTGAGCACCTTTTTTTTCTTTGGTTGCTTCTTCTTCACTCAGGGACATTCATTTTTGAAGTATCCTGACTTCTTATATTCATATTAAGTCCTTTTTTAGTTCACTTTTGTTCTTAGCATCTTGTTTTGTCTTAGTCATTTTTATGAATTTCTTAAATTTCCTTGTAAGAAGTGCAAAGTCCTCATCATTATCAGCGTCACTTAAGTTTTCTCCCAAGTGGTCTTCCTTGGTTTTTAGGTGTTATGTCCTTCCTGTTCTTTGGAAGGTTGTTCTTGAGTTCATCATGTGCTATACATGTTATTTCGTAAGTCATCAAAGACCCGATTAGTTCTTCAAGTAAAAAATTATTTAGGTCCCTTGCTTCTTGTATTATCATTACTTTGGGATCCCAACTTTTAGGAAGAGATCTTAATATTTTATTAACAAGTTTAAAATTAGAAAAACTTTTACCAAACGCTTTTAGACCATTGACGATATTCGTAAAACGGGTGTACATGTCTCCTATGGTCTCACTTGGTTTCATGCGAAACAACTCATAACTATACACCAAAAGATTAATTTTTGACTCTTTGACTCGACTAGTGCCTTCGTGTGTGACTTCGAGTGCGTGTCAAATCTCGTGCGCAGTTTCGCATATAGAAACCCGATTAAATTCGCTTTTATCAAGAGCACAAAATAAAGTGTTCATCGCTTTAGCATTCAAAGAGAAAGTCTTATTTTCTAAATCACTCCATTCGTTCATTGGTTTGAAAGACTTTTCAAAATCACTTTCAATAATATGTCATAATTCAAAATCCATAGAAAGTAGAAAAATTCTCATTCGAGTTTTTCAATACGCGTAATCCGTCCCATTGAACATGGGAGGACGAGTGATAGAAAGTCTCTCTTGATTATCAACGCCATCTCTTTTGGATTTTAAGCAAATAAAAAGAAACATGGGTCTGATATCAACTGTTAGGATCGAGTTGGCACTAAGAGAGGGGGGGGGGGGGGGGGGGGGGGGGGAGGGGGTGAATTAGTGCTAAGTGAAAAACTTCAATTTAAAAAACTTTTTGTTTGAAGAAAATCGATATTAGAAGTGTTTTAACTTAGAACTAGTTAATAAGCAATGAAATCTAAGAGTAATAGTAATGAAAGGTAAGAACACATAAGAGCAATTTAAAAAACTTTTCGTTTGAAGAAAATTGATATTAAAAGTGCTTTAACTTAGAACTAGTTAATAAGCAATGAAATCTAAGAGCAATAGTAATGAAAGGTAAGAAAGAGATGCACATAAGATTTTTATAGTGGTTCGATCCCCTTGACCTACGTCCACTCTCGATTCCTCATCACTTGAGGCCATTGGCTTTCACTCTTGATCTTTTTCAAGGGGCTAAGATCAACCACCCCTCTTACAACTCTATTCTCCTTTTACAAGTTCAGGAGATAACCTTTACAATTCTCTCAGCCTCCCCTAAACAAAAACTATACAAAAGAAATGAAGGGGAGCCCTCAAGGAATTAATTAGTGTTTTCATAAGTTTTTCACTCTTGATTCTTTCTTACTTTCAGCAATAATGGGTGGGGTATTTATATGCCCCAAATGGCTTCAAAAGTAGAGTCAAAATTCAAATTCTAAGTGTTCCTGAGGTGCTGGTCTCAAAGACTATGTTCTGGATGGTTTAACCGCCTGACACAATCTGGGAGACTATGTTTGGGCTGGTCAACCGCCTGACACATTTTCAAAGACTGTGTCATCTTGGAGATTGTGCCTTCGAAGACCGTGTCTTATTTGACATTAGGTTTCTGAAATGACTTTTATAATAAGTCCAAATCAGCCCTAATTAAGACCTAATGGCATCTTAATTGAGTTAGTAAATCTAATTCTTATTATGACACTAACTGCGACACTCAACTATAATCTTCATTGTCCTATCGTCTCTTCGGTGAACTCCCGACATCCTTCCGATGAACACCTAGTGAGCTCTCGATTTCCTTCAGTGAATTCCCAACAAACTTCCAGCATTCTTCCGGCAAACTCCTGACAACCTGTCGGTGAACTCCCGACGAACTTCTTGGTAAACTTCTGGAGAGTTCTTGGTGAGCTCTCGACAATATCGTTTGAACCTCGACCACCTCCGGCGAACTCTCGGTGAACTCCTATTGCGTCGTCTGATCTCGGCCCGATGCTCGAACTTGACTCCGACCCAACATTTGATTGTATTGCCCTTTACTATCGCAGTTAATCCTGCATCACTTTCCTTAACACACAAGTTCGATCATAAAACTCATCAATTGATTTCATCATCAAAATCCGAGATTCAATAAGGACTACATTGGAGAGCCATTGTGGGTACTTGGCTTCAACTATGAACCCTGCCTCCTTCAACCGGTCCACTTAGTCGTTGATTGTCGTCTGTTGGTCTGAAGCAAATCTCTGAGGCTTTTGTTTCATTGGTTGCGCTTCGGGGAGGATAGTAAGATGATATTGTGCGACCATAGTGTTGATGCCTGACATGCCCTTCGGTGATCATGTGAAAACATCAGTGTTCTTGTCAGAAAATCGATAAGCTGAACCTGGTCCTTTTCAAGGAGTACGAACCTGATCTTTATGACTCAGTTAGGCTGACACTCATCGAGGGGGACTTTTAATACCTGCTCCATGGGCTCTGGTTGACGTGGGGTCTCAGACGCCTCCCAGGGGTCAACCAAAGGGCGGTCGAAAGACGGTTGTAGCTGCTCTACCTCCTTCGGGATCGATTGGTCCGGGTCAGGCATTGACATTTTAATAGTGAGACAACAGTCAGGTAGCATTGTTGGGACTCTCGAGGGTCACTTTTTACTTCTTCAATCCCTACTCGGGTCAAAAATTCATTACCCGATTATCACAAATAAAAATATAAACAAGGTGTTCGATGTAATGCTCATGTTTGTCTATGTCTTTAGGCTTTTATATATTCTTTATACAACAAGTAGCTGGCTTGAAGTAGGCTTGGCAGCCCTAGTTTTGTCAGCCTTTGTGGCCAGTTTCGGTTTGTAAATTTGAGTTATGTCATGTAGGCACTTGTGGGGACTTCGGTCTGTAATAGACCTTGATCCTTTGTGTGTAACCTTTCAAAGCTTGTAAAGTCTATGGGTGCAATTTGTATTGGCCATATAAAGTATTTTCTAAAGCGGTTGCTTGTGGATCTCATGAGAAATATTTTCTCTAACCCGTTTTCTCTTTCATAGGTCCTAAGGGACCCTAGGAGGTTTCGGGGAGACTGATCTTTGTGGACAGACATGCAAAGGTGCCACATGACTTAGGCAAAACCCACTAAGTCCATAATATTTTGGTATCAGAGCGGGACAAGTACACATAGAAACACTTGTCATACAAATGGTGGGGACCTAGCTGGGCTGCATAGAGGGCAGCCAGCACGCACTACTATGATAGAACCCAGAAGGAGCTCTATATAATTTGATCTTTGAGGAGGATCAACCATTGGAACACTATAGGGGTTCCTCTCTCCAAGGAGTCGGCCACAAGGCTGAACAAAAGAGATTACTTGCTTGATAGAAAAAAAGGGCAGCTACATGATTATATAGGCTTCTAAACCCTAGCCCATGGGGTGCTTGTCTAAGTAAAATTATCCTTTTGCCCCTCCTATAGCCGACGTACCTTAGTAGGGATAGGCGACGGCCAAGTTGGCTCTATAGCCGACTCTAACTGATGGAAACCCTAGTCGACCAGCCAATAAGGGGGGCAGCGGCCACTAAGCCCTAAGGCCCCAATCTAAACCCTAGCCACACTTCTTTATATGATAGAAATGACTAGGTGGGGTTTTATTACAATCTCACAGGGTTTTTATTGATTACTTCTAGGGTGATTAGAACTCAACCCTATTAGAGTCATATCAAGCTCGCCCTCTTTAAATCAATCTTGTCCTCAAGGCTAAGGGTCCATAAATTCTGGGAACCAGGTCTTCAGCTCCTCGTAAGACTCCCACGTTGTATCTTCAAATGGTAAATTATTTCACTTCATGAGTACTTTAGTTGAGGGGCGTCGACGATGCATCACAATCCTCCGATCAAGTCTAGCATGAGGTTGAGCTTGAATCTCGCTATTATTTGCAGTGCTCGACAACTAAGTCTGAGCCAACTCATATTCTCCCAATTTTGGCTTTAGCAAGGATACATGGAAGACGGGATGAATCTTAGCGTCATCTGAAAGCTTTAATCTGTATGTCATGACCCCAATCTGCTCCAAGATCTGATATGGTCCATAGAATCATAGAGATAGCTTCATCGATGCTCTGGTGTTGATTGACAGCTGTTTGTATGGTTATAGGTGAAGGTAAACCCAATTTTGTATCGAAAATTCTCGCTCGCTTCAGTGAGTGTCTGCTTGTTGCTTCATGTGGACTTGGGCAGCAGTTAAGTTATCTTTCAGTAACTACAAAAGCTTGTCCCCGTCAATTAAGTTTTGGTCGACTTGATCCATTTTGGTCGCACCAATTACATATTTAGGTATTACAGAAGGTGGTCGGCCATAAAATGCCTCATAGGGGGTACATTTAGTTGATGAATGATAGTTGTATTGTACCACCATTCGGCCCAATGAAGCCACCTTGTCCACTTCTTTAGTTGGTCACTAGTGAAGCACCGTAGGTAAGTCTCAAGGCATTTGTTCACCACTTATGTTTGGTCGTCCGTTTGTGGGTGATAGGTTATACTCATCTTCAATTGGGTGCCTTATAGTTGGAAGAGCTCGGTCTAAAATTTACTTATAAACACCCTGTCACGATCGGTCACAATCGACCTTGGGATCCCATATAATTTTATAATATTTTCCATAAAAAGTTGAGCAATACTGACAGCGGTATAAGGATGTCTCATGACACAGAAATGAGCATATTTGGTTAGACAATCTACCACCACAAAAATTGTACTTTTACTCTAAGATGGTGGCAGCACTTCAATGAAGTCCATGGAGATGTCAATCCATGCTTAGTTCGTTATATGTAGTGGTTGTAGTTTTCCCAAACTTGCCACTGTTTCACCTTTTTGTTGTTGGCATACATCACATTTAGATACATAATTATAAATCGATCTTTTCATGCCTCTCCAAAAGAAGTTTTACTTCACCCTCTTATATGTTCTCAGAAATCTGGAGTGCCCTACTGAAGGTGAAGGGTGCATCTCAGGTAAAATAATTTTGATGCAAAGGGAAGAAGGAACAATCATAATTCGGTCTTTGTAGCACAGATCCTTTAAATAGTGTAGTGACCCATGGAAACCATATTCTTCTCCATTTTTTCTATGATACCTTAGGTTTCTAGGTCACTCTTCCATTCCTCCCTAATGTCTTTGAGGAAGTCGGTGGAGGGAAGGGAGATGGCTAAAATTTTAGCTTATCCCGACAGCCGAGATAGAGCATCTGTAACAACATTTTCTTCGTCTTTCGATGAATAATTTTATAATCAAAGCCAAGAAGGTTAGTTACCCATCATTGTTGCTCTGGGGAAGATATTTTCTGCTCCAAAAAATCCTTGAGGCTTCGGTGGTCGGTCTTAATATGAAAGCGTCGCCCAATCAAGTAGGGTCTTTACTTTATGACAGTGTGTACAATAGCAAGCATTTTTTTGTCATACAGAGACATTTTAAGATGGGAGGGAGACAAATCCTTGTTGGTGTAGGTAAGAGATCGACCATCTTCCATTAGAACAACCTCAATTCTGACTTTGGACGCATCGGCCTCAATCACAAATGTGCGATTGAAATCGGGTAGCTAGGACCGACGTCATCGTTATGGCTGCCTTGAGTCGTTCAAAGGCTGTGGGCGCTTTATCCGACCATAAGAAGAAGTCTTTCTTCAGCAGGGATGAGTGAGACATTGCTCTTGCCATAATCTTTCATGAATTTTTGATAGTAGCCCGTGAGTCCAAGGAAGTCGCGCAGCAATTTTATGTTCGTAGGTCCCAGCCATCCTTGCATTGCTTCGATCTTTGTCAGGTCTACCACCACTCTATCCTCTAATATTATATGTCCTAGATACTCCACTTTATGCTATAAAAAGTTACACTTTGATTATTTAACATAAAAGGTATTCTCCCGAAGGGCTATAAATGAGGATGTCTCACAAGTGCTGAAAATACATATCAAGTATAGGGCTATAAATGAGGATGTCTCAACAAATACTAGCACAAACTTGCGTAAAAACATCTAGAAGATGTTATTCATCAAGCTTTGAAAATTAGAAGGAGCATTCATAAGTCCAAAGGGCATTACCAAAAACTCGTAGTGGCCATTATGTATGCGGATGTAGTTTTCAGAATATCTTTAGTGCATACCCAAATTTGATGGTATCCGGAACAAAGATCCAATTTAGTGAAGAATCAGGCTCCTTTTAGTTCATCCAAGAGCTCATCTACTATTAGTATAGGATATTTATCTTTGACAGTGATGGCGTTCAAAGCTCAGTAATCAACGCACATCTACCACATACCATCCTTCTTGCGCACTAGCAACACCGACGAGGAGTAAGGGCTGCAGCTTGATCGAATTACTTCGGTGTCAAGCATATCCCTAACGATGTTCTCAACCTCATCCTTCTGTAAGTGATGATAGCAGTACGGTCTCAAGTTTGTTGGAGGTTTGCCCAGCAATATTGGGATGCGGTGGTCATGCGGTCGGTTAGGGGGGAGCCCATGCGGCTCCGTGAAAACATCTGTGAATTCGTCTAACAAAAAGGCAAGTTTAGGATCTAAATTTTATACATTCTCCTCCTTTGATGGTTGCTGGATATGCATAAAAAATCCACCATATGTCTTGTGTAGCACTTTCTCCATCCGCTGCCTCGAAACAATGGAGATATGGCTCCAGCACTTGCCTCGCAAGGTGACTTATTTCCCTTTACAATAAAACTTCATGATTAATTTAGAAAAATTCCAGGAGATGTCACATAATATTGTGAGCTATTCAATCCTAAGCACGACTTCATAGTCATTAATGGGTAGGAGAAAGAAATTGACTACCACTTCTTGTTCTTGTAGGAGTAATTTTACCCGCGGGCACCATTGGTCGCAATTGAGGATTCGACCATGGGCGATCTTTACATCAAACTTGTTGTGACCTTCAATTTGAAGCACCACGCGTGTAGCAACCTTGCTGTGGTGAAAGTTATTGGTGTTGCCCGTATCTATAATAATGGTGATGGGTTGTTATCTAAGGAGTCCTCCAACTTTCATCATATGCAGGTTGGAGTAACCGGCCAGTGCGTGCACTTCATAGTCGGTCGGTTGGGGCTCTTCCTCTGTGGCTTTATCTTCGAGTTCGAGGCCTTCTTTAGATGGTACAATGTCCTCATCCTCTATTGGTTCGATGATGAGGAGCTACCTCTTTTGCAGTGATGTTCTCGGCTCCACGGTTCATCACAATGCCAACACAACCCCTTAGTCGATCATTCACGAAGCTCGTCTCTTGTTAATTTTTTTAGTGCAGGGGTTTAGATGGTAGTAGAGGGTGTTGAAGGCTTCGGCATGGCTAGTCGGAGAGTGACCCTTGTCCTTCGTACTTTATGGTTCAATCATTCTTCTTGGATTCTTGCGAAGAAAATTGTCGCCATAAGAATGTACGGTTGTCGCGCCTTTACTTCTCATAAAATCTCCGGCTTTATGCCCTCAATAAAAGTCCATAAAAGTTGCTTTTCAGACCAATCCATAGTTTGGTTAGATAAATGTTCAAGCCTTGTTTGGTATTCTTGTATTATAGAGGTTCTCCGAATCTTCGGCAATTGTCCGTCGATGTTGGCGAAATCGATTGGTCCGAAGCAATTTAGTAGTCATTCCTTGAATTGCTACCAAGAGAGACCTCCATGGGTGTGCTCAAACCAATTGAACCATTAAATAACATCTCCCTTGAGGTGGATGGCAGTAATCTTCACCCGTGTAGTGTCGGCGGTTCGATAGAACCGAAAATAACGCTCCGCACGTGAAATCCATCTGATCATGTCTCCTTCTTCCCATCTAGGGAAGTCAACCTTCATACATGAATTATTTGGATCAGGGATGATGTGACCACACTCTTGAGGATCATCTTGCAGATCTGAAGTTTCTCCTTACTGTGATTTCCTCGGGCTCGATGGTCGGCCCATACTGAATTCGACGACAAGGGATCGGATCTTTTCCTCCATGCAGCTTTCGAAGGCTTCAAACTTGGCGTTGATGGTCTCCTCTGATGCCATAGTGTAGGTCTCTAAATCTATAATGTTGAGGTCTTTTTTCTGTTGCTAGGTCAGTGGCATGAGAATTTTTGGAGAAGAGGTGGCCGGTTGGATGGGTGGATTGGGAAGATGGAAGTAAGCTGTGGTTAGGGCTAATTTGGGAGGCTGCTTGGGATCTGTTTAGGGTGCAGTTTGGAATGTTTCTTGATGAGGATGGTAGGGTTTGAGGATAAGAGAAAGAGAGTCCAAAAACTCACAAAAGACAGCACTCAAATCTGATGGAATTCGACAATGAAAGGGCTATGTACGTGCTGTCCTACCAAACATAATTTGCATCGGAGAAACACTGAATTCTCGACATAAATTCCAGAGGAAAACCTAAGTAAAATATAAAATTTTTTGTCATAAATCCTTGGTTCAGATATGAGTAATATCAGTAAATAAGTTTGACAAATTTTAAACAGCGTAACGGTAGGAAAGTGGATGAAAAGACGGAAGGCAGATTCTTCATCGTAAAATTCCAGCAATGCACAATAAGAAATTGCATCACTATAAGTTCAGTTTTGGAAAGAATTTTTTCAGAGATCAATCTTAGATAAAAGCTAAGATGATCTATGAATTTGCATAAGAGTTTCAGCCAAAAATGATGAGCAATAGTTCGGTTTCAAGAAGCAATAATTAGCTGAAATTTTTCTGCAGCATTTCCCCTTCGCAACGATGATAACATTCGCGACAGTAGAATTTTGTAGCAAGAAAAATATGGAAAAACTTCTCCAAAGTGTAAGGCAAAAGAATAGTAGTAGCAAATAGGTGTGGGTGATGAAAATATACGAGATCTCCAGTTCAAATGGAGGGTACAACAGTAAATTGATTTGATCTGTGACTTGGGGTGGAAGATGGAGGCACATGTTGTCACAATTGTGGGAATTGCTTGGAAGGGTGGGGGTGGCAGAGATGGCAGCAGGGGCAGCAGGAACACGGCTCTGATATCAGATGATAGAACCCCAGAAGGAGCTCTATAGAATTTGATCTTTGAGGGGAATCAACCCTTGGAACACTATAGGAGTTCCTCCCTCCAAGGAGTCGGCCACAAGGCTGAATAAAATAGATTAGTTGCTTGATATAAAAAAAGGGGTAGCTACATGATTATAGGGTTCTAAACCCTAGCCCATGGAGTGCTTGCCTAAATAAAATTACCTCTTTGCCCCTCTTATAGTCGACATGCCTTAGTAGGGATAGGCGGCAGCCAAGTCAGCTATGACTATAATTAATGAAAACTCTGGCCGACCAGCCCAATAAAGGGGGCAGCAACCACTAAGCCCTAAGGCCCCAATCTAAACCCTAGCCAGACTTCTTTATAGGATAGAAGTGACTATGTGAAGTTTTTGGTGATTAGGACTCAACCCTGTTGGAGTCTTATCAGACTGTTTGGGGGAAACAGATATTGAGATGTAGGGAAAGGAGTTGCTCAGAGGAGCGGGCATCTATAATTAGAATTTAGAGGAATGGCCAACCCTTCACGCGAGAGGCACCACAAGGACAAGCAATCTAGAAAGAATGTATAGCGCACAAAGGTTGGAATGGCTGAGTTCGAGCTAAGCTCGACATTGGCAACCAAATTTGACGATGATCAAGGCAAGCGGGATGCTTGGTACTCATGCAAGGGCTTGTGTGCGGACGATAGAGTATTTGTGGTCATCCCAAGGTGACCGGAACTCAGCACCATGGAGCACTGAAACTTTCGATTCGGCATGGAAAGAATATGTCCGTAGGAGACTAAAGTGTGCAACAAGTTCAGCATGTTGTTAGACCATGCAAAGGGTGTATCGGGGGGCTGTATTGGCGAAGAGTCACAATTTAACAAGCACATTTATGGGGGCAGAACAATACACAGACTGTTCAGCAAGACGAACTAGTCCAAGGCAACGATGGTCTCCAAAACTTCTAGAGGGAAGAAAGCAAAGAGAAAGTTGCTCCAACAGGATAAATATCCAGGAGGGATAGGTCCTAGTTCTACAGTAGGAAATAATGTGCAGCGGACCGCACATGCTGACCTCAAAACAATATCTCTGTAAAGCTCAATGGCACGAGCGAGCAATAAGGAGTCATTGCATGATCTCAAATGAGGTAATACATTTGTGGATGCATTGTGAGATCAATTAGGGGAGCGACAATACAACGTCATACGAAGGCACACTTAGGGTCGATGTAGAAATCAAACTCAATGGATGGCTAACCCATGAAATTGTGGGCATGAGGGCCACCATCAACTCAATGCAAATCAAGAGTGAAGCAACTTGGGTGGAACTTGGTGAAGTATCTAAGCCACATGAGAAGTTGACGTAGAAGATGAAACATGGAGCGGAGGCACGAAGCTTTCTTAGGCAAAGGTCAAGGATATGAACTCTTGTAGAGGCAAGAGTGGGATCATGTCGTTCCATGGGTTCTTCATTCTGATCGAACAGACTCATCTTGCATGGTGCCAAAGACGAAGGGAGCTTCAAGGCACATGCACCTTATCTTAGAGATGCATTTGATGGAAGAACTAAGGTGATTTAACTTGCGGAGGCGAAGTTGAGATCAGAAGGCCTTACATGGGGCAAGAGGATGCAGAGGTAGGTACTCTTGAAGAATATGCCATAGTATATTTGGGTTATCCTGATGAAAGCGGTGCGCAGCAGAGATTATGCTGACAAGGGATAAAGGCCCATTATCTAGACAATGAAGCACCAATTTCAATAAAGTCTGTGGACTTCGAGAACTATTAGGCAACAGATTGTCCTAGAGTGATACTTCGTCCAGGGGTGACCCGAGAACGGGTGGACGAAAGTGAATTGCTAAAGGAGCGAACGCAATCGGAGGTGGCAGAGGTCCTACAATGTACTGGTAGAGGCTACACATGGAGAGATCATAGTCCGAGTTCATCACATAAGAATCTGAATGTAATGGAGATGCCACCAGGAGACGACATGGTGTAGCAGATCATGGTGGAATAGTTTGAGGTAATACAACACATATGGGAGATGTCCCGTGAGGGACATGATCATGTATAGGTATGATCAGGAGCTACTGGGAGCTCCACTTCGGTGAACAACACAACGACAAGGACTATGGATTCAATGAGTGAATATCATAGTACCGTAGAGGCGGTCTTCCTTGTATGTGCATCGAATCTTGCATCGAATAAAAGCCTTAGTCATCAACATATGGGGGCTGTGTACCACCGAGGGAGAAGTCAGATTGTAATTACTAGTGAGTCCCATAGAGGGGACTTGGTCATATAGAGGTATGATATGAGCGACTGGAGAGTTGGACTACTTTAATGCTTATATTCACTTAAGGGAGTCCGACAAATCAAAGAACAAGGTCGAGTAAGCAAACGTTGCTACCAAGGAAGCTAAGGAGAACAGAATCAGCGTAAGCCCTGCAGTAAGATGGCAGAGGTCATGCATGAAAGATGTAATCTATCTTTCGATCGACCAAGGAGAACTGCTAGGAGAACACAGATGTGTTGAAGTAGGTGGTTGAAAGGAGCGAGAAGCATCGAGGATTCCAGAGGGGCTTAGCTACCTAAAACCAAAGCATCGTCAAAAAGGAGGTGGACTCAGAGAAGTGCCGAAGTGTCATAAAGGCAGACCTACCGATCGCAAAGATGGGATGCAGATACAAGGCAACAAATAGTAGGGCCATGGGCTGGCAACGCCATGGTACCACAGAGGCAGGACTTCCATGGAGTCATCGATCCCTTGCTCTCATGGAGGGAGAGTGTTGGTTGTAAATGAGGCCGAGGAGGTGGAGAATGCAAAGGCAAACTCCAAGTACCAAGATAGGACGGAGGGGTAGAGGCCAAGGAACTTCATAAGACCGGTGTCAATGGGCTTCTCATCAAGATGGCTGAAAGTGAGGGACTTCGGGTTGATGCAGGAGTGCTCGACCAAGAAACGAAGTAGGCAGTACATGATGTTGTACCTTTTCTACTCAAAGGAGTAGGAGGTAAAGATAATAGAGAAAATGATACTATCTGAGAGGTAACCAGAACTATCAAAAACTTACTCCAAGTTAGGGTAAACTATCAAAGACTTACTCCAAGATAATGGCATGCTCTTTTCGGGCAAAACTTTTTACATTCTGAAAGTTCGATAGTAGTGACAATGTGAATTACAGTAGCTAACTCAACGTAGGAGTGCAAACACTTCAAGTACTTCAAAATTATGGGCAAAGAGTAGGCAAAATACTAGTAACCAGCTCGATGCATGAAATACAATCTCGAGGAGGCAGGCAAAATCAAGTAACTTTTGCCTTCTCAACTCAAGAGAGTGGACGAAACTGAGTACCCAAGTTCTCATACCTCGAGGAGGCGAGCGAAATCAAGTAACCTTTACCTTCTTAACTCAAAGAGAATGAGCGAAACTTAATACACTGATTCTCTTATTTATCCAGTAGAGGAGCTCTGCACAAGTTTAGTGACCCTTCGAGGAAAGCTTATGGAAGACAATAGTTATCCAATCCTCACCGTTGGTGATCAGTACTATTGAGAGTAGATTGTCCACTTCATTTCCCAATAGAATGCCAATCAAAGGCGGGAGTAACGTGAACCTACTTGGAAGTGACAACTAAAGTTAAAGAAGGATTAATGAACGAATCTTGTGGAGGACGGACCTCAAAAACTTCAAAGTCTGTGAAGCAATGCTCGTTAAAGCTCCAATAAGCATCCATCCAGTTTAAGTAACATGAAACTATTACAATACTGGTGCATAATAAAGGAAAGTATTTTCCTTCACCAGAAGGATCTACAAAAATTGACCAAGATCAGCACAGCTCAGCCAACTTCATACAAGAGTCAGTCATTAGTGAGTTAAAGCAACATGACTGATCAGAGTTCGACTGCTAAACAACAGTGGTAGAGAGCAGCTGGGAGCAAAGGGGCATGTTGTAGCTAATGCAGAAGATTGAAGATTTAGCAAAAGGTGAGGAGATACAACGTCTACAGCGGCTTCGACGAGGTGGTCGAAGGAATAAGCGAGGGAGAATGTCACGAATAAAAATATAAACAAGGTGTTCGATATAATGCTCATGTTTGTCTGTGTCCTTCGGTTGATATACATTCTTTGTACAGCAAGCAACGGGCTTGCAGTAGAATTGACAACCCTAGTTTTGTTAGCCTTAGTGGTCGATTTCCGCTTGTAAATCTGAGTTGTGTCATGTAGGCACTTGTGGGGACTTCAGTCTGTAATGGACCTTGATCCTTTGTCTTCAACCTTTCAGAGCTTGTAAAGTCTATGGGTGGAATTTGTATTTATTATATAAAGTATTTTCTAAAATGGTTGCTTGTGGATCTTATGGGAAATGATTTCTCTAACTCATTTTCTCTTTTATAGGTCATAAGGGACCCTAGGAGGTTTTAGGGAGGCTGACCTTTGCGGATGGACACACAAGGGTGCCGCACGACTTAGGCAAAATCAGCTAAGTTCGTGACATGATGGTATGTGGAGATGATTGCCCTCAACTTGTTGAGGACCAACTGGCCAAGGATGATATTATACACCGACATGATGTTGACTACCATGAAGGTGACCATCATAGTTTTGGACCTCGGCTCTTGTCCGGATGATGAGTAGAACGCGGTTGTCTCGAGAGGGATGATGGAGTCACTTGTAAACCCGGTGAGGTTGAAGGTCATTGGTGACAAGTCGGTGGCAACCAACCTGAGCTTCTAGAAGGCATTGAAATCCAAGATTGTTGGTTACAGGTGCCCTGCAAGCGAATCACGTGAGTGATGACATATGAGACACATTGCATACTCTTTTTGAATTATGATTATTATCGATATTTTCTCACATTATATATATATATATATATATATATATATATATATATATATATATATATATATATATATATATATAATCTACTATATATATATTATGATGTCCTTCGGATCGTAATGAGATCATGATAATGAGACCGATTTGTCTTTAAACATAGATCCTAAATAATCTAGATCATGTTGGTTATATGTGCCCTACAAGACAATCATGTGAGTAATGGCATGTGTGACACACTACAAAGTCTTTTATTATTATTATTATTTATTAATATATTCTCACATTATTATATATATATATATATGGATGGATATATATATATATATATATATGTATTCGTCCATATATATATAGACGAATATATATATATATATGGACATATATGGACAGATATATATTTATATATGGACGGATATATATATATATATATATATATATATATATATATATATATATATATATATATATATATATATATATATATATTGATGTCCTTGGTTTTATGCAATGGGAATAAAGTCGTGATGAGATCACGATAATGAGACCGATTCGCCTTTAAACATAGGTTCTAAATAATCTCGGTCATAGGTTGCTCGAGAGGGATATCGAGATAATCGGATAAATCGGTGTACTATATACCCATCCATACGATGGAGTCGGCTAGTCTCATAGCCACTTGTGTGAAGACATTAAGGATATAGTACAGATGCTTATTGGAGAATAAGTTCATTAATTGACATCAGACAGCGATTATGTAGTCCCAATTATACATCTAGTCCTTCGATTTGAGACACTAAAGATGTCTTATTTGAGTACTCGTCTCTTTGACGCTGGACTTATAGGTTTGAAAGGTTCCAAATATGATACAATCAGTTTTCATGATTGGTAGCCAACCTTATGAAGGCTATTGAGTGTCAATAGAGGATCCTCCACTCTCGGTATTATGAGAGAAATATCTTATATGCTCTTGCTTAGATAAATTCCTGATCAGTTTGGTCGGATTGAGAGAAAAATAGTTCTCTGGGAGAATCCAATTAGAGCGAGACTTAGATGAATTTTGTATATGGCCTGATAGGATTATGTCCGGTATACGATCTCTGAGATATTAGATAGATGAGGGATTATAGATACATAGTAATTGAGGATAGACAGGTCTAATGGATAAGGTCCTCTGTATCATCTGGGGACTATGACATAGTGGCTTAGTACATCCATAGTCGATGAGTCGAGTGAATTATTATAAGATAATAATTCACTGAGTCAGAAAGAGTTTTGACAGGTGAGACTCATGGCCAGCTCAGTATTGGGCCTATAGGCTCACACACATATGATGGATGTTTCAGCGTATAGAGGATTGGATATGAGTTATCCAATTAGCCCATGTTTTCATTAGATGAGACCCTACATTAATGAGCTCCTTACATAAGGCCCAATTAAAGGCCTAAGGAGATTATTGGATAGAGATTCAATAATCCAACGTTAGTGGGTAATTAGATAGAGATCCAATACCCATTGAGATTGGATCCTTATGATTTTTTGTGGCTCTTTATAAATAGAAGGCAGGGGTGGCACATAGATGATATGCTGCACCTTTGGCTGCCTCTTATATTCTCCTCCCTCCCTATATGCAAGAGTTATGAGATTTATTATTGTGATTGAAGGAGTATCGCTGGAGCGATCCATCATGTGGATACTACTAGTTATAGGTGTCCTACAAGGCAATCACATAAGTGATAGTACTTGTGACATGCTACAGTAATCTCTTTGTGTATTATTATTGACATATTCTCATATTATATATTTCTATATATTGTGATGTCCCTGAATCTATACAATGGGAATTGGATCATGATGAGATCATGATAACAAGACCAATTCACCTTTAAACATATATCATAAATCATCCTAGTCATAGGTTACTCTAGAGGGATATTGAAATAACCGAATAGACCAATATGCTATATATTTGTCCATATGATAAAGACAGCTGGTCTCATAGTCGCTTATTTGGAGACACTAGAGGTACAGTGCAGGTGCTCATTAGAGAATGAGTTTACTGATTGATCCGCTTACGGAATGCTGGATGAATAATGATACCTAATGTCATACAGCAATTCTGTAGTCCTAGTTGTGTACTTGGTCCTTAGACTTGAGACACCAAGGATGTCTTGTATGAATACTCCTTTCTTTGACGCCGGACTCATAGCTTTGGAAAGGTCCATATCTGATACAACTGGTTATCGGGATTAGTAGCCAACCATACAAAGATAATTGAGTGTCAACAAAAGATCATCCACTCTCTGGTATCATGAGAGGAATATCATGTGTGTGCTCGCTCAGATAAAATCTCTAGCAGGGTCATTCGGATTGAGAGAGAAGTTCTTTAGGAGAATCCAATTAGAGCGAGACTCAAAAGGATTCTGTATATGGCTTGACAGTATTTATGCCCAATACACGATCTTTGGGATATTAGTTGGATGAGGGACTATAGATACACGGTAACTTTAGATAGACAGGTCCGATGGATTTGTCTGTGGACTATGGCATAGTGGCCTAGTACGACCATAGTCGATGAGTCGAGTGAATTATTATGGAGATAATAATTCACTATATCATAAGGAGTTTTGATGGGAATGACTTACGACCAGCTCAGTATCGGGCCTAGAGGGTCACACACATATAGTAGACATTGCGATGGATAGAGGTGCAGATATGAGATATCCGCAGAGCTCATGATGTGGATAAGATCCAAATTAGATAAGATCCAATGTGGATAAGATCAAATTAGATGAGATCCAATGTGGATAAGATCAAGATTGGATAAGATCCAATATGGATAAGATCAAAATTGGATAAAATCCAATATGAATATAATCAAATTGGATAAAGATCTAATATGAACAATATCAGGAATATACTCATTCACCTTTATAAATATAAGGCACTCCATTATTCATAGGCTAGAACAAGGGAGAGCTAGAAAAGCCTCCTATTACTCCTTAAAGTTTTCTTCTCCTCCTTGCTGGAGAGTGTGGAGAGGTTGATCCCACTGCTGAGGAGTTATTGTCACGTCTGCCATGTGGATACTGCTAAAGAGGAGCACGCGAGTGCTTCTTCATCTTCTTTATCGGATCTAAAATTTTTTAGGGATATACGATCTCCCTAGGTAACACATCTCTTACGATCTATGCAGTTTTCAGGTTTTTATAGATTTTTCGCATACCAATCATCGTACAACGACCAAATACTTAATTTAAAAAATATAGGTTTTGTTTATGTTTTTCGCTGCACATAAGATGTCGATCGAAGATTTCTTACATATACTACTAGAGAGCAGGATGTTCGACTTCCTTCATCCTCTCCATCCAGATCTAAAAAAATAATGATATACAATCTTCATAGGTAAACAATCTCTCACACGATGAGGTTTTCGATTTTGCGGCTTTTCTCGCACCAATCTTTGAATGACGATTTTGATTTATGTGGAAACCAGTTTTGTTTTGATCTTCCGCTGCACATGTGATACTCCTATTGAGGTTTTCCAATAGATCATATGTTACTCGAGAGAGACATCGAGATAATCGGACATAGTTTAGTGTATTATATTTTCTTCCATATGATGGAGGCAACTAGTCCCATAGCCACTCATGTGAGGACACTAAGGATACAGTACAAGTGCTCATTGGAGAATGAGTTTACTGATTGATTTGCTTATAAAATACTGGATGATTAATGATACCTAACGTTACATAGTGATTCCATAATCCCAGTTATGTATCTAGTCCCTAGACTTGATACACCAATGAGATATTGTTTGAGTACCCTTTTCTTTGACGCTAGACTTACAAATCTAGAAAGTCACAAATCTAATATAATCGATTATCGGGATTGGTAGTCAATCTTGAAAGATAATTGAGTATCAATAGAGGATCATCTACTCTTGGTATTATGAGAGGAATATCTCGTGTATTATCGCGTAGGCAAATCCCTGGCTAGGTCATTCAGATTGAGAGAGGAAGTTCTCTGGGAGAATTTGACTAGAGCAAAACTTAGATGGATTCCATATAAGCTTGATAATACTATATCTAATATACTGTCTTTGAGATATTAGATGGATAAGAGACTATAGATACATAGTAACTGGGGATAAATAGGTCCAATGGATTAGATCCCCTATACCGTTTAGGGACTATGATGTAGTGTTAGTACGTCTATAGTTAATGAGTTGAGTGAATTGTTATTAGATAACAATTCATTGAGTCAGAAGGAGTTTTAACGGGTGAGACTCATGGCCAGCTCAATATTGGGCCTAGGGGGTCACAAACATATGGTGGATGATTACAGAGATAGAGATTTAGATATGAATTATCCAATAAACCCTTGTTGTCATTGGATGAGACTCAGTATTAATGGACTCCTTGCATGAGACACAATTAGAGATAAATTTATATTATTAGATAGAGATCTAATAATCTAAGAGGTGACGGTAATTGTATAGGGTTTAAGAGGCTCTTTATAAGTAGGAGTCAAGGGCAACCAACAAAGGTGATAGACTGCATCTTTGGTCGCCCTCTTCTATTCTCCTCCCTCCCTTCTCTTCTCAGCCAACCACTCCTATCCCTACTGTGTGAGGACAGTGAAGAAGAAAGGAGTTCTTCCACATTCGCTACAAGGTGGTGCACAAAAGCTGCGAAGAAGGTGCGCAAAAACTATAAGTTTTGCACTACGATTGTAGGAGCATCGCTTAATCGATCCATCATTTGGATAATGATAGAGAGGAGAACATTTGACCACCTTCATCCTCTCCTATTGGATCTAAAAATTTCAGGGATATACAATCTCCCTATGTAACATATCTTACATGATTTGTAATTTTTTAGTTTTACGATTTTTCATACACCAATCATCGCATGACGATATAATAAACATAAGAAACCTTTTGTTTTGTTTTTCTACTATTCATGTGATGCTCTCAAGGTTTCCCAAACAAAGACGTCAGTCGAGCTTCCATTGTCGATCATAACCCTCTTGACTCGGGCGTTGGCAACGTAGACTGAGACCACCAAGGCGTTGTTGTGGTCGGGGTACTCAATTTCCCATGCCTCAAAAGTGATCTCGGGTTCACCTTTTTGCTTGGGGTGCTTCTCCATGATGGCTCTTGCATAAGCCTTCTAGCTTGACACACTATCTTCGCCGGATGTCGATCCACCGATAACGATGTTGGACCATGGTGGCAAGGGGAAGGCTCTTGGGGCCTCTTCACGTAATGTCCGAGGTATCTCTTACATATGAGCTCCTCGATCTGGTTCTTGAGGTCATTGCACTCTTTCATGTCATGGTCGTAGTCTTAGTGAAAAAAATAATACTTCACCCAGTCTCAAAGCTCTTATGGGGTTTTCATCAGGTTAGGCATCCTTAAGAGCCCCTTTTCTTTGCTCTGAAGGAAAATTTCTATCTTGGTCGAGTTCAAAGGCGGCCTTGGGTAGGATGGTCGAGTTCAGAGGCGACAAGAGGTGGTCTCTTTTGTTTCTCCCGCTTCCTCGCCACTAATGCCTCAATAGTGGCATACTGGTTGGTGCATTGGAGCATCTCAAGTACGATCATCGAAGGCCTCTCGATCAACGACGGTCGTGGCCCCATTAAGAATGCTTGCATTATTAAAGAAGGATGAGCATTAGGGACTTTCTTGATCTCCATGGCGAAACGAGAGATGAAATGAGAGAGGGGCTCATCGTCCTTCTGACTCAGGCTGAGGAATGCAACCACAGATGGCTTCGATTGAGTGCTGGCTAGGAAGTTGAGCTCGAATTCCCTTGCTAGCTGGTTGAAGGACGAGATTGAAAAAGGCTTCAGTCGATTGTATCATATCCGGGCAGGACCTCTAAGGGTGATGGGGAAAGCTCGACACATCAGGGCGTTAGATGTGCTATACAGGGCCATCTAGGCTCGAAAGGCAGCGATGTGCTCCGCCAGGTCAGAGCTTCCATTATAAGCCTCTAGCATCAGTAGGCGGAAGTCAGAGGGGACCAGTTTGTTTTAGATTTCCTAAAAGAAGGGGGATCAGTTGGGATGCCGGAGGCACCCGAAAGAGAGTTGTTCAGGGCATTGATAACAACACCCATGGTGGCATAGTTTGCTGAGCGAACTAGGGGAGGAAGGCTCTCTTGGGGGATGAGGGGAATGATGGATTGCATCATTCCAATTAGAGCTTGGACCTATTGTGTGAGGCTAAAGAACACTTATGGCAAGATGACAGGGTGCCCTACACCCTCATTAGGGGGAGAGAGCCTCGGGTTGTTAAACAGCCTCCAGTACGAGCTTGGGATTTGGAACGGAGCATTCCCATCCTAAGAAGGATGGAAAGAGGGTTGTAACTTGAGACTGAGGTTTGAGTGTTCCATGTGGGTATCCTCTCCCAGGTGCTCCCCGAGGTTGTTGGTGTTCTTGTGACATTAGCCCTCCTTCTAGCGCTAAAAATATTATAATACTTTATGTCATGGCCGAGGTGTCAACACGGCTTGGTCCGATCCGAGTGCACAAGACCGCCAACGTTACTCCGAGTTGGCTAGAGAAAATTGACAGGAAATTCGATCACGGGATCTCGGGCCGACCTTTTGAGGTGTCACCGATGGTCGCTCTTGCCTCCCGATCGATCGCGTCCTACACGAAGGTTGGAGTTGGGTGGAGGAATCCCCAACTCGACCTCTCCTGCTTAAGTTAGTCATAGCTGGAGCTCCATAAACAAATTTTTTTCCTCTTCTAATGCTATTCTTGGGGGTGGCTTTTATACCTGTTATATGAGGTTGACATACGAAGTGGTTTTATGATTGTCGACCTTAGCATTTGTGGGTGTTTGATGTTTATTGGTGCCTTAAGCGGCTGGCCTATTCATTACGTGCAAATGTTGCTCCCCACTTCGTACATGACCGAATGTGAGGCTGCGTCGGCACTTACATTGTTGGGAGAAGTTGGTGCAGGGGGGCCGCTAGAGCGGGTGTCAAGCGGTTGTTTCGACCCTAGTTTGCATTCCTTGAGCTGGCTTGGCATGTCAGATTGGCTCTGTCGTGATAATTCAAGGCTTTTGTAGAGTGAAAAACTACGATATACTATACCAATAACATTGCTCCTTTGCGACATCAAAGATTAAGCTTTGAGTCATAAAAATATTTTTTTAAAAAAAATTTAAAAATAAGACTATATATATTAAGCTTTTCTAGATCTTGTATCGACGATAGCCTCGTGCACTTGACATGCTATTGGTTGTGAGATGATTGTTTCCTAAGATGGTCTTCTCCTCTGCCAAGATCATTGAGGTGTAGAAGGATGATGTAACCTTGGTTGAGGTACTTTACCAAAGAAGATGATCGATGGTCCTAGTAATTTGCCAACATATTTAGATAGAGATTTGTGTGTGGTGTTAAGGCTTTTTGATGCAGTGAGGATATATATAACATGTGGTTAGGGAAGGAAATCGGTGTAATATCTCATATTCAATTTAAGGATCTATATATAATTATAAGATTATGATGAGTATACTTGTAAATAAAATAAAATCCTAATAGAAGAAGGATATTTTTGTATAAGAAGAAAACCCTAAGATTCATTATGTAGTCAAATATATTAATATTCTTCTCGAGGATCGTCTCCACCCATTTGAGAAAACAAATTAAACCTTAGAAGAAGGATTATGTATCGGTGATGGAGAAGACTAAGAGATCAAGATCTCAATCACAATGATTGATCTATATAAATTCTAAAATCTTTATATTTTATTTTATTCATAAAGCACAAGGATTATATGATTTTTTTACTGCTTTATTATTTTTCATCTTATTTTATTTAGATGAATTAATTATTCGAGAATTTCAGATATTTGGATGCATTACTGTCATGAATAATCATGATTCAAGATTTCGTTTTTGTTTTATTTTTTACTTTGCCCAAGAGTTAAAATCTAAAATTTACATCTAGTGGATCATTGGATACATTTACAAGTTTGCACGGTAGAGGAAGATTTAGAGATGGGATTGAACCGAAGAAGAATAAAAAACCAAAAAAAAAAAAAAAAAAACTGAAAAGAAAAAAAGGGGGGCTGGCCGCATGAGAACTTTGTTGGCTGGGCTGGCGGGGGGATTGAGGATTCCAATAGGAAAAATAAGAGGAGAAGGGCGGACGGGCGTGCCCGCAGCATAGGATGACATGTGAAATGCGAGGGAAGAAGCAAGAAACAGTTGTGGGTGGCGCACGGGAAAGCGTCCCACCTCGCAACGCAGAGAGAAAAGAGGATTAAACAAACCAACTTACTTAAAAGTATATTTGTCTTAGAGCTAATAAAACCCTTTGACTTGGGTTTTTTTCTTTCTTTTAGGTTCTTAGATTTGGGACGCAATAAATGGTGTCAGTGACCAATAAAATAGGCGTCGTTAATGTTTCTGAAAGCCCAAACAAAAACAAAAATAGGTGTCAGTGACCAATAAAATAGGCGTCGTTAATGGTGCATTAAGAGGAATGTAGCTGCATACATGTAAAGAAATAAAAGAAAGCAATGCGAAGTGGAACACAATAACTTCTTGTGGCATGTCGATTCGGTCAATTGTTTCCTGATAATTACTTGCAGAGGAAAAATTAGATACTGTAGGAATTGATACTGTTGTCCCATTGTTTCTTTAGTCTACTTCTGGGAACACATTTGGCAGACGTGTGTGCTTGTGTGTGTGTGTGTGTCCCGTGGTGACTATGAAGCTGAAACAAATTATTCGTTTGATCTATGGATCTCCTTGATGCTTTGCTTATGTTGTAGCTGATATCAGTATGTTATATCATGAAGAATTTTGAGATGATGGTTTCAAAGGTCACACATTACTATTACACTATGGAGTTATGGTTGCACCCTTTATTTTTTTTTTGTCTCCTTTGATGAAACATTGATGCTTCGCAATTGGCTACTAGTGAAGTTCATGTTTCGATCGATTTTGATTATATGATACGTCAAATCTACATCGATGTTGTCTAAGATTGATCTAATATCGGTCAATTTCTCAGCTAGAATCGGTTGAAAATACATGAGTTTATTGATTTTTTGGGTGAATTTTGACACTACTTGATGACCTCAAAAGGAAGAAAAAAGAAAGACGCAAGGAGAAGAATAAAGAAAATAGGAACGTTGAGATGGTGAAAAAGATAAAAGAAATAAAAAAAAGAAGAGAGAAAACTGTGATTGTGATTCTAAATAAGAGGAGGGACCATTGATATTGCTTTGCTTGCTATTCACTGCATCCATCCGCTGCCATTTGTTGTTTGCTACTCCATCCATCTGGTAGAATAGATGAAGAAGGAAGAGGAGGACAGAAGTAACCCATAACCTAATATGAACTGTTCCTGCTACTTATATTTATTAGGGTTTAGCTGATGATTGTTGACACTCGGGAGAATTATAGAACAGGCAGCATGTTTGGTTGGTCCTATCCTATCAATAAAAGAAAATATTTTTTTCACAGGTGTTTATGGCTTGTGTTGGTGAGCCATCTTCCCCCCTTCATGCAAGCATGAACGATTGCTGTTGTCCGCCGTCCATTGCTTGTCATTGATTTCAGGTACGCTTCCTCCACCTCTTCCTTCTCATGCTCTGCTTCATCCTCCTCAATTCTCCTCTTCCTCTCCATTATTTACTCTTTATTTCTTCATTTTAACTCCTTCCTCCTTTTCCTCTACCCTCTCTTCTTCCTTCCTTTATCTTCCTCTTTCTCTCTCATCTTCTTTCTTCCTCTTTCTCCTCCTTTCTCCTACTCTGCTTAACACATGGCTTTCTCTTCTTCTTCTTCTTCTTCTTCTTCTTCTTCCTCCACGCTCATTTGTTCCTTCCTCTTTGAGGCTTCAGTACATACCGGTACATAATGTGTCATTATATTTGGTATCTCAATGTTTGGATTGGTACGTATCGGGCTGGGCGGAGACCGATAAATTACTTTCGATGAGAGACAATAAACGCTGGAACTTTAAAAAAAAGAAGTTTTCACTTGCTGCTCTGTTTCTGCTACAAAGCTCTTCTATCTTCAGCGGTGGAAGGTAAAGTTTGCGTATGTTAACACCACCCTGTATACAAATTACACAGAATTATGTTATATTGACTTTTTGGGGGAAATTTTTTAGTTTAAAATTTGCTGAATTTGGCTCATATAAAATGCATTAACAGTTATAAAAAATAAAAAAAATGACAGCATGAGTTGATGATTTCAAAGTTTGGATAGATGTGAGCCAATAAGATGCTAAAATGGATCCTAATTCTGCCCTTTTACTTGATCAAAATGAAAGTTTCAATTAACTGGATTAATTCGTTGATTACAATGATCTAAAAACTGTATCCAAATGGACGAAATCAAATGAACCTTATTCTTCAAAGACAAATTAATCCTCACGGGGCAAATACAAGGATCGATTCCGATCATACAACACATGAACCTTAATCCTCATGGAACGAGATGGGTTAAACAATGTGGACCTTGAGATGTTTACGACACATGTTTCGAGTTAAAAATTTCTCCATCAGTATCTATGTCGGTGTTGTGATATTATTATCTACTACATTAGGAATATTATTACTATACTACTATCATTGGATCCGTGGCGCAATGGTAGCGCGTCTGACTCCAGATCAGAAGGTTGCGTGTTCGATTCACGTCGGGTTCATTTTTAAATATTTATTTAGATTTTATATTTTGTTTCACCGGTGGTGATTGGTGCAACGAACGGTCCCACAAGCAACCCTATCCTATTCTTACGCTCATTTCCAAATTTTTCGTTTTCCTTTTTCTGTACCTTGTGATTGGACCCACAAGCTGACCCTATTTATCTTAGCTCCCTTTCCCTTCTGTGAGAAATACTTGTTAACGATTTATATAATATGTATCACTAATTTTAGCCTAGTTTCAATATATCCAGATGTCAAAATATCAGTAAAAAAAGAAGAAATTAGCTGATAAATGAAATATCAGTCAAAATATCAGTAATTTTAGCCTCTAAATACATTTTATGAGGCTACATACAATAGGGTTTTAAAATATAACATTAATCTAAAAATCCATACACACAAATATATATATATATATATATATATATAGACAAACCTAATCCAGATCCTCTTTCGATTTCCCCGTTCTCCGTCCGCCCTACAGTGTCGTCGCTTTCCTTCGACATATGCGGAGAGAAGAGAGAAGACAAAGATTTGGAATTCGACCACTGGCCAATTCGAAGCCCCATTTGGTTTGGCTTCCCCCTTCCTCCTTCCTCCTTCCTCCTTCCTCCATTTTCTTCTCCGAATTAAATCATCTTATGTGACGTTTGTCGTCTGAAACGACAATTCTCTTTGGTAGCATGCATTTGATTCGTCTACACGAGGAGGATTGTGGTTTGACTTAAACGAGAACTGTGGGTTATCAATTTGTTTTCATGATAAAGGGGAATCCCAACACATTTTTAGGTTCCCGTTGAAGTTTCATTAGACTTAGCCTGCGTAGTTCTTTCATTAATTTGTTTAATGCTTATAACGAGCAACACACAGTTAGATGACGTGTAAAATGTTTCCAAATTGTGAAATTGGAGCTATAATTTCGCCCGTTGCACTACACATTCATGAACTAGAAGTGGCAGAAAATGAAAGATAACTTAACATGGCAATTTTAATACTTAGATGCAAGTGTTGGGAATCTCATTAGTTATTGGAATCGACACCGACACTTTATATGATCCACATGTCCAATAATAATAATGACCAAACGCATTTATTAACTAGTCATGCATGAAAGGCTCTTCAGATATTAAAAATTATCTTAAATTGCTTTGATGATGAAAGACAGCATTAAGTATACGTTTTTTAAAAGTATACCCAGGAGATACCATAAATTCCATAATACATATAGATTAGAAGACACCAATTGTTTGTTAATAAATTAATCTAAGGAGTCCAATATGTGAATTAATTAAATGCTTATTCTTGGACAACTGACTCGAGCTAAGCTTATTTCGTTGCATGTCCATTATAAATCCACTGTTTTGCTTACAACAAGAGCACTTCAAATCTGTACGGATATGAGTTTTCTAATCAATTGTTCTCAATATTATTTTTTTAAAACTACATAGAAAGAAAAGAAAAGTGGTGGACAAAAATGTAATATTTACATGGTAATTTTAACTTTTAAAAGTACAAGTGCACTTCAAGCCCATATGCATTTTCAGTTTATAATTATTCTTTTTGAATGTTATTCTTCAACACTACTTGAAAGAAAAGATAAGAAGGTGCTACAAAGGTGCATACACTATATGGCACAAAAGGTGCTGTTGGTTCCTCTGGTACTTGAGTGACACACTAAACTCAGCTATAGTAGATCATGTGTACAATGTGATCTAACATCTTGTTACTTTTTTCATGCTTTTTGTAAACTTCTTATGTCCAAGGTTGTACTACTCCTTTCTGTTCAAGAACATGCCAAAAATGCTGATTATTTCAGTGCTTTGACTTTTATTTCATGTCTCAACATGCTTTATAATTAATCTTTAACTATTTGTTACATATGCTGTTGCTTACTGATGGGGTCAATGATTTGAAATAACGTTTGTGATTGAAACTGAGGATTTGTAACAATGTTTGTGACTGAAACTGAGCAGATAGAATTGTAAGGCAACAGAGATTCTCTGATGAACTCTATCTCAATGAATGGCTGTTATAATATTTTGGTCTTTCTTATATACATATTTACATGAATTTTTCCTATGAAATTTAGTTTTGTGGTATCAAGCAACGTTTGACTTATCGGTCCGTACTGGTGTACCGAGATTATCACGGTACCGAGCGGTACATACAATGTGTACCACCTGATATATTAAAATATAATATAATATAATATAAATATTATATTATATTAAAATATTAATATATTAAAAAAAAGAAAGGGGGGCGACGTCGCCTCGATCTTTCTCCCCGTGTGGGGAGACGTTCCATCTCCTCGCGTGGGAAAAAAAGCGCTGGCGGGCGAGGGCCGCGATGGCGCGCGAGCGAGGACGTCGTGTGGAAAGTAGGTTCTTCTTCTTCTCTTCTTTTTTCTTCTTTTCTTCTTCTTCTTCTTCCCTTTTTCTCCCTCAATTGATTGCTGACGGTCGATTTCTCTCTCAATTGACTGCCGACGGTCGATTTCTCCCTCAATCGATTGCCGACGGAAGATTTCTCTCTCAGTTGGCCGTCGACAATCGAAATTGACCACCGATGGTCGATTTTGGCGGTACCGCCCGGTAGCGGGCGGTCCGTGTATCAGTAACCTGACGGACCGGTATGTACCGCTCGTATCTGGCGGTACAGATCGAAATTGCAAACCTTGGTATCAAGCACTATTGTCAATAAGATTTTTAATTTCGTACCATACTGGCAAACCGAGCCTTGCTCGGTAAGGTACGTACCGGGATACAGAGCAGTATGCCAGGGCATAAAAACCTCTGAAGATACCTGAAAAATAAAAAAATAAGCTAGGATAGGGATTTTAAGCTAGAAATAAATATATATTTAGTATAGTTTTAGCAAGATTAATGTAAATTATGTATGAATAGTGACACTTATCTTTTTCGGGTTTTGAGGAATAGTCTTGTGCAAGCTTCTCAATTGAATTGACCTAATATCGATCAAATGTTGATTAAATCATCATTAAAAACACTAATCACAACATTAATTTTTTTTTATTAAAATCTAATTAAACCTATTATACCATCACAAACATATGATCCAATACTTAATATGCATGAAATATAAACATTTCACTTATTAAACATCTAATTTCGAATAAATTAATATTAAAAACACTAATCACAATATTAAAGACCTTAATTACTACTATTCTACCATTAAAAATATATCAAGCAACATATTAGACATTAAGTCATACATCACATAGAATAGACTTAATCATCTCAAAAATCAATAAAAATCTAAAAAAAAGAATACATACATGCCTCTTGATTAAAAAGTTCTTCCTCTTAATCCTCCCAAGGATTTTTGAACTTTTCTTCTATCTGAGTATCTTTTGGATGTAATACTATCACTAAATACATTTTTGCTGAATTACTACTTAATAATAATAGCCTTTTGTAGTTTTCATTTAGCAATTTTTGTTTGGAATGCTGATCTTGCCCGGCCTACACTTTGGATTAAGATTTTTTTATTCATGCTGATGAAATTATATTCTTCCAATCTACTTATCTACTGGGATATTATTTGATTCATTTACATTCAATCACTTGTGGTCATATTATATTCACATGTCAGCAATTCTCATCTTAGATATGTTTTATCAGAGAGCAGCCCATTTTTTTGAAAAAGAGAAAAGCTTTCAAAATCGCTTCTTTCAAAAGCAGTGCACAGAATGATGGACCAGAGTTATGGTATGCAGCAAGGAAGCGAGGAATCCCTCTATGTCCACAAACATCCACTATCTTACTCGCCTGAGGAGAAAGACAGTGCTACAGAAAGATCTCTGGCATAAAAAAAACTATTCAGGAAGTGGTTTGCATACAATCACCTAATCAAACAATGGATGACAATCCTAGTGAAGCAGCAGCTCAGTTTGCCACAACTGAAAGTGAACAGAAATAATGGGAACACAGGCGGGTAAGGTTCTGAAGTCTGTGACAGTTTACTTCTTGGGACTTGATGCTGCCATGTCTATCCCAATTGTGATATTGTAAGTTTCAATATAGCGCCTTTTGTTGCTCTTCAACTTTATTACCTGTCTACATAATCTTTCTTGTAAAAAGTTTCACATATGGATTGTGAGTGCACCTTTTAGATTGCTCAATTAAGGTGTAAAGTCATATCTTTGCTCAATCATGAGTATCTAAATAATATATCTGTTTCAACATTGTCTCTGTTTGCCATGATGGCTATGTCTATGCTATTATCATCTTATAGTTAGTTCCTAGTGTCTGTAATAATTGCCAACTATAATGGTTTGTGTGGGTAAAAATATGCAATTGATCTTTCTAAAAGAATATATGGATTTAATCATTAACTAAGTCATAGTAATGTTTAGAAAATCAAAGAATTTCTTTGTTGATTCAAGAACTCGTTTGTTGCTTAATCTTATCCATAATCAACTTTTTTATTTATTTCACATAATTTGACAGTTTCCAGTTTTCATATCCATAAATAAAAAGAACGATTCTACAATGATCACTTTCTTACCTGTTTTTAGTTCTTCATTTTGGTAATTTTAAGTTGTGTTGTAATGTTTGAATTATTTTTTGAAACTTTTATAAATTTTCACTCTCTTAGTCGAATATGTCTCTGCTTGTTGTTTATCGATATGTTATTTAGGAAATGTTGAAGTTATTTTTGTGCTCATTTTTTTGCTATAGCGGGCTTAACTAGCTGTGATTTTTTTTTTTTTTTCACAATCCTGTCCTAATGTTGAAGCTTTTCTTCTTTCCTGAAAGGTGGAGGAAGGAGGAAGAATAGAACTTACTTGGAAGAAAATGTTGAAGTTTATTATGCTGATTGATTTGTTTTTTCTTGCAGTATTCCTGGATATCTAATGGCTAAAGTGGTATATGGAGCTGATGTCACGAAAGAATTGATGCCTTTATCGATTATTGGGCCAGTTATAGTTGCTTTCTATGTAAAGATCATTCAGGGACTCTGTTCAATATATCTTTTCTTCGTCATGCAGGCTAGTAAACTGATAAAGAATCCACCCAGGTATTCTCTATCAATTTATAGTTAAACAGCTGAGGGAAAGTTTAGAGCATATCTCTGGGCCCAGTTTTCTAAGCCTGTTGTGGACATCAAGAACTTGGATTATGGGGCTTAGTTTAGACAAAATTACAAACAACTGGAAGCATGGGCTGTTGAGAAGTACCTTGATGTTGTTGAATCAATATGGCCATACTATTGCAGAACCATTCACTTTCTGAAGAAAACACATCTCGTTAGCTAGGTTTCTGAGCAGCAGAGCTCCTTCCAGCAGTCATTATGTTTCCTTCTCAGCAAGAAAAAAGATTGTGATTGCTGAGGATTCTTTCTAATGGTTCTTGTAAGAGCTAAATTGAGGTTTTGACAAGTGAACCTGGGATTCCCTCCCCAAAGAACATTAGATTGGGATCAGGAATTTAAGTATTGGTAATTTTGTCTTCCTCGTCTCATCTTTTTTTCTTTATTCTCCTACTTCTATAACTTATCCTGAGATTGAAAAGGATTTCATTGATGTGTATGCTTACTTGGTTGGCTGTTCTCTGATGCATGCGCTATCAGATAACTAAACTCATGAATATAGATTCTTTTCTCTGTTACATGTCCAAATTTGATGTCCAAACCAAGGTTTGCAATTTCGACCTGTACCGTCCGGTATGGACAGTACATACCGGTACGCGGACCGCCCGCTACCGGGCGGTTCCGTCAAAAATCGGCCGTCGGCAGCCGATTTTGAAAGAAATCGACCGTCGGCGGTCGATTGAGGAAGAAAAAGGGAAGAAGAAGAGGAAAAGGAAAAAAAAAGAAGAGGGGAAGAAAGAATACCTCGCCAGCGCCATCCTCGCCCACCTGCCGTCGCCGCCCGCGGGTCGCCCGTGGCCGCGACCGCGGCCGCTTTGTCTCCCATGCGAGGAGACACGACCCGCGAGCAGCGACTGCGACCGCTTTTTCTCCCGCGCGAGGAGACAGATCGAGGCGACGTCGCCCCCCCTTTTCTTTTTCCTTTTTCTAATATTTTAATATTTTTAATATTATATTATAAAATATTATATTATATTTTAATACCGAATGGTACGCACTGTGCATACCGCCTGGTATGGGTCCTGTACTGGTACCGACAATATGTCGGTACACCGGTATGGGTCCCGTACCGGTATCGACAATACATCGGTACGGACCGGTAAGTAAAACCTTGGTCCAAACTCCAAAGTAGATGTCACTTTTGTGTTGTCGTGTGAGGATGAAACTTGATTTTATGGTAAAGATGCAAGAACAACTTGGCAGAGCTTTTGTTGTTTTGATCCTTACAAATCAATACACTTTATTGATTGTTTAAAATGTTAATGATAGTAAATTTATCTGGATTCACATATCATATGACAATATTCTCTCATTTCAAATCAATTGATAAGAATTGAATCTAATCTTGGCATCTTACACATGGCTGGTTGACTGGTTTTTTACTATAACCTTTAATCCTTATAGGTCATGGAGACCTAAAGAGCTTGCTTGGATGTCTCCACCTCAATCTAACAGCTCTTCACCTGGTAAAACACCCAGGAGAAGGATAAAGACACTTTGTTTTTTCTTTTTCTTGATGTGCAGAAGGTCACACTATACCCACAGCAAAATGATTTCAATTTTACAGTATTCCAATTTTTAGTAGCTTCTTGTTCTTAGCCTTGACCAAAGGCCTGTTCTTGTATTTAGTTGCTTTTTCTTCTTTCATCATCCCTTCTTGTGTTACATCATTAGAGTCATGATTCTTGTTTAGGGCAGTGCTCTGTGCAGCAATTTTTATTATTGAATGCATCAGAGAAAACTTTTAGTTTCTAAGGTGCAGCACCGAGCTGTTTTTATCATTGAGCCCTCGTTTCCAGCTACCCTCATTTGGCACAGATGTGTTTTGGGTTGTAAGAAGTAGAAATTTCCTTTTAGTAAGCATGTTCTTCCCATCTGCCTCTTGTTGACTGCAGATAGTGTTTTTTGCTGTTTGTTAGAACAAGTAGTGGGCAAAATAAGATTGTCTCTGTGCTGCATGTTCTTGTTAGACTTAATGCTGAATTGACTTGATTCATTAGGAGTGCCTGAATTATTAGGAAGCCTGCCTTTTCTTCTGATTTTTATTGATATAGGATTTTATGATTTTATTAGTGAAGATATCATTATTTTGTAGGATCTTTTGAGTAAAAGTACCTTGAGAAAACTTACAAGGTAACCTGAACTATTCCTTTTTAATCTTATCTACAGCATACAGCAGTGTACTTACTGGCAATAAACTTTGTTGGATGAAACTTAATATTGAGTGAGGTTAGTTGATTTCCACCATTGTGCAACATTAGTATTGGATTTGTTCATCACAACATTGATCTTTTATTTTCCTCCACTATATATTGGTTGTATCTGAGCTTCCTACTTTACAAAGCCACCATCTTTGATACTAAACAAACAGGTGGCTGCAGTCTGTGGGCAAAGGCACCCATGGAAGCCACCTTCTTCATTTCAGTAGGTAAAAGAAAGCAGTTAAACTTTACCTTGTCTTCCCCACCCATTGAACAGCTTCCTACAGTTTCTTGCACTAAGCTGATTGGACTCTCAGAAAATAAATATTTCATCTTATTTAATGTCGTTTTTCAGAATTATATACCCTCAGCAACTTTTTTTTATTTTTTTTATTTTTTTCTTTCATGGACATATAACTGCTTTGCTGATAAATTTTACTGTTAATCTCGAGTTTTTGGTAAATTGAGAGCTATGTTATGATGTCTTTGGAACTAAATTTGGCAGGACCAGGATAAATTTCTGGCATGCTTCTTAACCCTAAAGTTAGAAACCTAGTGGATTCATGTGCAAGTTGCATGAAACTCCACACACTAATCAAGCTGGATTGAATTTTAATGAGACACATTGCCACATCCAAAGTTGGTAGTAATTTAGTGAGATTTCTAGCATTCTTTTTAATCCTGATGTTAGCAATTATCATCTAGTGGATTCAGATACAACTTGCATGAGACTCCACACACTAATCAAGCCTGATTGAATTTTTATGAAACTCACTCACATTGTGACATCCAAGTTTATGCTAATTTTGGTCATCAGGAAGCTCCACAAGGGGAGAAGAGATGAGGATATGGAAGCTACAAGAGATTATTTATAATGGGAAAACAAGAATAATAAAACCGTAGGCACAATGGATCTATAAACTACTATCATCAAATCACTATTTTAAGTATAAGAATAAATTTATGAGATGAAATTTCTAACTATCAAGTTTTAAGTGGGTCTATCACATAACCACCCCCTCCACTTGATCATTTTTTATAACTCTTAACTATGACTATGTGCCTGGTTCATTTTTCATGTGATGTTTGGTCTATTCTTCTATATTTTTCATTAACTTGATGTCAAGTGTTTTGAACCAATCTAAATTAAATTGATTAATTTTTATCATCCGATCCAATTGTATTAATGTTGTTAAATTAAACCTAATATTGAACATGATAGATGATTTAAATAGGAAATGATTGTTATATAAAAAAAATAAAGGCCCATGTCAGTTAGACTTCTTGTGTACAATAGCAGGCCAAATTGAGTTTTTCTACATGGTAATAGTGAGTTTACTTACAATCATTAATTTGGACTTAAATGTTTGAACTTGTAAAATTATAAAAAACATTGAAGTTTTTCAAAAAGATATGAAGAATTAAGACATGTAATGATTCATGAAATGATTCTCTAAGAATTTTGGTTATTCAAAATCATATTTCATATAGTGAAAATAAAATAGACAATTATTTCATAAAGCAGTATGTTTTAGCTAACTATAACATTTAAAAAAACTCATATTCCTAATGATGTCAGGATCTCTACAGTCTGAGACACCAAAAATTCTACCACATTAGAAAAATCCAACTTCATCCTTTCCCAATTGTTCTACATCTTTAATGTCCAGATGGAACCAAATCCTCTCTTCCACAAACAATAAGATATATAGCTAAATCAATCTTAGCCCTAAAGGTGAGTATGAAGAGAGGCTCCTCTCTCTCCAAATCATTCACATGTTTGTAACTTGATCCATTCTTAGATATTTTTGATGAATGGCCAAGACATATATGAGTAAACAACCAAGTATAATCAACAAAGAAATAGAAGACATTAAACCAATTTAGTAATATAAATATTATTCAAAGAATTATACAGCCAAAGCCATCAAACATTTCTTTCACCAAGTATTCATCATCAGTAGGAAAGTGTTTTCTTTCTCTATCCATGATGAAGCACATCATAGTTGCATTAACAAAGAAATAAAAAAAACAAGAAACCTATCTATTATACAACCAAAGCAATCAAGTATTTCTATCACCAAGTATTCATTATCAGTAAGAAAAGTTTTTTTTTTTCACATCATACTTGCATTTTACTTTGTGGTTCCATAATTATTAACTCATAACACTACTTTCCTAGCAGAATCGACAATTAAAAGAATCATTCAACCCTATCAACAAAACACCAAAGAAGCAACAAATGTTATTGCTCAGTTCTCATACAGAACCACGAGTAACTGCATGTTGCAATACCAACATCCTTGCACAATTAGTTCCAACATTCGATGCTGAAGAAAAACTTCTCCAGATGATGGTGAAATATTGAAGCTACTAATCAGTAAATTCACAGTAACTAACCAGAAAATTCCATCATATCATGGCTAGTTGTCAGAGGATAGTGCAAGCACATCTGTTGGTCTTTGGGTCTTTAGCAAGTGGTCTTTCTGTATAGAAATTACAAGGTTAGTATGGTAGCAAAATAAAATTAAGTTTGTATGGGAGGATGACTATATAAACAAGAAATGCACACATCCGTTCACATTTGAATCTCATTTCGTCATATAGAAAACGTAAAAATTAATAACCCTAATTCGATGGAGATTTACTATTTGCATCCACAAAGGAAACCGTCTTTCATTTGCACTGTGTTATAAGGTATAGACCAATGACTCTATTATTGTCCTAATATTATGAACCACAAATGCAATTTTACCAGCATCAAACTCTTCCTATCACTTAAATGCAGATAATTATGCCCTAAGTTTGACCATGTGCTATGGTTTAATTAACAAAGACTCAAAGAACCATCTTTCTTGGTTCAATCTTTTCCAAGATAAATCACAATTTATAATGTTTTTACAGGATGATAAAACCAAAATGCATGAACTTATCTTCCATAACTTGTATTAACACTTGAAGGCATAAAATATGTGCAGTGAGAACTAAAAAACAAATGTGAAAGCAATAACATCAGAGTCTGCCAATGGGACATCAACCATGTGCCACATCAACCATGTGCCACATCAACCCAAAATCAATTTTCTAAAGCGATGATATAAATTAATAAAAACAGTGCAATGAACTTGCATAACTGCATCATGCATGTAAGATTATTTGTACTTAGGCCACAAAGGATTGATTTTTTGCACTTAGAAACTTGCATAATGTACATAAAAGTATCTTTCATGTTAAACTAGAATCTCCTTTCCAGATATGTTAAATACAAATCTTGGACCTATACATCCTTAGGCAGACTAGTACTCTACTAGTATGGTTGGATGTATCGACACATGGTATGAAGAATTGAGAGAGAGAGAGAGAGAAAGAGAGAGAGAGAGAGAGAGGAGGAGGAGGAGACACTGGCAGGAGGACGTAACAGTGACCCAAAGGAAAAAGCAGCAGCAACAAATGGAAATGATGAGGCGGCAGAGGAAGTGGATGATGATGCTGCAGAGAAGGAGAAGGAGAAAGAGAGGAGCAGAGGTGAAGGCAAAGTGAATGGAGAAGGCAAAGAGGGGAGAGAGAGAGAGAGAGAGAGAGAGAGTGAGAGAGACAGAATGAGAGGAGAAAAAACAACTGTAGATTTTAGCAGGGTTGGGTCATATTCAAATTAGAAGTAGTCAATAAAAACTCTGTAGAATTATAATAAAACCCACCTAGTCACTTCTATCCTATAAAGAAGTGTGGCTAGGGTTTAGATTGGGGTCTTAGGGCTTAGTGGCTGCCACCCCCCTTTACTAGATTGGTCAGCCAGGGTTTCCCTCAGTTAGGTCGACTATAGGAGGGCAAATGGGTAATTTTACTTAGACAAGCACCCCATGGCTAGGGTTTAGAACCCTATATAATGATGTAGTCACTCCCTCTCTTTTATCAAGCAAGATCAATCTTTTATTCAGCCTTGTGCCAAGTTCTAGGGGGGAGGAATCCCTATAGCGTTTCAAGGGTTGATCCTCCTCGGAGATCAAAATCTATAGAGCTCCTTCTGGGGTTCTATCATCTGGTATCAGAGCAGCATTCCTGCTACCCTTGCTGCCATCTCTATCGCCCCACCTTCCCAAGCAATTCCCATAATTGCTGCAACACGTGCCTCCATCTTCCACCCAAGCCGCAGATGATATCAATCTGCTGCTACCCCCCTGCGTTTGAATTGGAGATCTGGTATATTTTCATCACTCACGCCTCTTTAATTCTGCAAAATTCCTTACCTTACACGTTGAAGAGTTTTCCTATACTTCCATTGTTGCAAAATTCGACCGTCGCAAACGTTATCGTTGTTGCGAAGGCGAAAAGTTGTAGAAATTTTCAGCCGCCTATTTGCCTCTTGAAATCGATTTATTGCTTCTCCTTTTTGGCCGAAACTTTTACACAAATATCTTAGCTTTCATCTAAGATTGATCTTTGGAAAAAACTCCTTCTGAAACCGTTTTTATTGTGCTCCAATTCTTCGTCGCGTAGTGCTGGAATTTTACGACGAAGACTCTGTCTTCCGTCTTTTTCCCTATTTTCCTACTGTTTACCAAAATTTTATCAAATTTTTTGCTGTTATTGACCATATCTGAACCAAGGATTTTTGCATATTTTCCTCAAGTTTTCTTCTGATATTTACGTCTAGAATTCATCGTTTCTCCGACGTAAAATCTGTTCGGTAGAACAGCACATCGCAGCACATTTCTTTGTCGAATTCTATCGGATTTGAGTCCTATTTTTTATAGGTTTTTAGACTCTCTTTCTTTCATCTGCAAACCCTACAATCCTCACCAAGAACCCCGCCAAAGCATACCCTAAACCGATCCCAAACAGCTACCCAAATCAGCCCTAAACCACAACCTACTTCCATTAAACCAATCCACCAACCTAACCGGCCACCTCTTCCTCAAAACCTCTCATGCCCCTAACATGACAACAGAAAAAGGACCTCAACATTATAGATCTAGAGACCTATACCATGACATATGAGGAGGCCATTAACGCCAAGTTTGAAGCCTTTGAAAGCCGCATGGAGAAGATACAATCTCTTTACACCGAATTCAACATGGGTCGACCACCTAGCTCATAGAAATCACAACAAGGAGAAACTTCATATCGGCAAGACGATTCTCAAGAGCATGGTCACCTCATCCCTGATCTAAACAATTCACGCATGAAGGTTAACTTCCCTAGATGGGAAGAAGGAAACCCGATCAGATGGATCGCACGCGCGGATCGCTATTTTTGGTTTCACCAAACCGCCGATGCTACAAGAGTGGAGATTGCTGTCATCCACCTCGAGGGAGACGCTATTCAGTGGTTCAATTGATTTGAGCACACTCATGGAGGACTCTTTTGGTAGTGATTCAAGGAAGGGTTACTAAATCGCTTCGGATCAACCGATTTCGACAACATCGATGGACAATTGACGAAGATTCGATAAACCTCTACAATACACAAATACCAAACAAGGTTTGAACGTTTATGTAACCAAACTGTGGATTGGTTTGAAAAGAAACTTTTAGGGACTTTTATCGAGGGCCTAAAGCCAGAGATTCAAGGAGAAGTAAAGGCGCGGCAACTGTACACTCTTATGGCGGCGATTTCCTTCGCAAGAATCCAAGAAGAGCGATTGAACCACGAAGTATGAAGGACAAGGATCGCTCCCCAACCAGCCATGTCGAAGCCTTCAACCCACTCTACTGCCATTCGAGCCCCCGCACCAAAAAAATTAACAAGAGACGAGCTTCGTGAACGATCGGCCAAGGAGTTGTGTTGGCACTATGATGAACCGTGGAGCCGAGAACATCGCTGCAAAAAGGGCTAGATCCTCATGATTGAACCAGTAGAGGATGAGGACAGCAAACCATCTGAAGAAAGCCTCAAACCCGAAGATGAAGCCACGGAGGAAGAGCCCCAACCGGTTGACTATGCAGTACACGCGCTGGCCGGCTACTCCAACCCGTAGACGATGAAAGTTGGAGGACTCCTTAAACAACAACCCATCACCGTTCTTATAGATACGGGCAACACCAATAACTTCCTCAACAGCAAGGTTGTTGCATGTATGGCACTTCAAATCGAAGGTTGCAACAAATTCGATGTAAAGGTCGCCGACGGCCGAATCCTCAATTGCGACCAACGGTGCCCGCGGGTAAAATTGCTCCTACAAGACGAAGGAGTGGTAGCCGACTTCTTCCTCCTACCCATTGATGACTATGAAACCGTGCTTGGGATTGAATGACTCACAACATTATGTGACATCTCCTGGAATTTCTCTAAATTAATCATGAAGTTTTATTGTAAAGGGAGACAAGTCACAATGCGAGGCAAGCACGAGAGTCATATCTCCACCGTTTCGACGCAATGAATAGAGAAGATGCTACATAAAACAAATGATAGATTTTTTAAGCATATCTAGCAGCCATTAAAGGAGGAAAAAGTGCAAAATTCAGATCCTAAACTTGCCCTATTGTTGGACGAATTCGCGGATGTTTTTACGGAACCACGTGGGCTGCCCCCTAACCGGTCGCATGATCATCGCATCCCTATATTATCGCGCAAACCTTCAATAAATTTGAGATTATACCGCTATCCTGACTTACAAAAGGATGAGATTGAGAACATCGTTAAGGAGATGCTCGATACCGAGTGATTCAACCAAGCTGCAGTCCTTACTCCTCGTCGGTATTGCTAGTGCGCAAGAAGGATGGTACGTGGCGGATGTGTGTTGATAACCGGGCTTTGAACGCCACTGTCAAAGATAAATATCCTATACCAGTAGTAGATGAGCTCTTGGATGAACTAAAAGGAGCCCGAGTCTTCATTAAATTGGATCTCCGTTCCGGATACCATCAGATTCGAGTATGTACTGAAGATGTTCCGAAATCTGCATTCCGCACATATAACGGCGACTACGAGTTTTTGGTAATGCCTTCGGACTTACGAATGCTCCTTCTACGTTTCAAAACTCGATGAACGACATTTTCCGGAGGTTTCTACGTAAGTTCGTGTTGGTATTTTTTTATAATATTCTCATTTATAGTCCTACACTTGATATGCATTTTCAACACTTGCGAATTGTTCTAACAATTCTTCGGGGGAATACCCTTTATGTTAAACAATCAAAGTGCAGCTTTTATAGCGTAAAGTGGAGTATCTAGGGCACATTATATCAGATGATGGAGTGGCGGTAGACCCAACAAAGATCGAAGCAATGCAAGGATGGCCGAAACCTACGAACATAAAATCGTTGTGCAGCTTCCTTGGACTCACGAGCTACTACCGGAAATTCGTGTAAGATTATGGCAAGATCAGTGCCCCACTCACGTCCCTACTGAAGAAAGACTCCTTCTTATGGTCGGATAAAGCTTCCACAACCTTTGAACGACTCAAGGCAGCTATGACGACGACGCCGGTCCTAGCACTGCCCAATTTCAGTCGCACCTTCGTGATTGAGGCTGACGCGTCCAGAGTTGGAATTGGGGCTATTCTAATGCAAGATGGCCGACCTCTTGCTTACACCAGCAAGGCTTTGTCTCCCTCTCATCTTAAAATATCCGTGTATGATAAAGAAATGTTTGTCATCGTATACGCTGTCATGAAGTGGAGACCCTACTTGATCGGCCGATGCTTCCAGATTAAGACCGACCACCGAAGCCTTAAGTATTTTTTGGAGCAGAAAATATCTTCCCCAGAGCAACAACGATAGGTAACTAAACTTCTTAGCTTTAATTATGAAATTATTTATCGAAAAGGGAAAGAGAATATTGTTGCAGATGCTTTATCTCGGCTACCGAAACAAGTTTAAATTTCAGCCATCTCCCTTCCCTCCACCGACTTCCTCAAAGATATTAGAGAGGAGTGGAAGAGCGACCCAGAAACCCGAGATATCGTAGAAAAATTAAAGAAGAATTCGGGTTTCATGGGCCACTACACTTGGGATTCGAAGGACCTACGCTACAAAGACCGAATTGTGATTGTTCCTTGCATCAAAATTATTTTGCATGAGTTGCACTCTTCACCTTCAGCAGGGCACTCCGGATTTTTGAGAACATATAAGAGGGTGAAGCAAAATTTCTTTTGGAGAGGCATGAAAAGATCGATTTATGATTATGTATCTAAATGTGATGTATACCAGCAGCAAAAAGGTGAAACAGTAGCAAGTCCGGGAAAACTACAACCACTACCTATACCGAACTCAGGATGAATTGCCATTTCCATGGACTTCATCGAAGGACTGCCACCATCTCAAGATAAAAGCACGATCTTTGTGGTGGTAGATCGTCTAACCAAATATGCTCATTTCTGTCCTGTGAGACATCCTTATACCGCTGCTAGTATTACTTAACTTTTCGTGAAAAATATTATAAAACTGCATGGGATGCCAAGGTCGATTGTGAGCGACCATGACAGGGTGTTTACAAGTAAATTTTGGACCGAGCTCTTCCAACTACAAGGCATCCAATTGAAGATAAGCACAGCCTATCATCCATAGACAGACGGCCAAACAAAAGTGGTGAACAGATGCCTCGAGACTTACGGTGCTTCACCAGTGACCGGCCCAAAGAGTGGACAAGGTGGCTTCCTTGAGCTGAATGGTCGTACAACACAACTTATCATTCATCAACTAAATGTACCCCCTGTAATACCTACATATGTAATTGGTGCGACCAAAGTGGATCAGGTCGACCAAAACTTAATTGACAAGGACAAGCTTCTGCAGCTGCTGAAAGACAACCTAACCACCCAGGCTCGCATGAAGCAACAAGCAAACACTCACCGGAGCGAGCGAGAATTTTCGGTAGGAGATTGGGTCTACCTTCGCTTATAACCATACAAGCAGCTGTCAATCAACACCAGAGCGTCGATGAAGCTATCTCCATGATTCTATGGACCATATCAGATTTTGAAGCGTATTAGGGCCATGACATATAGATTAAAGCTCCCAGATGACGCTAAGATCCATCCCATCTTCCACGTATCCTTGCTAAAGCCGAAATTGGGAGAACGTGAGTTGGTTCAGACTCAGCTGCCGAGCACTACTAATGATAGCGAGATTCAAGCTTAACTTGAAGCTATACTTGATCAGAGAATTGTGATGTGTCGTCGACGCCCTTCAACTGAAGTACTCGTGAAGTGGAATAATTTATCATCTGAAGACGCAACGTGAGAGTCTTACGAGGAGCTGAAGACTCGTTTCTCAGAGTTTATGGACCCTCAGCCTTAAGGACAAGGCTGATTCAAAGAGGGCAGGCTTGATAGGACTCCAACAGGGTTGAGTTCTGTTTACCCTAGAAGTAGTCAATAAAAACCCTGTGGAATTGTAATAAAACCGCACCTAGCCACTTCTATCCTATAAAGAAGTGTGGCTCAAGGTTTTCCTTACCGAGCGGTAAGACCCGTACCGCCCGGTACATACTGGTCCGACAGCTGACCGGTACGCGGACCGGTCGCTACCGAGCGGTAGCACTAAGATCGGTCGTTGACGGTCGATTTCCATCATCGATGGTTGATTTCCGCAGTCTGCGATCGATTTAATAAGAAATCGACTGTCAGTAGTCGATTGAGGAAGAAAAAGGAAAGAAGAAGAAGAGGAAAAGAAGAAGAGGAAGAAAAGGAGGAGAAGTACCTCGCGCCGCCCTAGCAGCGACTCCGCCCGGGGGTCGCCCGCGAGCCGTCGCCGCCCGCGCTACCCTAGCGCTGTCGCCGCCCGCAGGTTTCACCCGCGGGAGAGAATTCGAGGCGGCGTCGCCCTTTTTTATTTTTTAAATATATTTTCATATTATATAATAAAATATTATATTATAAAAATATTATAATATATTTAATATACCGAGCGATACGCACTGTACGTACTGCCCGGTACCGGTACCGATAAAATATCGACATACTGGTACGGACCGATATGTCAATCTTTGGTGTGGCTAGGGTTTATATTGGGGCCTTAGGGCTTAGTGGCCGCCGCCCCCTTTACTAGGCTGGTCGGCCAGGGTTTCCCTCAGTTAGGTCGACTATAGGAGGGCAAAGGGATAATTTTACTTAGGCAAGCACCCCATGGGCTAGGGTTTAGAATCATATATAATGATGTAGCCGCCTCCTCTCTTTTATCAAGCAAGATCAATCTTTTATTCAGCCTTGTGCCGAGTTCTAGGAGGAAGAAACCCCTATAGCGTTTCAAGGGTTGATCCCCCTCAGAGATCAAAATCTATAGAGCTCTTTCTGGGGTTCTATCACTTATCTGTTAGAATTGTAAGTATGTTGCAAGGACGATGGAGTAATGCAAGGTGCAAAAAAATCAAGGTGCCTGAAATTTATACTAAATAAAAGAGGGAACAAAAAGATGGAGTAATGCAAGGAGCACAAACATGTATAGAAAATTTTAAAAGGAAAAAAGAAAACATGCAGCAACTCATTTCCTCCATTTGGTCGCTGCAATTCACCCCAACTCTCCGAACAATAAATGAAACGATGACATAGCTTACAACTAAATATATCCATTTTTGACTTGCCTGAGGGCCTGACAAGCTTCAGAACTGAACCAATGCAGTCCAACTGAGCTAAGTGGTGCATGAACCATTCGAGGACTGGACTGAAGTCCTTGAGACAGCCCAAGATAGTGTTTCAGATACTGAAACGCACCTAGAGACCTCTCAGATAAAGGAAGGTATTTAGGTAGTGGCCTGCTCTTAAGGAAACACAGATTCAGTCGACACGATATCATTTTAAAATTCAATATTCTGTTAAAATAAAGAATAAATTCTATATCTAAACTCCAAATGCACCTTGTAAGAAAATTAATTCATAATGTCATACAACTGAATTCTATATGCTGTTTGACACCCATTGGTATTATGTTAATACATAAGACATACTAAATCTATTCCACTTTTTCAAACACTAGGAAGATCATAACTGGTTGAAAATTTTGACTAAAAGTAGCTCTTACATGTTTCAATGTGGAACATTAGGGCATAACAAATGCAAACAAGAAATTCACTGAAGAATATAATTGGAAAAAAATTAGTTCATTTGGAAATAGAAACTATATAAACAAAAAGTAGTTTGAACTTTGAACATACGAACAAACATGAAAGAAAAGGCAGGAATCACAGAAAATACCATCATGGGAGGCCGCACTACAACATGCATAGTGATAGCACCACCACCAGGAAGTTCACAAACCGGTAGGTACCCTAGACTCAGTAATTGTCCAGTTGTTCTCCAAAATCTTTCCAGCATTTATGAGCTTGACATCATTAATCGTTTTTGGAGCAATTTCTGTACCTAAAGAACAAATGAGTTCAGCCCCCAATACAATAAATACATTAATGAGGGGAAAGAAAAAAATCCAAATCCAAAGGGCTATATGATATAAATATTTAAACAAATATAAATTAATGATGTTGTAGATAGTGGCATTTATCATAATAACTAAGGTGAGAAGACTCTTCTTTCCAAATAAACATATATGATTCAGAAACAATTTACTTTTAGTTGGCATCAATTCTAAACTTGAGTTTTGGAGACAAAGCATTAGAAACCAAAGATTTGAAAGTAAGTGGTGGTACCAAGACCGAAAACGCGAAATTTTATTTTAACAGCGGTTAGAGAAAACTTGAGGGTGTCGGTAAGATAGATGAAAAAGAATTTTATGGATAGTGAATCAACCATCCATTCAGTTTAGTTGTTTATAAGGCAAGATAGATGAGAAAGGTATCCTCTTCAATTTACTTTTAGTTGTTTACAACATTGTTATTTCCAATTTCTGTTCCCACTTCAAGCATGAAGCAAATTATTTCTTCTCCCGTTTTTTCAATGGCAATGTCAAAGCCTCTATGTCACACCTCCTAAGCAACCATAATTACCTCTATGCCATTTTCAAGAAATTACGAGCTTTGACAAAAGAAACAATTTAAAGAAAAAACTTGCAACGAATTATAGTCAATCAAGACATGCACCCAAGTGTTATATGCAACTAGGATCTGTGTAATTAAAGGAGGTTTTAATCAAACTCACCACTGACAAAAGCATAACTAGGACTTGGCAGAGTTCATCTAGATGATCAAAGAAATAAAACGTGAGGAGAAGACAAGCAATGTGAGCGGCCAAAAGGCCATCGAGGTCTCACCCTGGGGCCATCGAGCAAGTATAGCTTCTTTGAGAGAGGCCACGGTGGTCGAAGGATCGTACTTGTTCGGCCCGATGTCGGTGCCGTCAAACAGCCTAAACTTGAGCTCAATCAAATCTTCCACTGCCATCGCCAGGGCTTCAAGAAACAGATACTATCGCCCAAAATAATCCACGAATCAGGACAAACTCAGCTTTTGCGGCACCGATCAATCCAAACTGCCAAGCAAGAGCGAATCTGTCGAGAAATCACGGGACCTCAATTCCTCCAGCAACCAGAATTCCCGGGATTAGCAGGTAAAAACCCCTCTCTGCCGGCCGTAGAGAATCTTGCAAATTCCGGATCCAGTATGAAGAATCACGGCTGACTCCCGCCCTACATGATCAGTTTTCATATCAAAATTGGGTCTTGGTGGAATCAAACAAGCCAAGAGGGCAATCTAGATCCTCGTAGCGTTGCTGAAATCGCTCGAGGGGGAGTGGAAGAGGCGACTACTCCAAAAGAATAGGAAAAAAAGACGCTTCTTTTGCTTTCCAAAACAACACCCTCCTCGAGGCCTTTGCTTTATTATATATATTAAGCCAAAAAAAAAAAACCAACCGGGAATATATCTTACTAGCTTCGATCAACCCAAACGGCCTTTCTACCGCCAATAAGTTTAGAGTAGTACACAACAATAAATTATTATTCTAAAAAAAATTCTTAATAAACTAATTTTTGGTTCAAACAAAAAATTCAAATGTTTTTTTTATAAAAAAAAAAAAGCAGCTACTAAATCTCCTATAAAATAGTTACTTGGAAGAACAAAACAAAATATGTCAACAAATGAGTTGAGCATGAACCTTCTAAAACATCCCTTCTTTAGGACATATGATAAGGTCTCAAATAAAGTAAATCACAAATAAAATATCAATTTCCAATCATGCCACATCTCAATATCAAAATCTGGGATCACCTCAAGCCAGCCAGCCAGCCAGCCTACTTGGATCTGAATTAGTTCACATTGGCCATCGTTTGGATCGGAAACTAATCCTGGACCGGTTTATTTGGGTTCGATTCTGTCGATTTGCAAGGGTCCACCACTGCCTAAGCCGCAATGGGCCTTGGGTCTGGCCCCGAATCGGCTTGTAACGGGCTCCGTTGGGCTTCAAACTGCGCGCGCAGTCGTGTCGATCGAGCCGTTGAGGGGCGCCGAGCTAATTTTTTAAATAAATTATTTATTCTATGATCTAAAATTTAAATACCAAATTATGTAAAACAATATCATCTTTCTAGTTCTAGAATCACCAATGCTAAAATTATAAAAAGAATAGGAAATAATTACAACATGATCCAACCTTTTTTTTTTTGTAAGTCAAAAACTTCAAATTAAAAAGAAATAATCAAATGAGAGCGTCTCTAATGATTTATTTATTACTTGATTGGTCGGAAACCCTAAGTCATTGTTGATGAACATAAGCATCTAACGATCAATTAATAGGAGAGCAGCGAGGGAGGGGTTTCCTACTTAAAAGATTAAATCAATCATGGTGTATATACATATATATATTAGAATTTTAATTAGTAAATTAATTTAATTTGATGCTTGATTGATTTATCTTAGGAATCAACATTCTATTTAGTTATATGGGCAATAAGTATTACATTCCTTAAGAAAATTTTATATCTAAATTTGATTTACCTAAATGAAATTTATCTGGATATTGCCCTATGATATATAATAATACTCTTTCCAAGTGGCTTTCTGGTATAGATGTCCTATACTCCCTTCTTTCCAAAATTTGGATCAGTTGCTATAAGAAAGTGACGATATCTCTCAACTATATAAGCTCTTTTGAGGGTTAAATTACTCTCCTGTCCAGATCTCAACACTCATCTTATCAAAGATAATTTTATTATATATAAAAAAAAAGTGATCTCAAACTTCAAATTTTATGTCCCTTTGTCATATATTTTCGATAATATCAATATCTTCGTAATAACCATAATATAAAAAAGCTTCCACTCTCGGACATTGTCCTAATACACAAACGAAGGCCATCTATCTATTTTACTGATAATTGAATTTGTAGGTAAATTCAATTATGTGCATATACTTATCCCAACTGCCAACTAATAAATTGATTGACGTAATAAACTCTTAAAAGATCCTTCAATTTTAAAATTATTATTTTTAAATATTTATTTATCATGGATTAAAAATTGCACTAAGAGCTTTTTGAAAGATCCCCAAAAACCACGATGTGTGAACCTAATATTTTTAATATAAATAATACTAACAAGAACTCAATAAGTCTCTCTTATACATAATTATGTTAGTTTGTTAGATGAATAATTCTTGTTATAAGAAAAAAATAAGTAAACTTAGTAAAATTACCAACAATCACCTAGATATTATCATGTTCTTTCTATGTTTCAAAAAAAAAACCTGATATAGAATCTATAATAACATACTCCCACTTTTATTTAGGAACTGATAGATTCTATAATTTGTCACTAGGTAGCAAAACAATCATTCCAAGACTAACTATGCTATATTTCTCTTCATGCCTACCTTCTAATTTCCCTAATGCAAATTTTGATATATCTTGGTACTTGGAATGATTGTTTTGCTAACTAGTGACATATATGTTCAAATTAGTTATAGAAGAACATATATTTGTTAGAGAAGTTCAATAATGAAGATTTGTTCATTAGAAGAACAGATATTTGATATGACACACGATGGTGAAAGTCATTGTTGAACTTCTCTAGCAAATATATGTTCTTCTCTAACTAATTGAAATATATATTATACACCACTCATTCATGACTTTCACCGTTGTGTGTTGCAAGACATATGTCTCTCTTTATACTTATTATATCTTTGGTAGCAGCATTTGCTCGTTTATCCTTTACTATTGATTATATCAAGCTTCTATAAGTGAGTATAATCTCTGGAAAAGTCTATCGTCTAATAGCTTTGATCATACCTTTATATAAGTTAATTGTCTTACTTGACTTTCTAATATGCACTTCGAAAATATATCTTTGTGGTATTTTGTTGCCTATGTCTAAAACTTTCATCCTATGTAAATTTAGTGCATCCATGAAAGACTTACCTTTATGGTATCATAATACTCCCTCCTTGAGTTTATAATCATTTTTAATATCATGTTGACCACCAAAACATAGCTCCGAGTAGCTCCAATCATCTCTTTAGATCATTAAGTCTATCATGAGACTTGTTGGTGTGTCACATGACCTCAAGTTGTTTCAACATAACCCATTGGTTTCCATTATCTCTTTGTGATATCTCTATTATTATTACGGAACTTTCAGGAGTCGAGCTGAGGTGTCGGCTCGACCTATTCTCATTCGAGTGGGCAAGTCTGCCAACGTCGGTGGGGGTCGAAACTTTCTGTAGATTGATGCTCCCTCGGGGGTCCTCGACGGGGAGTTCGGTCGGTGTGTCCTGGGGCCGTCTCGGGGATGGCGATCCTGCACATAGGCCTCTCTGGAGGTGAGAGGGGGGTGACCCGGAGAGACCCCTCCGACGCCCAAGTTAGCAAGAATCCCGAATAGCCCTCTCGGGCGGGTAGAGTTTTGGGTTTATGGAGAAAAGGAGATGAATTCGAGAGAGGGAGCGAGCCCCCTCACCTGCTGCCGAAGTAAGTGTTTTATACCTACGAGAGGGGAACTTGCCCGTACCCCCAGTCTTACCTTAGTCATCCCCCGGGATATGGCCGAGTCGTACAGAGGACGTGCGGCTACAGCGGCATGGGGCGAGGGCATGGGTCGCCATGCCTCATTAATGGGCATGGGCCAGACTGCGTCATGTTCGGGCACCTCCAGATCGGACGTCGACTTGGTCCCTCGGGCTGACGTGGCTTCCTCCGAAGTGTTGTCGTGGTCGTCCATCTAGTGCGAGCTTGGATGAGTGGGACCGGCCTATTTGGCACCCTATCAATTACCCCATGTGGCTCACCCCAATACGTTAGGCCTCTATCACTTTTGATTGTATTTGTTCCTTTAACAATCGAAATCCAACCACTCAATCTATCCTCATATCATCATTCTACCCATGGATGAAGTACAATTCTACATCATTCCATCACCCAAGAACTTGAAAGGCATTTGACTTTGTTGAAATATTTGACGTACCAATATCTAAATCTTATGCCTTTGGCCCTAACACAAACCCTGAAGAAAGGAAGGATCACATGCAAATACAACATATTCATAAATAGTAACAATGAGATACTACTAGCCCAATTCATTCTAAGTAGAAGAAGAAAAGACCTAAGCTTAAGTAAAAAAGAATAAAAATTATATTGAATTTCTTCAAAAGAAAAAAAATACTTACAAAACCTTGCTCTAATTCTAAACTTGAGTTGTATAGGTTTGAATACTTGAGACTTAGATGGATCTAAGGTATCATTTATTTATATATATGTAGAATAGTAACTTAAATTAAGAAAACCTTATTAAATCTCTTATTTTAATCAACTAAAACTCTATCTAATGGTTTTATTTGAAAGATAAGAATCTTAAAATCATTAAGAGATATAACTTTAAACCTTAACACTCTCCCTTAAAAGTATAGTTTTGAAGATAAGTCTCAACTTGCTTTGAAGATCTGTACAATATTATTGTTGCTTTTGACCTCCATGACCTTAATAGCTCCTTGAAGCACCCACCTTCTTCCGGAATGAAATAATTTTTAATTTTAATATGTTTGGTTCTCGCATAACAAATTAAATTTATAGTTAATCTTAAAGTACTTTGATTATCACATTGTGAGATGATTGATTTATTTGATGGGATCAAACATCTCAATCATATACACTCCTGAGCAGCAAGTGATGAAGTCATTCATATATGCCACTTTAGTTATAGAAAGAGATGCAGAATATTATTTTTTACTACACTGAGATAAAGCAGAACCATATAAAAAGATATAGTTACAGGTGGACCTACGATTCTCCAAATCATATCAACATTTGTATAACCATGCAATTTAGGATGAATATAACATTCTTATAGAACAACCCCGAATCAAAGGTAGAATTCAAATAATTTAAAGTTCTTTTGCTTTATTGGAGATTTCATAAAATGAATTGTGAAAATATAATATCTAGTTTAATAATTATTATGTAGATAAACTTACCAACAAGAGCACGAAAGAATCAAGGATTAGAAAGAACTTTTTATCATTATAATTCAGCTTTATATTTGTATCAAGTGGAGTAGAAACATTCTTAGTTTTGTTAATTTTAAATTTTTCAATAACTTATTTACATAGCTTATTTGAGAGACAAATATATATCCTTATGTATTTATCACCTCTAGATCAAGAAAAATATTAAGCTTCCCTAAGATTGTCATTTTAAATCGAAGAGAAATAAATATCTATTTTGTTATTATTGATGATGATCATATCATCCAAATATAAAAGAATAATGACATACAGGCTTCCTTATTTTTACACAAATAAATTATAATCTAAATGAGAAGAAAATTAATCATAAACATATAAATATTAAGTATTTTTTTTTTTAAACTATGCTCTTGAAACTTGTTTTGATCTATAGTGGGTCTTCTTAAACATACAAATATAACAATTTAAAAAATAAAATATACCCCGATGGTTGCTTCGTATAAATGTCCTTGTCAATTTTACTATATTAGAAAGCATTCTTCACATCAAGTTATCAAAGCTTCCACCTAAGATTAGTTTCTAAAGCAAGATTAGTTTCTAAAGCAATTATGATAGGACCCTAACAGGGTCCAGTCCTTTTCTATTGAGTCATATTTACTATCGAGTCATAATAGTTAAATGAATCAAGTCAATTAGGAGATGGTTGAATTGGCAAGGAGTTTACTAATAAGGAGTCCAAGTTTAGTAGGACTCTTGGTTGGAGTCTAAGTTTAGAAGGGCTCTTGGTAGAGCACTATAAATAATAATATAATTCTCTTATTTGCATCAAGAAAACTCTTATGGGAAAAGTGTTGTTTCGGGCTTCCTAACAGTAGTACCGTCGGTGGGTGATGATAGTACCGCCCAAGTGGTGGTGGTACCACCCAGGCGATGGTAGTACCGTGACTACCCCTATTTTTGAGATACTTTTGATGGTAGTATCATCGGTGCCGACGGTAGTACCGCCCATACCCCGATTTTACGGAAAAGCTTTAAATTTTGTCTTCACTTCTTAAAGCCAATTGAGGTCTATAAATATCCAAGTTTTCTTACTTAGAAGAGGAAGAAAAAGAACAAGAAAGTGAATGAAAGGTGAAAATATTTTTAAAGTTGTATAAAATTTAAGAGCTTCCCTTGAGTACTTCAAAGTGGATGTGAGTCTAAGGGAAGAAAGAAAAATTTGTAAAAGGTTCATCTCCTGAACTCGTGAAAATGAGAGAAGTGTTAGAGTGTTTAATCTTCACTCATTGAAGAAAATCATTAGTGGATACCAACGGGCCTCAACGAATGAAGACTCTAAAAGTGGACGTAAATCAAGTTTTAGTCGAACCACTATAAATTGTGAGCCTTCTCTCCTTGTTTTATTTTAGCATTCACTAGCTAACTCAAAATTTTTTGGTCTTAATTTTGAATGGCTCACGTATTTGATTTCAACGAATTCCAAAAGAAACACTTCCAATTTCACTTTTTCACTTAAGCAAAGTTTTTAAAATCAAATTTAATTTACCGTTAAACTATTCACTCCCCCCCCCCCCTCCTCTTAGTGCCAACTTGATCCTAACAATTGGTATCAAAGCCACATTACACTAAATTGGTTTAACATCCAAGCGAGTTACATGGCTTATTTTGGCATTGACGAGGGTCAATGCATCACACGCCCTCTTATGTTCAATGAGATGGACTAAACCTCTTGGAAAACTAAAAGACATATTTTCTTGATTTCGATAGATTTTGATTTATGGTATATTATCAAAAATAATTTTCAGAAGTCATCTAATCTAATAAATGATTGGAATAATCATGAAAAACAAATGTTTCCTTAAATGCCAAAGCTATAAACGCTTTATCTTACACTTTAGATAAAAACGAATTTAATCTGATTTTTGTTTGTAATTCGGCTTTTGATATATGGCAAACATTAGAAATGACATATGAAAGTATAATTAAATTAAATGAATCAATAAATAAAATGACTTACAAAAATGTACAAAAAGAATACCTTCCAAAGAATATGAAGGATTTGACATTGAGAACCCAAAAACACCTTCCAAAGAACAGGAAGAATACTAAAGTGAGAACATAAGAATAATATATGACTCCTCGATTGAAACATTTCAAAGAACAGGAAGGAAATTAAACTGAGAACAATATATGACTCATCGAGTGAAACCTTAAGTGATGAGAACTATGAACTTATGACAAAAGAATCAAAAACATAATGAAATAAATAAAAAATATAAAAATAAACTTAAAATGGACACACCTTATTGCTATGAATGCAAGAAGCCGAGGCACTCCGAAGATGAAAAGCACAACCAAGAAAAAGTGAAGAATCTTATGTTTATAGCTATCAACGATGAGGTAAGTAAATCACCTAATGTCTTCTTTACTTTTGATTTTGATGAATGTTAAATACATTTCATTAACTTTTTGATGAATTTAAAAAGATTAACAAAACTTATAAAGTACTTAAGAAGGAACATACATCCCTAGTTAGTAAACTTGAAACAATACATAAAGCATCAACATCACATAATTTTTGCACTAAATGTGAAACACTAGAGGAACTTTAGAAAGGAAAATATCATACTTCAACAAACTTTAGAAAAATTTAAAATATGAGATAAATCTCTAAACATGATCCTTACAAATAAAGGTCATGTTCATAGGAAAGAAGGTATTGGCTTTGTGAGCAACACTCGACAAAAGTCAACTAGCTATCTTCATTATAGGACCTACATTAAACTTTTCACCTAAACTTAAATGTAATTTTTGTGGTAGACTAGAACATTTTGCCTGTAAGTATTCATTTAGAAAGTATAGTCCACATAAATTGATTTGGGTTCCTAAATGAATCATAAACAATATAATGCCCTTAGTTAAGTTAGGTAGAGCTTTTCACGAGGGACTCAAAGTCAAATAGGTACCTAAATCAAAATCACCTTTATTATAGGATTGACTCCAAACAAGACTAGGAGCACAAAATGATATTTTGAAAGTAGATACTCAAGACACATGACTTGAGATCTAATACATTTTTCATGCTTACTAGCCAAAACAACAACAATAAGAAAAATTATTAGAATTAAGTTTATTGACAAAAAATCTCATGAAGATTCAAGACTATACAATTATCTTAATTGTCTTTCGATCATGAATGGCTTATGCATAGCCAATGCATGCTAATAAAAAAATAAATTAAAAAAAACTTTAGTAATTTTAATGAAAAATTATTTGAGTTGAAATTTACAAAAAAAGGGATTTTGATGATATTATGTTAATGTTAATGTTAAATGATTGACTTGAAATATGATTTATTATTTGTTGTTAGATGATAGATTACTCTTGAATTTGAGTTTAAAATAAAGTTTAAAAAAAAGAGAAAAATTATGCTTCATTTTCTAATTTTTGAAAAAGTAAAAATATTTGTGAAATGAGAATGAAATTTGTTAGATAACTTATTTCACTAAGTCTAATGAGTTAGACTCACTTAACAAGGAAAGATTATTGGATTTAAAATAAATTAAAGATTTTGTTTGAAAATATTTTATTGTAATGATTTTAATGATTTACCTTGGAAATGTTACTTAGTTTTCAGTTTTAAAATATTTAAAAATATTTTGCCTTATTCAAAATATTTTACTGTAATGATCTTAATGATTTTTTTATTAAATTTTATTTTTGGTTTTAAATGACCATTTGGAAGTCATTCTTAAAATAAAATTCACATAAATTAAAACAACTAAAATAAAATGACCATTTTATTTTTCTGTCTCTTTTTGTAACTTATTATAGAAAAGTTTTCATCTTAATCATGATCTTAGCTTGTCGATATTGATAACCTAATTATTTTCAAGATCCTTCTTATTCTTTGATCTCTTAAGATTCTTTTTTATCATCTAAGAGGAGATTTGTTAAAATTAAATTATGTCTTTTAGCACTCATGATTTGACATTAATATTCTTCCTGACATGATTTATTTATAACTTCCTTCTTAGTATACGGTATCACCAAATTAATATTTCTTAAGTTTGTAATAGAGTTAAAAATTAAATGAGATTTTTTTTTATCATGAACTTTTCCTTAACTTCTTGACTTGATTTTTCCTTTATGGTAATCATTTTTAACCTCTATGATTTTTTTAATAAAAAGAAGATTTATGATCTTAACAATTATAATTTTGAGATCTTTAATCAAGATTATTCTTTTGTTTTATTAAAAAGAATTATATAATTGAATTATATATCTAAAGATTTATCTTGAATGTATCAAGATTATTTACTCTCCTAAGACTCATTTTCGTTATTTACAAAAAAAGGGAGATTCATTAAAATAAATCATGTCTTTAGTACTTATGATTTGATCTTTCATCTTTAATGACATAATCCCTTTGTGCTTATGGTTGTAATTAGAACATGGATGTAAAAAGAAAAATTATACCATCATATTTATTTTTGACAATAATAAAGGGAGAGAAAATTGCTAACTTAACAATAAAGTAAATGAACGAGGAACAACTTAATTTTATTAGAAGAGACTTAGAAATGTTTAACTTCCAAATGCATGAGTTGCTATCATATTTTTTGAATTTCTCATTTTTGCAAAATGATTTTCTTCTTGAAATTTACATGAATCTTCCGAATGCACGAGATAATTCTTTCCTCTTGAAATTTATAAGTAGAAATGTGATCTTTGATTTTTCAAAATGATTTCACATCATTCTTTTCTCTTGAAATTTATCAAAAAAAATGTGTGAGTTCTGACATTTGATATGTAATTCATGAGCTCTCTTTTGAATCCTCTCTCAACATTTGATTCATGAATTTTCTTTCAAATCTTTCCTCTTAAGAAAAAATATTTTGATTCTTGGATTCATAACTATTTTCAATTGTATCTCCCCTCTTGATATTTGATTTTTTTTTTTAGATACTTGATTTTTGGATCTTTGACCCCTCCCCTTTCTTCTTCTATTTTATTTACAATGGGGGAGAAAGCAATTTGATGATAAATGAATTAAACTTTATTTTTATTCTTCTTCTTATTTTACAAAGGGTAAAAAATGAATTAAATTTTATCCTTATGTGCTAAATGTTGTGATAAATGTTTAAGAATATTTAAATATAAGTTGAGCATTTCTCTTTTTTGTTGATGACAAAAGGGGAGAAATAACAAAATTGATGACATAAGAGAAGATGAATGTTGTATAATGATGTGATACCAAGAAGTTGAATTTTTCCAAACTTTTATCATGTATTTTATGTATGGCTAAATTGTGAAAATTTCAATATTGTCAAAATGCTTGAATTCAAAAGTGATGAGTTCTTTTGAATTCAAGTTTGTTCTATTTATCCTATGGCATATACATAGGGAGAGTTAAGGTTAACTCAATCATCAATTAGTTGTCATCATCAAAAATGAGGAGATTGTTGAATCTCGGATTTTGATGATGAAATCAATTAATGAGTTTATGATCGAACCTATATATTAGAGAAAATGATGCAGGATTAACATTGATGGTGAAAAGGCAATACAATCTAATGTTGGGCCAGAGTCAAGTTCAGGCATCGGGCCAAGGTTCGAACGATGTAGTGAGAACACGTGGGAGATCGTCGAAAGCTCGCCTACGATTATTAGGGGCTTGTCGGGAGTTCATCGGGAGCTCACCGAAGGTGATCGGGAGCTTGCCGAGAGGTCACTAGGAGCTCATCGAAGGTGATCAGGAGTTTGCCGGGAGCTCGCCGAAGGTGATCGGGAGCTTGCTGAGGGCTCGCCGAAGGTGATCGAGAGCTTGCGGGGAATGCTCTGAGAGTTTATCGAAAGATGATCAAGAGCTTGTCAGGAGTTTGGAAATCAATTAACATGTCGAATAATAAGAATGATTGTATTTGTGTAGCTTAGTGTGTTATAGTTAGCATCATGTGTTTTGAGTCCTAATTGAGTTAGATTTGGAAGAAATTCAAATTAACTCAATATGAGGCAACCAGATCCAATTTAGGTTAGATTTGAGCTCAGGTTGAAATTATTTTGTTGACCTAGAAAAGGGTCAACAAAAGGTACGAGTTAGGTACAAAACAGTATGGGAGAAGTGTTGTTTCGGGATTCCCAACAATAGTACCGCCGGTGGACAATGATAGTACCACCCAAGCGATAGTGTGTTAGGACCCTAGCTGAGTCGGGTCCTAGGTTCACTGAGTCGTGATGTTAATAAAACCTTGAGGCATGTAATAAACCCTAAATAAGTCGTCACCCATCTTGTTTGAAGGGGTCTACTAGGGTTAAGGAGGAGTCTTCATGGAGTAGGAGTCTCCTAGCCGTAGTCCCCTCCTATTAGGGAAGGTCAGCTAGGGTTAGAGAGGAGTTTCACTTAGCTTGGGACTCTCTCTAGGGTTTCAGTATGAGTTGATTATGAGTCTTAGTTTACTTGGAGTAGGAGTCCTATTAGGAATTAGGGTTTTGAGACCCTATATAAAGCATATAGCCACCACTTCTTTATCAAGCAATATATCAATATTTCTTCAGCCAATTGGTCGACTATATGGAGGGAGGAGCCCTTATAGCATTCCAAGGAGGGTCGATCCCCTACAGAGATCAATCAATACTTAGAATCCTGTGGGGTTCTAACACTTAGTATCAAAGCAGCATTCTTGGTGCCTCGTTGCCCTTCCACCACCGCCGCTACCTCCATCCAACTGCCCACTATCATCCAAGCAATTTTCACAATTGCTAATTCTATCATCGACTCCACCGTCATCACCCCTACCGTAGAACCATCATCTGCTATTATCGTAAAAATTGCAACAGCATCTGGTATTGCTGCTCTCACAAGAACCTTATTGCTACTGTAATTATTTATCCAAAAAACCAAAAAATAATTACATATATTCCTTGCTGCAAACATCCCCATAAGGCATTCACACACTGCAAAAATTTCTCGTCACAAAGCTGCTATCTTTACGATAAAAGTTACGTTGCAAAGTTTTAGTCGCATACTTGATGCTATATTATCGATCTTGCTATCATATTTTGCTGACAAAATCTTCTCCTTATTTTACATAGTCTTGGCTTTCATCATCATTGATTCCTTTCTAAAATCATCTATATATCATTGGTATATCGCTAAAACTTTTTGTCGCAAAACTGCTAACTTTTTTATAAGAATTATGTTGCCAAAATTGTCGATGTTTCATGTTGCATATCTACCCCATCTTTGTCGACTTTACAACCATTAATATTTTCATTTACTTGCTATCATCCTCATATATTTCTTACTGTCAAAATGATCCTAGAACCCTTGGCATATTGATGGAATTCTTTCATTGTAAAATTATTGTTCCTTGATAAAGAATCCTGCAGCACTACCTTTCAGTGTCTTTTACTGCACCCATACCCGATCCTTACCGAGATTATTGCTGCCACCCACATCAACCCTAAGGCAACACTTTAGCCTTAAAACACAATCATTGTAGCCCACTTCTAATCTCTACTGTCGGCCCAAACATTAGCATAAACTGTAGCCTAAAAAGTAGCGTAAACCAGCAGCCTATCGTAACTGTAACCTTCCACCATCGATCCTTAACTTTTGCAGCCACCAATCCCTCCACCGACCTATGCCCTTAACCCATTAACAGAAGAAGGATCATAATATTTCAGATCTAGAGGCATACACTATGGCATCAAAAGATATGATCGATGCCAAGTTGGAGGCCTTCAAGACAAGTGTAGAGGACAAACTACAAGCTCTCTTCGTAGAATTCAGATTGGACCGATCATCAAGCCCAGCGAGATCGCAACAAGGTGGAAGTTCAGATCACAAAGAGAAGCCTCCTAAGAAATAGAAACAAGCAATGGATTCAGCGTATCTTGTTGGAAAACTTCAACGGGTGCATCACATGCGTAGTGGAAATCAAAATAAAAACTGGCTTCCCACGCAGATCAAATCGTCATGCAAAAGATTGGGGTCATGAGAAAAATGTAAAAACCGATAAAATCACGATGTGTAAGAGATTGATTTTACCTAGGGAGATCGTATATCCCTGTATTCTAGATCTGGATAGAGAAGATGAAGTATGTCAAGCGTCTTCCTCTCTAATGGTATCCACACAATGGATCTCTGCAACGAAATTTCTCCAATCTAAACTCGTAATTCTTACGCATAGGAGGGAGGAGAATAGGAGGGGGAGGCTAAAGCTATAGCCTATCAACCATGAGTCTCCCCTCCTATTTATAGAGAGCCACCAAAAACTCTAGGGCTCCTGCCTTAGTGGGTATTGATTGGATCTCCATCTAATTACCCACTAATCTTGCATTATTGGATCTCTATCCAATAATCTCCTTAGACCTCTAATTGGGCTTTAATCAAGGAGCTCATCAACATAGAGTCTCATCTAATGAGAATAGGGGCTAATTGAATCTTCATTCAATTCTTTATTCGCTGAAGCATCCACTATATGTGTGTGACCCTCTAGGCCCGATACCGAGCTAGCCGTGAGTCACTCCCATCAGAACTCCTTCTGATATAGTGAATTGTTATCCTCATAATAATTCACTCGACCCATCGACTATGGACGTACTAAAACACTACGCCATAGTCCCTAGATGATACAGGGGGATCAAATCCATGGGACCTGTTTGTCTATAGTTACCATGTATCTATAATCTCTCATCCAACTAATATCCCAGAGACCGTATATTGGATATGGTATTGTCAGGTCATATAAAGAATCCGTCATAGTCTCGCTCTAATCGGATTCTCTCGGAGAACTCTTTCTCTCTCAATCTGAATGACCCTGGCCAGGGATTTGTCTGAGTAAGCATATATGAGATATTTCTCTTGTGATACCGAGAGTGGATGATTCTCTATTGACACTCAATTGACTTCGTAAGTTTGGCTACCAATCCTGTTAACCAGCTATACTAGATCTGAAACTTTCCAAACCTATAAATCTGGCGTTAAAGAAATGAGTACTCATGCAAGGCATCCTTAGTGTCTCAAGTCTAAGGACCAGATACACAACTAGGACTATGAAATCACTGTCTGACATTAGGTATCATTAACTATGCAGCATTCCATAAGCGGATCAATCAGTGAACTCATTCTCCAATGAGCACCTGTATTATATCCTTAGTGTCTCCCCACAAGTGGCTATGAGACCTGTCGTCTCCATCATATGGACTGGTATATAGTACACCGATCTATCCAATTATCTCAATGTCCTTCTCGAGTAACCTATGACTGGGATTATTTAGGATCTATGTTTAAATGTAAATCGATCTCATTATCATGATCTCATCATGATCTGATTCTCATTGCACAGAACCAAGGACATCACAATATATATGCAACAAATAATATAATGTGAGAATATGTCAATAGTAATCATAAGCAAAACGATTATGCAGTGTGTCACATGTGCCATCACTCACGTGATTGGCTTACAAGCACTTGTAACTAGCAATCTTCCACTTGACCTAAAGTCAATCACCTATGTGTCTGATCCCCATCAGGCCCCTGTGACGCTCAAATACAATCTGAGCCAGTGGCTTCGTCAGTAGATCTGCAATGTTATCTTCGGATGGAACTCTTTTCATTACTACATCTTTTCGGGTCATGATCGCTCTAATCAGATGGAACCTCCTCAGAACAATCCTGATGTGACCTAGGTTCCCTTGTTAGAGTTATCGCCCTGTCACTGTCATAATATATGGGAGTCAGCTCCACGCTGCTTGGTATGACTCTCAAATCTTTGATGAACTTTTTCATTCATACCCCTTCCTTTGTTGATTATACTGTAGTAATGTATTCTGCTTCTGTGGTCGAGTCAGCAGTACTATCTTGCTTGGAATTCTTCCAGCTTACTGCTCCTCCATTTAGGGTGAAAATATATCCTGAACTTGACTTACTATCATCAATGTCAGACTGAAAACTCAAGTTCATGTAGCCCTTAGCCTGGAGGCTACCTCCTCCATATACCAGTAAAAGATCCTTAGTCCTTCTTAAGTACTTAAGGATATACTTTACTGCCTTCCAGTGTTCTAAACCTGGATTTGTCTGATACTTGCTCGTGACACTCAAAGCATGTGTTATATCAGGCCTGGTACATAGCATTGCATACATGATAAACCATATCAAGGAGGCATAAGGTATCTTATCCATGTCTGCCCTTTCTTCAGGAGTCTTTGGGGAAATACTCCTAGAAAGTGATATTTCATGTCTCATTGGTATGAGACTTCTCTTGAAATTCTCCATGTCAAACCTTTTGACAATAGAGTCTATGTACCTAGATTGTGACAAGCCAAACATCATCTTAGATTTATCTCTATAGATCCGGATCCCCAAAATATAGGATGCTTCCCCTAAGTCTTTCACGGAGAAATTTTTGAATAGCCAAGCCTTTACTATTGAGAGCATTCCTACATCATTCCCAATAATCAGGATGTTATCCACATATAGCACCAAGAAGGTGATAGCGCTTTCACTTACCTTCTTATACACAAGGCTCATCTTCATTCTTAATGAAGTTATAAGATCTGATCACCTCATCAAATTTTATGTTCCAAATTTGAAAAGCTTACTTCAATCCATAAATGGATCTAAGCAACCTGCACACTTTATCTGGACTCTCTTTGGATACAAATCCCTCTAGCTGTATCATATACACCTCCTCCTTGAGGTTGCCATTGAGGAATACTATTTTGACATCCATCTGCCAGATCTCATAGTTATAGTGTGCTGCAATTGCCAAAATAATTCTAATGGACTTAAGCATGGCTACAGGTGAAAAGGTTTTTTCATAGTCAACTCCTTGTCTTTGACGATATCCTTTAGTTACCAGCCTTGCTTTATAGGTTTCCATCCACTCTGATCTTCTTCTTGAAGATCCATTTGCAGCCGATGGGTACAATACCCTCATGTGCACCACAAGGTTCCAAACCTTGTTAGAGTATATGGAATCCATCTTAGAATTCATGTCTTCTTGCCACTTCCCAGAGTCTATACTCATAATAGTCTCCTCGTAATTATGAGGATCAATATCCTAAGAGTCATCTCCACTGATATATCCCACATATCTTTCAGGAGGGTGAGATACTCTTCTAGACCTATGCAAAGTAGGAACTTATGTGTTAGGTACCTGAACAGACTCGGGCTCTGGAATGGTGCTTGAGCTAGGTTCTCCAACCTCGCTCAATTCTATCTCACTGTCACTGTTTCCACCAAGAATATGTTCCTTCTCAAGGAACACAGCTCTCTTAGTAACAAAAATCTTTCAGTCCTCGGGATAATAGAAATAATACTCATAAGTTTCCTTTGGGTATCCCATGAATGTGCATATTCTATCCTTGATTCTAACTTATCGGGGTTGTATCTTCTAACATGGGCAGGACAACCCCAAATCTTAACAATCTTAAGATCGGGCTTCTTTCATTTTTATATCTCATATGGTGTAGACACTACCAATTTTGATGGAACTCTATTTAGAAGGTAAGCTGCAGTCTCTAGGGCATACCCCCAGAATGAGGCGGGTAGGTCAGCGAAATTCATCATGGACCACACCATGTCTAACAGCGTGTGATTCCTCCTTTCTGATATACCATTGAGCTGAGATGTATAAAGAGGTGTCCACTGGGATAGAATCTCATTGTCCCTGAGGAAATGGGTGAACTATGTACTCAAGTACTCTCCTCCTCGATCTGAACGAAGAGTCTTAATACTCTTTCCAATTTGATTCTCTACCTCATTCTTATATTCCCTGAATTTTTCAAAAGCCTCAGATTTGTACTTCATTAAGTACACGTGTCCATACCTAGAGAAATCATCAGTGAATGTAATAAAGTATAAATAACCACATATAGCTTGAGTCGACATGGGATCACATACATCACTATATATGAGTTCTAATAACTCAGTGGCTCTCTCTCCAGTTCCACGAAAAGGAGAGTTGGTCATCTTCCCACGAAGGCAAGGTTCGTAAGTTGCATATGACTCATAGTCAAATGGATCTAAGTATCTATCTTTCAGCAACTTTTAAATCCTTCCCTCATGTATATGGCCGAGCCTATAATGTCATAGGTTTGTATTATTCACTTCATCTCTTTTCCTCTTAGACATATTTATATTCATGATGTGTGAAGAAGTGTCTAACATATATAAGTCATTTATAAGGGTTCCTCTAGTGATAATCTCATCATCCATAATTATTGAACAATATTCTCAAAAACTAATTTATATCCACTAATTGTCAAACAAGAGATGGATATAATATTTTTGATAATAGAGAGAACAAAATAGCATGCATCCAATGCAATGATAGCTCCACCAGGCAGATGTAGGGTGACCTCCCCAATGACAACTGCGGTAACTCTTGCTTCATTGCCCATCTTGAGGTCCATCTTGCCTCTGGCCAATCTCCTAGGTCTTGCCAGAACTTGCAACGAATTACAAATATGATAAGTACTCCTGGTATCCAATACCTATGTGTTATCATGAAAATCTGACAAGTGAAGACTGATCATGAATATACCTGAAGCTTCTCTAAGCTTATGTTTCGCCTTCTCTGCAAGGTAGTCCTTACAATTCCTATTCCAATGTCCATCTTGGCCATAGTGGAAGCATTATCTTTTGTCCTTTGGCTTACCCAGTCTTTCTTTGCCCTTGTCCTTCTTAAGGGTCTTACTGGCCTTCCTTTTCTAATTGGTCTCACCAATATAGAGAACTGACTTCTCTTTCTTGATGGTACTCTTAGCTTCCCTCAACATATTGAGGAGCTCAGGTAGAGTCACCTCAAACTTATTCATATTAAAGTTAATAATGAACTGTGAAAAGGAATCTGGTAGGGAATGAAGTATAAGATCAACATACAGCTTATCCTTTAGGACTATCTTTATACTTCACAAAGCAAGTGATCTCATCCTCGCTTGTCCTTTCCTCCGGCATGGGCACAATCGTATTAAGGACATATACGATTTTCTCTTTCGTGAGAATAATTCTCAAATTGTAGAGTCTTTGGACTAGTGAGGCGGTTGGCATTAAGTATGCCACATAGAGGTTTTGCAAGCGACAAACAAGATATAGTCAAAATAAATAACATACAGATTTTGTAGAAAAAACTAATTAAGATATGGACTTCTATCTTAATATACTCCCACTATTTTCCTAACGAATCACGCGACACCCTCGACACGTTAGACGAAAGTCTCTGACAGACTCCTAGTGAGGATCGGGATCCAATTGGCGTCTTAGTACAACCTCGAGGGACTCGACCAATTATACTATGCCCAAAAGGTAGGTAATTCTTGCCAATCACAACATCTTGTGATTCCCGTCATGTTCGGCCTCTGAATCATCATAGTCTCGAGGGACTCGACCAACCATGACATTCAGTTAAGTCATCACCATCGTTACAAGATGAGTCTGATTCAATGATATGCCCTCGAGGGACTCGACTAAGCATACCATATCTTAGGTCACCAGTGATATCTCTATGTTGTAGGCAAGATCTCGATCACGTAGATAGGTAAGCCTCGAGGGATTCGACCAACTCAACCTATGTCGTGATATAATTTCTTCCTATAACGATGGAAGGCCACGTGGGTCAATCTTATTATCTCACGCTTACCGACATAATATTATCATAGGAGGGATTTTTGTTTCGTATCGATCTCTTAATATGTCGTGTCACACACATACATATTTAATATATATCTACATCGCATGTATATATATATATCTAGTAGGTGTATAACACATCACATATGTAAGCCATACAAGATGATCATGAGCTGTCACCTAATATGATTATACCCGAGCCAATATGCATAATCACTCACAATAGGATCTATGTGTGCATTGGTGCATTTTCATGCCCTGTGATTGTTGATCTCGTCATCATCGGTTCCGTCGGATCGTCGTATCACCATGCGTCATGATCTCCCGCCACGGCATCGTGGGTCCCGTTGTAACCTCCACTCTCATGCTGCGCCTCTCCATGTAATTACAAATAATCCTGATAACCAGTTGTACTAGATCTAGAACTTTCCAAACCTATAAGTCTAGCGTCAAAGAAAAGAGTACTCATACAAGGCATCCTTGGTGTCTCAAGTCTAAGGACCAGATACACAACTGGGACTATGGAATCGATGTCTGACATTAGGTATCATTAACCATATAGTATTTCATAAGCGGATCAATTAGTGAACTCATTCTCCAATGAGCACATGTATTATATCCTTAGTGTCTCCACACAAGTGGCTATGAGACCAACCGCCTCCATCATATGGACGAGTATATAGTATACTGATCTGTCCAATTATCTCAATATCCCTCTCGAGTAACTTATGATCGAGATTATTTAGGATCTGTGTTTAAAGGTGAATCGATCTCATTATCATGATCTCATCACGATCTGATTCTCGTTGCACAGAACCAAGGACATCAATATATATATGTAACAAATAATATAATGTGAGAATATGTCAATATTAATTATAAGCAAAAAGATTATGCAATGTGTCACACGTGTCATCACTCACGTGATTGGCTTGTAGGGCACCTGTAACTAGCATATCCATGCATGAGGGTGGACTTCCCTCGATGGGAAGACGAAGACCCGACAGGATGGCTTTCGCTCACAGAGTGATACTTTCACTATCACCAGACCCCATAGGCTTCCATGGTTGATATCGCTGCCATCTACTTAGAAGGAGATGCCATATAATGGTACAATTAGTTCGAGCACACCCAAGGAATCCCGACATGGAGGTAATTCAAAAGCGGGCTACTAATCAGCTTTGGACTATCCGAGTACGAGAACATTGACGGTCAACTCACGAAGATCTGATAGACCTCTACGATTCAAGAATACCATATCAGATTCGAAAGATTATCTAACCACGCCCATGATTATCTGAAAAATAATTTCTAAGGACTTCTATAGAAGGATTAAAGCTGAAAATATGATAAGTTAAAGCGCGATAGCCCCACACATTAATGGTAGTAATTTCCCTCGCATGATTTCAAGAAGAGCGATACAATCGAGATACTCGGGGGACAAGAACCACCACACGACAAACAGCATACAAACCTCTAGCTCCACCCACTTCCAGTCGACCCCCTCAACAAAAGAAATTAACCAAAGAAGAGCTTCCCAACAGATCGACAAAGGGCCTATGTTGGCATTATGACAAACCTTGGAACCGTGACCACCTCTGCAAGAAGAGAAGACTTCTCCTGATTGAACCCATTGAAGAATTTGAGCATGAAGAGGAGGACCTCAAACACGAGGATGAGGTCACAAAGGATGAACCACAACCGGTTGATTGTATGATCCATGTTCTAGCAGGCTATGCGAACCCGTAGATGATGAAAAATAGAGGTTTCCTCAAGCAGCAACCCGTCACCATCCTTATTAATACCTAGAGCACTAATAACTTTGTGAACAGTATGGTTGCTGCCTGGATGATGCTCTAAATTGAGGATTGTAGCAAGTTAGACGTCAAGGTGGCTGATGGTCAAATCTTGAAGTACGATCGAAAGTGTCCGCGGGTGAGATTGATTTTGAAGGGGCAAGAAATTATTGCTGACTTTTTCCTCCTCCCACTCGACGATTTTGAAGCAGTGCTCAACATCGAATGGTTGTCCATGCTAGGTGATATTTCCTAAAATTTTTCAAAATTAATTATGAAATTCTTCAGCAAAGGGAAATAGGTAATCCTGCTCAGGAAACATAGGAGTGAAGTGATGATGGTTTTGATGCAGGGCATAAAGAAGGTCATACAAAAAATGCACAGCAGCTTCTTAATGCAACTTTAGCAGCCACAAATGAAGTAACCGATGAAGATTAAAGATCTGAACCTTCTCCAAATGCTTGCTAAATTTTCAGATATCTTCGCCGAACCAAACAACCTACCTCCTACTCGATTACACGACCACTGTATACCAATCCTACCGAAAAAATCACCAACCAATATTCGGCCATATCACTATATTCATCTCCAGAAGATCGAAATTGAGAAGATTGTGCAGGAGATGCTTGATACAGGGACCATTCAGCCAAGTTGTAGCCCCTACTCTTCACTGGTGCTCCTCGTACGCAAGAAAGACGAAACGTGATGAATGTGCATTGACTATCGAGCTTTCAATAGCATTACGATCAAAGATAAATATCCTATTATAGTGGTGGATTAACTACGTGATGAATTGAAGGGAGCACGAGTCTTCATGAAGTTGGATCTACGATCTGAATATCATCAAATTCGAGTACATGAGGAAGACATACCAAAGACTGCTTTTCAGACATACAATGACCACTACGAATTTTTTGTAATGCCCTTCAGCCTCACCAAGGCTCCCTCCACTTTTTAGAGTCTCGTGAATGATATTTTCCGAAGTTATCTTCGTAAGTTTCTGCTGGTCTTCTTCGACAAAATTCTTATTTATAGCCCTTCACTCGAAAGCCATCTTTCTCACTTATTACTTGTTTTGACGATTCTTTGATAGTATACTCTCTTTATCAAACGGTCAAAATATAGCTTTTAATAAAATAAGGTGGAGTATCTCAGGCATATAATCTCGGAGGAAGGCGTGACAATAGATCTTTTAAAGATCGAGGCAATGCAAGGCTAGCTGATGCCCAAAAACATAAAGGTGCTGCGGGGATCTCTCAGACTGATTGGCTACTACCACAAATTTATGAAAGATTATAGAAAGATCAGTGTCTTCCTCACATCCTTATTGAAGAAGGACGCCTTCCTATGATTGGATAAAGCCTTTGTAGCCTTCGAAGCTCTCAAGGTCGCGATGACATCTACACCTGTGCTGGCACTACCCGACTTTGACAAAACATTTGTAATTGAGGAAGGCGCATCAGGAGCTGGGATTGGCGCCATCCTCATGCAAGAAAGCCAACCCCTCACCTACACTAGCAAAGCATTATCTCCTTCATACTTGAAGTTATCCATCTACGATAAGGAGATGCTGGCAATCATGCACGTAATGATAAAGTGGAGACCCTACCTGATCGATCGACGCTTTCAGATAAAGATCGAACACAAGAGCCTCAAATATTTTATAGAGCAAAAGATTTCATCCCCTGAACAGTAAAAATGGGTAACAAAACTACTTGGGTATGATTATGAAATAACTTATAAAAGGGGGAAAGAGAATATGGTTGTAGATGCGCTCTCATATAAAGACTAACCACAAGAGCCTCAAATATTTTTTGGAGCAAAAGATTTCATCCCTCGTATAGCAAAAATGGGTAACAAAACTACTTGGGTATGATTATGAAATAACTTACAAAAAGGGGAAATAGAATGTGGTTACAGATGTGCTCTCCCGACTACCCGAGCAAGCTGAATTTTTTATCATCTCTCTTTCAATCGGTGACCTCCTTGATGACATCAGAAAAGAATAACGAGATGATTCAAAGATTCGGGAGACCATCAAAAAATTAGAGGAAGAACCAGGCTTTGTGACGCATTACAATTGGGATTCGAAGGACTTACGGTATAAAGGGCGTATAGTGCTAGCGCCTAATTCTCCCTGTATAAATATCATCCTACAGGAGATGCATTCCTCACCAACGGCTGTGCACACCGGTTTTCTTCGAACCTACAAAAGGATCAAACAAAATTTCTATTGGAAATGGATGAAGAAATCCATTGTTGAATTTGTAGCGAGATGCAACACGTATCAACGGCATAAAGGCAAAACAGTGACAAGCCTAGGAAGCTGCAACTTCTACCTATTCAGACTTAGTATGGACCGATATCTCGGTGAACTTCATCAAAGGGCTACCCTCATCCTAAGAAAAAGGTATAATCCTCGTTGTGGTTGATCGGCTCACCAAATATGCTCACTTTTGTGTCGTCCGCAACCCTTACACTGCTACTATCATTGCTCATATCTTCCTAGATAATATTATAAAACTGCATGGGATGCCTAGATATATTGTGAGTGATCGTGATAAGGTCTTCATCATTAAATTTTGGACAGAACTCTTCCAGTTATAGGGCACCAAATTGAAGATGAGCATGACATACCATCCATAGACCGACTGTCGAACTAAAGTGGTGAACAGATGCTTGGAGACCTACCTCATATGCTTCACCAGCAACCGACCAAAGGAGTGGACGAGGTGGCTCTCCTGGGTCGAGTGGTGGTATAATACAACCTATCATTCCTCGATGAAATGTACTCTTTTTTAAGCCGTGTATGGCCGACCCCCCTGGTAATCCCAAAATATGTAATCAACTCATCCAAAGTAGATCAGGTAGATAGGAAACTCATGGATAGGGATAAAACTATGCAATTATTGAAGGATAATCTCTCGACGGCCTAGGTAAGGATGAAGCAGCAGTATGACATGCACAAAAGCGAAAGAGAGTTCTCGGTGGGAGATTGGGTCTTCCTTCGGCTCCAACCATACAAGCAGACATCCATCAACACCAGAGCATCCATGAAGCTATCACTGCACTTTTACGAGCCCTACCAGATTACGGAGCGTATTGGAGCAATGGTATACAGGCTGGACCTACCCGTAAACTCCATGATCCATCTAGTCTTCCATGTATCATGTCCGAAGCTCAAGATTAGAGAGAACAAGATAGACTAGAGCTGCTTGCCAGACACTACTGCCCATGGAGAGACCTAGATCCAGCCAAAGGCAATCCTTGACCGACAGATCGTGATGCATCGTCAACGTCCGACTACTGAGGTGCTAGTATAATAGACAAGTCTACCTACCGAAGATGCCACGTGGGAGCTCTATGAAGATTTGAAGATCATTTTCTCGGAGTTCATGGAGCCTCATCCTCGAGGACAAGGCTGATCTGAAGAGGGCGGGTCTATTATGACCCTAGTTAGGTCGAGTCCTAGGTTCACTTAATCATGATGTCAATAAAATCCTTAGGCATGTAATAAACCCTAAATCAGTTGTCATCCACCTTATTTGAATAGGTCAGCTAGGGTTAGGGAGGAGTCTTCATGAAGTAGGAGTCTCCTAGCTGTCGTCGCCTCTTATTAGGGAAGGTCGGCTAGGGTTAGAGAGGAGTTTCACTTAGCTTGGAACTCTCTTTAGGATTTGAGTAGGAGTTTGATTATGAGTCTTAGTTTACTTGGAGTAAGAGTCCTATTAGGAATTAGGGTTTTGAGACCCTATATAAAGCATGCAACCACCACTTATTTATCAAGCAATAGATCAATATTTTTTTAACCAATTGGGCGACTACCTGGAGGGAGAAACCTCTATAGCATTCCAAGGAGGGTCGATCCCCTATAGTGATCAACCAAGCCTTAGAATCCTATGGGGTTCTAATATGGTGGTTCTGCCCAGGCGACGGTAGTATCGTCGCCACCCTATTTTCAGGGCACTTTCGACGGTAGTACTATCGGCATTGACGGTAGTACTGCCCGTACCCCAGTTTTGTGGAAAGCTTTGGATTGTAGCTCCATTTCTTGAAGCCAATTGGGGTTTATAAATACCCAAGTTTTCTTGCTATGAGAAAAAAGAAAAAGAGCAAGCAAGTGAACAAAAATGAGGTAAAAAATATTATTAAAAGTTGTGTAAATTTGAGAGCTTCCCTCAAGTGCTTCAAAGTGTAAAGTGAGTCTAAGGGAAGAGTAAAAAATTTGTAAAAGGTTCATCTCCTGAACCTGTGAAAAGGAGATAAGTGTAAGGAGTTTGATCTTCACCCATGGAAGAAGATCATTAGTAGACACTGGTGGGCCTCGACGAAGATAGACTCCGAAAGTGGACGTAGGTCAAGTTTTGGCTGAACCACTATAAATTGTGAGCCTTCTCTCCTTATTTTATTTCAGCGTTCATTAGCTAAATCAAAATTTTTCAGTCTTAAGTTTGAATCGCTCACGTATTTGATTTCAACGAATTCCAAAGAAATGCATTTAATTTTGCTTTTTTACTTGAGTAATGTTTTTAAAATCAAGTTTAATTAGCCCTTTCACTAACTCACACTCCTCCACACCCCATCTTAGTGCTAACTTGATCCTAACAAGGTGATCTTAAGAGATAAACGTGGTGGCAAGATCACCAGCATCACCAGCCAGCGGATGCAGAGCGAACTCCAAAAGACACATACGAGGGCCTAGAAGAAGAAGAACCGAAGATGCTAGATCAAAATCCTATTATTCTTTCCTTATCTCTGAATTTGCAAACGTATTTATAGAACCACTAGGGTTCCAGCCCATTCGTCTTCATGATCACCGAATCTCCATCCTGCCTAGGAGAGCTTCAACCAACGTTCGGCCCCTATCGATATCCTCACTTCTAGAAGATGGAAATAGAAAAGATCGCCAATGAGATGCTTGAGATCGAAATCATCAAGCCCAGTGTTAGCTCATATTCATCATCAGCTCTTTTAGTACGGAAGAAGGATAGTTCATAGCAGATGTGTGTAGATTACTATGCACTCAATAGCATCATCGTCAAAGATAAATATCTAATTCCAGTGGTGGATGAGTTGCTAGATGAATTGGAGGGAGCCCAGATCTTCACTAAACTAGACTTGCGATCAGGCTATCACTAGATATGGGTATATGAAGATAACATCCAAAAAAATAGCCTTCAAAACACACAACAGGCACTATGAATTCCTGGTAAGGCCCTTCAGCCTAACCAATGCACCCTCCACTTTTCAGAGTTTGATGAATGATATATTTCGAGTCTATCTCTATAAGTTTGTTTAGGTCTTCTTTGATGATATTATGATATATAGTTCTTCATTTAAAAGTCATTTATCGCACTTATAAATTATTCTAACAATACTAAGTGAGCAATGCTTTTTTGTCAAAAAATCAAAGTGCAGCTTTATTCAGAATGAAGCTGAATATCTTGGACATATAATCTTTCAGGGAGGTGTTGCAATTGATCCCTAGGTGATGAAAATTGGCCACTACCCATGGCAATCAAGGCCTTGTGGGGATTCTTGGGTCTAACCGGCTATTAATGAAAATTCGTAAAGGGTTATGGCAAAATCAATGCTCCACTCACAGCGCTCCTAAAGAAAGATGCATTCAAGTGGTCAGATGAGGCAACAAAAGCTTTCAACTCTTTAAAGGTTGTGATGATCACCACAGTGGTGCTAGTCCTACCCGACTTCAACAACCTATTTATGATTGAATTTGATGCTTATGGAGCAGATATTGGTGCTATTTTGATGTGGGAATATCGACCACTAGCTTACACCAGCAAGGCTCACTCCCCTTCCCATCTGAAATTTTCAATCTACGATAAAGATATGTTGGCTATAGTACTTGCAGTCACGAAGTTGAGACCTTACCTGATTGGCCAACAATTTCAAATATGTACGAACCACAAGAGCTTGAAGTACTTTATGGTGTAAAAAATTTCCTCCCCAAAGCAGCAAAATGGGTAACTAAATTTTTAGGATTTGACTATGAAATTATTTATAAAAAAGAAAAAGATAACTTGGCTGCCGATGCACTTTCCCGCCTCCCTGCATATGTTGAATTAGCAGCTGTCTCGATCCCTATTTGTGACTTTCTAGGAGATATCAGGAAGGACTAGAAACACGACTCAGAAACCCAGGAGATTATTAGAAATTGGAAGAGAACCCTGGTTCAGTTCTGCACTACACTAGGACTTACAGGATCTACAATACAAGGGTAGAATCATGGTGGTGCCCCATTCCCCTTGCCACACCACCATAATGAAGGAGCTACATTCATCACCTGTAGTTGGACACTTGGGATTCCTCCGTACTTACAAACATGTCCACCAACTATTTTACTAGAGGGGTATGGAAAAGATCATAGGAGAATTTGTTGCCCGATGTGACACATATCGACGCCACAAAGGAGAAATGATAGCAAGTCTAGGAATGCTACAACCCCTACCTATAATGGATGTAGCTTGGACTGACATCTCCATGGATTTCATCGAAGGACAACCATCCTCATAAGGGAAAGGTACTATTTTTGTAGTTGTGGATCGCCTTATGAAATATGCACACTTTTGTACTATGAGAAATCCCTACATTGTCGCCAACATTGCCCGAGTTTTTGTAGAAAATATAGTTAAACTTCATGGGATTCCCCGCTCCATTGTTAGTGAACGTGACAGAGTTTTCACTAGCAAATTTTGGATAGAGCTCTTCCAATTACATGGTACATAACTGAAGATGAGTATGGCCTACCACCCACTAACTGATGGACAAACTGAAGTAGTGAACAGGTGCCTAGAAAATTACCTCAAATTTTTCACCAGTGATAGACCGAAAGAATGGACTAAATAGCTTCTTTGGGCAGAATGGTGGTACAATACAACATATCACTCCTCTATCAAAAGCACTCTATTTGAAACAGTCTATGGCTGACCCCCTCCTATAATTATAAAGCATGTGGTCGTCAAAGGTGGATCAAGTTGATAAGGAACTAATTTACATATAAAATTATGCAGCTATTAAAGGACAACCTTATAGTTGCACAATCAAGAATGAAGCAACAAGCCAATAAACACATAAGTGAAAGAGAATTTGCTATAGGAGATTGGGTTTTCTTCGACTTCAGCCATACAAGCAGACCTCCTCAAAAACCCGAGCCTCTATAAAGTTATCTCCTCACTATTTTGGGCCTTATAAAATATTGGAGCGCATTGGAGTCATTGCCTACCATTTGGATCTACCAGCCAACTCAAAGATACATCGAGTTTTTCACATTTCCTACCTCAAGTTAAAGCTAGGAGAAGACGAGATAGCACACTATCACCTACCCGACATCTCTTCTGATGGATAAGTCCAGGTTCGACCGGAGGCTATATTGGATCGCAGGATCGAGATGTGTCATAGACATCCTCTAACTGAAGTGCTGATACAGTGGACTAATTTACCTTCTTAAGATGCTACTTGGGAGTCCTACGAAGCATTGAAGGTGAAATACACGGAGTTCACAGATGCTCGATCTTGAGAACAAGACTGATTTGAAGAGGGTGGGTCTAATAGGATCCTAGCAGGGTCTGATCCCTATCTTTTGAGTCATGTTTCTTATCGAGTCATATTGGTCAGTCCAATCAAGTCAATTAGGAGATAGTTGAGTCGGCTAGAAGTCTATTAATAAGGAGTCCAAGTTTATTAAGACTCTTTGTATGAGTCCAGGTTTAGAAGGGCTCTTGGTAGAGCACTATAAATAATAATATAATTCTCTTATTTGCATTAAGAAAACTCTTTTGATTTTAACCATTGGCCGAAACCCTAGGAGGGTCGATCCCCTATAGATATCAAGAAGGCTCGATCCTCTATAGTGATCGTTTATACCCCCCACTTCTACAAAAGAACCCTAAAGTTCCTATCAAATTACAACATGGACAAATGTCATCTTGGCCATAGGACTCAATGTTTTCTCATAGTCGTCTCCATATTTTTTAGAAAACCCTTACAACAAGTCTTACTTTGTAGCAATCTATACTTACATCTGACTTATATTTCACTTATAGACCCATTTGCAAGTAACTAAATTTTTATTCATAGGCTTTGACACAAGATCCTAAGTTTTATTTTAAAAAGAGCCTTCAGTTTTTTTCATCCATGGCATCGTCTCACTCCTAAACACCTTTAGCTTCATCAAAACAAGTAGGCTCAAGGTCATTTATTGGTTTACAAAAGAAACAATGATACATGCTTGCATTGTCTCTATTTCAATGCCATAGATTTGATGTTTTCGCTCCATATTATGTATTATTATATGTAGACTCTATTCATTCATCAAATCTAATTTGAGTTGTTGTATATCGAAAGTGATAAGTATTTTGAAATTTGTGTCCCAATGAGATAATGAACCCGAGTACGTGAAGGAGTGAGTCTTCATGAAAGAAGAAGACTCTAGAATAAAAGATTTGATTCTTTTATAAATGCCTCGTATATCTGTATGTTTTACTAGGGAAAAAGTAAGATGTGAGGAATAATTTTGATGAATTTTTCTCTAGGGTTCCTAGAGAGGGTTGACAGAATAATTCTTTGAATTTATATAATAGAGTATATAAGGGATTATGCTTGAGTATGAATAACTCAAAGCACTTATAATTTTTCTCATATAGTGAAGAATTTAATTTTCTCTCTGGATGTGGGTAGTACGTTTTTGAACCATATTACATCTTGTTTAGATTTTATAGTATGTTCTTTAATTGTTGATCTTTGGGTTTCATTTAGTTTTTGAGTTTTCTTTCTCTCTGCCTGACACTTTGTCACTCGCTTTATGTTAAAATAATGATCAACCTTATGTCTCCCATTGCATAAGTTAGCCCTCTTTTAAATCGATATTTTTTTCTCATAAGCTTGATATGTGTTTTTTCTCATAAGCTTTATGTTAGTCACTCTCCTACTTGATCTCACAATATGTCTATTGATGTATTATTTCATATATGATCTTGCATTCACTCGTTTCATTTCGTACCCCTCTAAGCTTTATAGAGTCAAGTCTCACCTTGAAATATATGGTTTATGGTAAAATAAATTATCTACTAAAAGTTTGGGTCTTATTATATAGAAATTTATCCTGGAGTAACTTTTGTTTTTGTATACTTCCATCAAAAGTTTTTGAGACCCATATCTCTTGAAAATATTGACATGTAAAGAACAAAACTATGTTGTTTGATCACAGGCTTATCATTTTTGCTGATGCTGAAGAGAAAATTTTTATACTCTATAGCATGCATTTTTGTCACCTAAACACACTTAATTTATATACTAGCTATTGCATGGGAATTAAAGAATTATTATCACTTTTGTGAGACTTTGCACAAATTATTTTGATCATTAAATAACTCATCCCTAATATTCTTAACCAAGTACTTTCACTTGCATTGAGAAGTAGGAAGTTAGGTTGACAATGTCAAACTATAACAACCTTTAAGCACAAACGAGTTCTTCTCAACTTGTTTGTCTTTATGGTACATCTTATCTTATGTAAGGTATTAATCGTTCGTCTCCCTTCCTCACATGTGTGTAAATTAATCTATATGAAACCCCATTACAATTATGTTTTTTAGTATGCTCTTATCTCATCGTATGACAATCATGTAAAATTCATCTGTAAATGGTCAACCTCACAAGGACCTCTAGAGACTTGCAAAAGAAAAAATAGATCACTATGTGGAAGCATAAATTTGATATCTCATAAGTAGATAGATATTAAATGAAAAATATAAAGATAAATTTTGTGAATTTAAAATAGTTATGCAAAAGAGGACCCATGACAAATATATCGACTACAAAATCCATACACGTAACAAAGTGAAAATCTAACCCTTAAACACCACATCCAACTATGTGTGAATGGATGAGCTTTAGGGACTGGAGAAATGATTTGACATTTTTGGAATGCATCTTTAATATTTTTAAAAAAATAAGAAATTAATGGTTAAAGACTTTAATTTTATAACGATGATATATGAGTTATGATTGATTATATATCATAAGTGATTAGAAAATAGAATTAAAATATGATTATCAAACCTACTTTATAATAAATAGATCGAGAAAGATTATATCAACACGTTTGCTTTAAATAGTTCATATAATAGATTATGTCAACCTATTAATTAATGCTCCTTCTGAATTCAAATGTCTATTGGGGAACCACACACCAAGAGAAGTAAGTGATCCTCAAGTTGGAATGTCCAATGTGCAAGAAAATAAAAAAAAAAAATTATCAATTCTGTGATGCTAAAATTAGCTAAGGGATTTGGAGAATTAAGTAGCAAATGACGGCGAGAGAACTCACCTGCCTTTTTTTACTTGCCAAAAGGGGTTTCTTTCTATATATGAGCCTAACCATGAGATGATTATTGATTTATTTCCTTCTGATGGATAAGGTCGGGAGATATGCACTGATCATGATCATTGTGCATTGTGGTAGTCATTGACATCATCAATTATTCTAAAATATAAACTTTAGTATATATTAAATTCTGCAATGCAAGTTTTTTAAACGACATTTGTCAATGTCTGTATGTAATCAATCTCTTCTTACTTGTTAGATACTTTATATAGGAATCTTCTTTTCTATCAGGTATAAAAGTTTATTTTAATAAATATTTTTAAAAAAAAAAAATTAGATTTTTTTTTTTCTGCAACCAATAATACTATATAGAACAAATGCGAGAAAAAAGATCTTGGTTTCTGGTCTATCATTATTTAAATATCTAATCTAATTTCGACATATGAGATAAATAATAATTATTTTTTGTTTGAATAAGAGAACAACAATTAATATTATTATTATTATTATTATTATTATTATAACATATAATTCGCCACCAGCTTTGTAAATGTCTTTTTTTTTTTTTTTAGGAATGCATTTTGGTGTCTCTCCTTTCTCATTGTTCATATCTTTCTTTCTTCTTTTTCTCTGATTTTTTTCCTTTTTGTAATTGTTTTTCTTCTATATTTCTCTCTCTCTCTTTTTTTTTTTTTTTTTCCTAGCTTTGTTTTTGGTTTACGTGGGAGGTCTTCGCATACAACATTCGCTGAAGAGCCCTTTGATGTTCAATCCACAAAAGATTGTTAATTGAGATGAACAGTCCTATCACACATGATGCAAAGTGATGAACATGTTCTTGCAAAACTTTGTAGAAGTTTTAATTTAGACTAACTACAGTTAGCCCCTTGAAAATTCTTCATGTGCATGTTTGCCATCAATACGTCTATGTTCATTTTTTCTTCTTTTTTTTCCACTGGATATTTCATCTACAAAGGATTTAGTCTCATTATGTTGCCTTTTAATACTTTGGGGTCTGTGAGATATCAAGTCCAATGACAAATCCTTTGGACTACAAAGATATAAGAGATAACATTAGATAAATCAAGATATAGATTAATGTTCAAAAGGGAATTAAAAGACATTTCTGTAAAATCCAAATCAGAAATTGGAGAATAGATAGATTTGGTACTAAAAAGATTAGCTTGTTCATGATATCTCTGAACACAGTAGTTTACTTTCAAGAAGGAGCTTCAACTTTCTTGCAGCAAATCAAATGGCTGCTTTATTTGATTGAATTCAGATGATGAGTACATAAATTTTGCTGCTAATATTTACATAAAACAAACCACATGTCCCCCAGCTATGTCTTCCACCAACAATGAAGAATTTTATCATCATCAAAACTTTATTCGATTGCCAAGAAGAGGAAGGAAGGAAGGAAGGAAGGAAGGAGCATACAAGCAAAGCCATCCCCTGTCATCATAAAGAAGTCTAAGCTTAGCAATATGCTCGGTAGGTTGTATAAGAATTTGCTGACATTATACATGTTTCATTTTACTGTCTGAACATCAAATTTTTTTTTTTTTTTTAATAATCTCGATAAGCTAGCTAGAACAAAATAAAATAAAATAATTATCTCTAGTGCTAGGTTTAAATATTTTATCTTGGTCTCGTATTAAATGTACCAAAGATCTTAATTGGCGTCCGAGAACCAACGGCATGAGCATCTCAGGTTACTGATTCAAATCTGTTGTTAATGAATCCAAAATATATATATTTTTTTTTTTAAATCTTATCTTATCTTTAGGGTTTAAGGTTTAGGTTAAAAACATTTGAGTATAGGAACATCAGATGTGCTTTTATTTACTTTTATTGTTTGAACAGCAAATGGTTGCTCATGTAAGCTTAAAAGAAGTATCTAATTCTATAGAAGCATCAATAATAAAATTAAATATTTCAAATCAATGGGTCAATTATTCCATCAGTTTGGATTCTACTAAATCGTATGAATGGTTAGACATGTTGTAAACTGTGGGCAAACTACCCAAGTGAGAGATGTGATTGGATATCAGTGACAAAGCGGAAGTGGAAGAGATTGTATTGTAACACCAGGAACAATCTAATCTTTTTAAGTGGGGAAAATTTTATTGATTTATAAATATCTCGTTCTATTTATTATTCAGATTTATCATTGGATCATATCAAACCAAGATATTAAATATGCCATTCCGAAATCCATACTATTTTTCAGATAACTTGATGTCATCAACAACGGAGTTGGAATTATGTCTATGCTTCCTTTCTAATTCTAATTTGAGATTTTTGTGAAGAAAAAAAATAAGCAATACCCACCACTGATCGCGACGTGACAGAGTTGAGGATTCCAATAGGATCAGCGCCGAGGTGTGTCTCCGCCTTCTTCTTGCTTCTTGAGCTTGGCTTGTGCCTCCAGCAGTGCCCTGCTCACCTCCTCATCCCCTGGAATCTCTTGGATCAGCACTCCATAATCCTTCACCGATGCCTCCCACCTCTCCAACTAGCAGACGATCAATGGAGAGAGATGACATCAATCCTTGGCCCGGACTATATAGACTTGAGCATGGCGGAATTACTGACCTTTGCGTTGCAGTCCGCCCGCCGGAGGCGAGCCCTGCTGTAGGAAGGACGGACGTCGAGGGCGGTGCTGCAGTCCTCGATCGCCTTCTCGTAGTGCCCAAGCTTGGAACGACAGGTGGCTCGGTTGTAGAGGAGAACAGAGTTGTGCGAGTCCTGCCTCAGGCCGTCGCCATACGCCACGCATGCCTCGGCGAACTTCGCGGCCCGGAAGAGCTCATTGCCTCTGGAGCGAGCCGCGGCCACCGCCCGGGTCCGCCGCACCACCGCCCCGATCTCCCGGCTACCAGGGTCGAGCTGAGCAGCCTCCTGCGCCGCCGCCACCGCGTCGTTGAACCTTCCTGCAGCCATGTCGACCTGCGCTTGGACCATGAGGAAGTACGCCTTCGCGGTGGCGCCGAAGAACTTTGTGTGCTCATCCACGCCAAACTTGGGCGCGGCGCTCATGATCGAGTCGGCCTCGTCGTGTCGGTGGAGCTTTAGAAGCGCTTCCGCTTGCCGTGCGAAGACCTGCCGGGACAAAGCCATGGCCATGAATCGTGCAGGTGGATCGAAGCAGAGACGAGAGATGGAAGGAGGAAGGCGAGACCTGTGGAGCGGAGTCGGCTCCGGAGGAAGTAGCAGCCTGTGATTCCTTCAACAGGGTGATGTAGTCCTTCAACCTGCGTGCTTCGTTGGCCCGGGAAAGATGGGATTGCAGAGCCTGAGCTCTTGCCATGTCGGCCGAGCTGGCCTCGCTTCTTGACTGTTTGAAGTGATGGATCGCCTTCTCCGCTTCTCCCAATCTGATGGATTACCATGTGATTAAGCCGTCGTGATCCTACAGCAAGCAGCAGTTGGATTGAGGTGAGATGGGAGCTACCTGAGATGGAGCGTAGCCAAGCGGTGATGAGCTCGGTGGTAAGCGGGATCGAGTCGAATGGCTTCCTTGCATTCCACGACGGCATCGAGGAGGCGGCCCATGGCGGTGAGCGCGGCGGCCTTGTTGCTGTAGTAGGAGGCCTTGCCGGGATTCATGTCGATCGCCCGATCGTACAATGCCAACGCCTCCGCGAACCGCCCCATCTTATACTCCCCGTTCCCCATCTCCTTTAGCTCTTCAGGGTCCAGCATCCTCGATAGAACCCGGCAGAGCTCCGGTGCCGGTGCCGGTGCCGGTAACGGCGACGGTCTCATTGGCTTGCCGAGGTTTCCTTGGTTGTTCTTGGCCTCGGTCGGAGGATTATTGAAGTTGGAATTGCCACGGAGGTTGCCCAGGTTCCCGAAGACCATGACGTTGCCGGACGAAGCCCGGACGAGGTGGCCGCCGCCGCTGGCGTTCTGGCGGTCGTAAAGCATACCGTCGAGCTCCGCCATTAATCCACTGTTCGACCTCGTCGTCGTCTGCGGAGGTGGCATCCGGGGGTTGGCCACAGGTCGCGCGGTTGGGGCCGGGGACCGGGGCTTCACGACGGGAGCCGGGGGAAGGACGGGGACGATCGAGGTGACGTCGGATCCGGTGCGCCGGCGCGGAGCGGCCGAGGAGTCTTGCAACCTCGACGCGGTGTCGGGGACGATTTGGGGTATGGAGCTGGTGGACCTAGACCTCCGGCGGCGGAAGAGGCCGCAGCCGGAGATCCTCGGCTCGTCCTCGACCTCCATCTTCTCCGATGCAGGGCTCCGGTGGGTACGGCGAGGTGGGGTCGGCAGGCCGGCGTGCGCGCATGACAACAGCTCGCATAGAGAGGGCGAAGGCTGGCGAGACATCTAAAAGGAGGAGGGTGAGGCGATATATAGCATTACGTCTCTGCGTGGTTGTCATGCACGGTTAAGGAGGTGGAGCTGAAAGCCATCAACGACGAAGCACAGCAAAATAATGTAAACCAAGAGGGTGGTGGAATTGCTTGGAATGAGAGAAAGAAGAATAGAAGAGGAACTCTTTCTGTTTTAAGGGTAAATTCTTTGGAAGAAAAAAAATTCCTTCATTTTTCTTTTTTTTTTCCTTTCTTTTTTTATTTTTTGCTTCTTTTCTATTTTTTTTTATAGAGAGTCCTATTTTTTATAATACCGAGAAAGCACTTAAACTGTCAACAGCATTTTTTTTCCCTAAATTTACTGTAGAACTTCCCATTTTTTAAATAATACCAAAATTCCTCTCAAAGTATCTTTTTAAATTTCCCACAGCGCATCCTATTTTTAAAATAATAAAAAAAAAATACCTCTCAAACTATGAATAGAATTTCTTTCTAAATTTCTCGGATTTTTATAATACCAAATTTCCTCTCAAACTATCAACATAATTTATTTCTAGATTTTCCACAGTGCATCTCAAATTTTTTTTAATAATACCAAAATTCCTCTCAAAGTATCAATAGAAATTCTTTCTAAATTTTTCACAGAGGGTATCCCTTTTTTTCGATAACACCAAAATTCCTCTCAAATTATCGACCATGTTCCCTTCAATGGAAAAATAAGGACAAACAATAATACATTGTTGTAATATTTCACTCTATGGGAAAAGATGAAAAGATAGTCTATTCTAGGAAATTCATCCTTCTTTTAATATAAAAAAGAGATATATTTGAATTTATGAGGCACAAAATATTTCTTTAGTAATTATAAAAAAATTACACATGTTTTTTTTTATTTTCTTTTATGTATCCATCACACAAAGTCAAACATACCCCCCATTATAAATAAATAAATATATATATATATATATATATGAATTTTAAATATGTTAAAGATGACATAGGAAATCTCTGTCATGTGTGCTTTGCGATGAAGAAAAGGATTAATATGAAGAAGGGGAGAGGAGAGGAATCCGGGAGAGGGAGAGATGTGGATCTCTGATGAAATGGGAGGAAGAGGCTGTTGCTGTTGTTTAATCCTACTATCTTTGGCATACTGCAATGTGGACCTTTGGTGGCCAACCTCTTGTACACCTCAAAACAAGGAGAGCTTTTCTCTTCACTTTCTTTAACCTCTTCCTCTTAAAAAATGGCTTTAATGAACGATGCAGCATGGAGGGGGGAATCTTCCACTTCCTCCTCCTCCTCCTCCTCTTCCTCTTCCTCTTCCTCTTAAAAATGGCTTTAATGAATGATGCAGCAGGGAGGGGGGATCTTACTCTTCTTCTTCTTTTTCTTCTTCTTCTTCTTCTTCTTCTTCTTCCTCTTAAAAATGGCTTCAATGATGCAGCAATGTGGGGGGGGGGGGGGAAAGAGTGGTCACGCGCACATCTCCACCACGTAGTCGTGTGTGTGTGTGTGTGCTTCCCACGTAGCCATTTATTCTCTTATTGTTGTTATTTTCTGCCACTATTACTACTATTTTAGTTTTCAGGTCTTCAAAGAATGGGCTATCTTTAACGAATGAAAGGTTTTGATGTAGTATTACGAATGTAGTAGATAGGTTCTATAGGGAGTAGTTTACTTTGACCAAACTAATATAATGTTGGGTGGGTGGGTGATCGATCAAATTTGACATTATCATTATTTACAATCATTTGAATTGTTAAAAAAAAAAAAAAAGTGTGTGCCAGCAGTTTCCCAATGTTAAGGATCGGAAAACTAGGCTGTATGTGACAGACAGTAGATTTGAACCACGAGTTAGCCAAACTTGTTAAGTTGTATTGGTGTTCAATCTCCATATGTATTGCACAATTGTGTGTGACTCAACTTTTTTTATAAAAAAAAATTTAATATAATATCAAAGTCAAATGGACAACATGTGATTTAAATGAGTCCAAATAAAATAAAATAAAAAACACCGAGTCAAATGTATTATTGAAACCGAATCAAGTAACCCAAGTTGTAGTTTGGCAAGATGAAGATGAGTTGGTCCAGAAGACAATCGTGGAACCAAAGAATAGAGATGAACTAAAAAAACTAATATTATCAAACCTAATTCAAATCCTCGGAACATCAATACCATCATTATCATGGTTAATATTATTTCACATTCATCATCTTTGCCAGTATAATAATTACAGCTGAATCAACAACTGGAATATAAAGTCAGATGCAAACGGAAGAACAAATGGTTAATGGAAGAAGAGAAGAGAAGCTCTATAGTTAATGGTTTTGAAGAACAAATGGAAGAAGAGAAGCATAGAATGCTGTCAACGTCAGATGCAATCCACCTGGGATATAAAGTCAAACACAGTCACAACCCACAGGCTTTCCTAAGCATTTGAAATGTTACTTATCCTATATTACGAGAGCTTATCAAGTTACAACAATATAGTATTTAGCATCCATCAACACAAGTCAGCTAATAATCTATTATCTGCTAAATTAATCCATCTTTACAGCAATCTTTAGCTAGAGAAAACTGAAATTGATATGTATTATAGTACTCTCAGAATTAAGAGGTGAGCTGTAGCCTCAAGGCATGCCATTATGATCAGAGATGAGTAGCAGTTAGGTAGAATGAACACGGTCCCGAATCTCCACAAACATGAGTAGAACAGAACTATGATGTTGAAAATTTGTGGGAACATATAAATCAGCATCTGTGATCTCAAGTTTTTATAGTTTAATCTGATAAACTACATGTCTTCATATATGTAGTTATTAACTATATTTTGAAGGCAAGTTAATCCATAATCTGCCACTTTCTTTCCAAATAAAGCTAAGCTTGTGAAAGGTTTGGGTTATTGACTAAATATCTATCATATGACAAATACAGTGTGGGCTATATTTCCTTGGTAGTAAAAATTATAGAGCTTGGTAGTAAGCTATAGAGCTTGGTAGTAAGCTTTATCCAGCCCTGTAAGCCAAACTCAATTCTTGGTGGTAAGCTTATCCAGCCCTGTAAAAGAAAGAAAGTTATAGAGCTTGGTAGTAAGCTCCAGCCAAGTAAAAGAAAGAAAGTCATAGAGCTTGGTAGGAAGCTTATCCAGCCCTGTAAGCCAACTCAATTCTTCTTTTCTCCTACGTTTAGCGTGGGGCTACATCGGGATATGAGGAACATTCCAATGATGGCTTCATATTATGTTGTACCTCCAGTTCTATCCATGGGTAGAGCTTTCCTAAGAGGCTGGTCCTCCTATGGTAACTGACTCACTAACTCGATCACCCACCACTAGTTAAAAATGCTTAATCCCAGTTAATTACAGTAGACTCATCGTATAAACCAACTTTATTCCTTTCCCGCACCCAATGTGGGATTGGATTTGGATTGTTATATAGATCTTCTTGGCCTGTTATATCTCATCATGTTAGATTGGAGCATGCTACTATTTGTTGTTATGATGGTATTATAGTTAAGTTTGATTCACAGTCCTTCACTAAGTTCTTTCATTTACTACACTATTTTTTGCCACATTATTTGTCCTGGAAAAGGTTTATTCTTATAAAAGATTTGACTCCACAAAAATGACAATAACTTTTGCAAACATATATGAACCAAGAAGGAAAGACTTACCTGGAATTTAAGATGACTAAGAAAGGATCTTCCCTTGATAAACATAAAAGATATGATAGTCCAGAATCCGTTTGAGTACTACAAATTGTGGAACTGATAGGACATTTGGAAACAACGGATGCAGCATTCAGCTTAGCGGAAATTTGACCATTTCTGAGACTTCTGGTAACTCCAAATATTCTACCATTACAACAGACTGCTCTGGTGAAGATAAATCACTAGAAGAAATCAAATTCTAAATAATTGTTGGAACCTTTCTGATCTTTGGTAGCTGTAACTTTTTCATTTGTCAATACTGCAGGCTTCGGCAGCCGTTCAATGTCGACGGATTTTGGGATCTCCGGTGGACTTGCACAACGTATCAGTGCCCAGTTAACTCCCTCAAAAAATGGATGCTGTTTTATCTCTGAAGCCCCACGCTTGTATGCAAGCCGTTGCTGGGGCTCCTTCACAAGCAGTCCCCTTATCAGATCTCTGGCGGCAAAGCTCACTGTTGGGGACTCTGGGAAATGCAATGGCTGCCCCACAACATTGAACAGTGTGGCCCTGTTACCTGACCCCTTGAACGGGGTCTTCCCAAACAAAAGCTCATACATGAAGATACCAAAGGTCCACCAGTCAACGGCACTCCCATGTCCCTCACCCTTGATGATCTCTGGCGCCAAGTACTCATGTGTACCAACAAAAGACATTGACCGAGCATCTGTGGGCTCTACTATGAGCTCTGGCAATGGGCTAACCTGGTTCCCGGTCTCTGATTTCGGCTTCCTGTCCTTGGACTTGGATTTGAAGAAAAGTCGTGGACCAAAGCATGTTGTAGGGGCAACACAAGAAGGATGGATACAGGATGGCTCGATGCAAACAGGCTGCACACAGTATGCTGAATTGTTCCTCCTGGATGATTCAGAATCTGAATTGATCAATGTTGGGCTTACTGTACAACGAAGCGAGAGATCGAAATCAGAAAGCATGATGTGGCCATCATCCCGAACAAGAACATTTTCTGGCTTGAGGTCACGGTATATGATTCCAAGCATGTGTAGGTACTCTAATGCCAGGAGGATCTCTGCTACGTAGAACCTGCATTTTACGATATTCAGAAACACAGATCAGCTAATAGCAGATCCAAAAAAAGTTTTGTTTTGAGAGCAAAGATTGGTGTCCTGACTTATCAAGAAAATTCAATAGAAATTGATTTTCTAATTATGCCATCTCAAGTTAGTATCTAGTCCAAAGTATTAGAAACTAATAAAATGAAACAGAGTTTCGTAAGTGTTGTGAGCTTAATATGGTACCTTTCTTAACCTACCTCACGTTTTTATTCATTCTAATGAAGTGATTAGAATTCCTGAACTTGAAAGGATGTGAACTATTGTAACCAAACTGTTTTGTTCATAGAATTTACTTTGTGGTAGGAACTATGAATACTAGTCAAAAAATTATGTCAAGCAATGTGGACAAACCTAGCAACCATTCATTTGACCAATAATCTAACCAGCATGTAACCAGTTTGTAAAAACCAAATATTTAAGCAACATATACATCATTGAATGTATTGGAGCTATGGAATTAGCTAAAAAATTACTATTTAGCATGTTGTTTAAGTCCTAGAGCAATCTACAGAGATCAATCAACCAACCACTCATGTAACACAAGAAAAAAATTTAAAAAAATGGAGAGTAATATTCAATAACAAGAGAAGAAAAATATTTACAAATAGAAAATAACCTAATGTATAGAAGAAGGATTTCCTCATTGAAGTTTATCCTATTTTTTCCAGCTCATGTTCGTTTAGTTGTGCCACTTCCTTATTTATATTCAAAGCAACTGAAAGCCCAAAATAAATAATTATTATTCCGCAATAAGTATTTAAGTGCTGAAGCAAAGCAATAAGTAAAAGAATAAAGGTAACAAAGATGTCAAAAAAGAATGATGTATTTTGCAGCAGTATCAACATACACATTTAATTCAGAAACATGGACTCACCAAAATATATCAAAACAAAGGAACATGGAACCTTATGGAAGTATCTAATCTATGATATGAACACCTAAGTCTAACAAGGAGTAAGTGTAGAACGTACTTCACCGCTTGTTCTGAGAAATGTTTCCTGGGTTGCCTCTGACGAAGCGTATGCAAGTCTCCACCTGGGCAGAACTCCATCACCAAACATGAGAATTTATCAGTTTCAAAGTGGGCATAAAGTGTTGGAAGAAATGGATGATCCAGAGATTGTAGTATCTCCCTCTCTGTCTGAGATCTAAGAAGCTTCTTACGACTAGCCAGTGATCCCTTATCCATGACCTTCATTGCAAAGTAACATTTCGTCCCACTCAACTCTGAAAGATACACACTGCCAATATCACCACATCCTAACTTTTTTAACAGCCTAAAATGGGTCAAACCGAGAGCTCGACCTCTCAAGCGGATAATTTGAATGGCTTCCCATCTTGAATCATTTGCTTTGTGAGGCTTGTTTAAGCTGCTACTCAAACTGCTAGATGAGCTCTCGTCACTGACATCACTGTTTGTACTAGGCCTACACATACTACTTTTTGTGCTCTCAATGAAATCAGCTGTCATAATGCTGGTTGCATCGCTAACTTTAGCAGACACGAAGCTTATGAAGCTATCGTTTCCACTCTGTTCAGAGTTCTTATATTTATCTCCACTAACAACCACACCATTTAGTTCTGTGGAAACTCCTTGTTGCATTGGTTGTTTCTGACCATCTGAGGGAACTGTATCATTTGTTTCAGAAGAAAAGATGGCCTTTTCAGGATGATGAATGGATCCTTTATCTTCTTTGATGTCATTCAAAGCATGCTTTGACATGGTCTGGTTTATAGTTACTTGTATGTTGGCCGCAGTAGAATCGGACTTGCTTGGTTGCAAAGTCTGTGAAGGTTTACAGGAATTTGGATCTATTTTGTGACTCCCAGGTGCTTCAGGTTGTTGCTCGGAGCTGCTTTTTGATGTAGTCTTTGAAGCCATGTATTTTATATGCAAATCTTGCTTATAGAACCGTGATATGTGACCAATAGGTTGCTTATCAGTTGAAATAAGATATGCAGCACCCAACCAAAAGAATCAAATGTCTCTTTTCCCATCACCGATGGATCTACTCAACGTGGGATCTTCCATCACGTACAACACAGATGAATTCACTGCAATGATGGCAAACTTAGCATTTGATGAATCAATCCCACTGCATACAAAGATGCAAAACATGAATCAAAGAACTTCCTTGTTAGATGAGAGAGAGATTTTAGAGACCCTTTTTTTTTTTTTTTTTGAGGAGGGAAATGAAGAAAGTAACTACACAGCTTTGTCATTTGAAAACCCATCATATAGCAAGATCAAGAAACAGATTGAAAGTTCCAATCACACACTTTTAAGTGCAGTAGTGACATCAACAGTGCGTGTGATGGCTTCTACTATGTACATATATAATGCTTTGACATCAGAAATCTTTAACCTGGGAGTAAATTTAGACTTCAAGATAAGAAAACAGATTTGATATGGGTAACTCAGACACATGGAGCTTGACACCTATTCGGATGTCCGGGGAAGCACGTTGGCTGCTAATGATGTCAACCGCAAGGGAAGATGATTCAGATAAATTTTCATGTCCCGTAATGCTATACGGTTTCATGTAAATCCCCACAAGATAAGCAACCACTAGATGCTGACCATCACCGGATACCTGTGGGACTTTTTTACCCGACATAGTCTTGCAGGTCAGTCCCGCTAAATCATCCTGCCATCACCACACCAATCTTTGTGGCATTCGGTCCCAAACCCGATTGGGTCCGCAAGTTGTGCTGACCCATCGGACTAACAAAATCGACATTAACAAGAGTTCAACTCCGACAGTGGATTAGCATGCAGAAAAGAGGTAGTCAAAAGGAGGTCGGCATGGCACAAAAGAGTGCATCAAGATACGAACTTCCACAGCGGAGAGGCCGGACATCCAAAACCCACCTCAAAACAAGGGGACTTATTCTTGGGCAATGGAGCAGAGGCAGCCAGCCTGGATCAGGGCATCAACGCCTTGGCAAAACAAGATTTCTTATCTAAAGAGGCCTCAGGAAAACGAACCGATCAAGGAAATCATGGATCAAAAACCACCGATCAAGCCAGCCGCAGAAAAATGCGAGCTTTGTACGGAAAAACAGAGACCCGAACCTCAGAAAAAACCCACAAGAAAGGGCTTAACAGTGCAAACCAGCAGATTCACCGGCCGCAAAGCGCAAATAACAGATGTAAAAACCCTACGGAACTAAAGAGAATGAGGAGAGCTGGGGAGAAGGTGGAGATGCAAGAAATCAAACAAAGAACCTTACCTGGTGCCAAGGCCACAACTTTAGGGCTTCGGATTGGCAGGCGGCGAGGGAGTGCGTCGAGGCCACCGCAAAGCAAGCGAGAGAGCGAAGTGAAGAAGCTTGGGGATGCGAGGTTTATCCGAGGAAAATTACGAGAGCAAAAAAGTTCGGGAGAAGCTTTGGGATGGTGTGTGTGTGTGGGGGGGTGCGCAAGTGCATGGAAAGAAGCGTCCGGTCAAAAAAGCTCAAAAAAGCATGCTTTTTTGTATCAGCCAATTGTTCCATTGTTTTCTCAGCTTGTCTACAGTGGGCTACCCAATCTCTCTCTCTCTCTCTCTCTCTCTGCACTTCCACAAGAGTTGGTTGGTTGGTTGGTTGGTCCCCTCCTCTCTCTTTCTCTCTCTCTCTCTCTCTCTCTCGCGTAACGAAAGCACATTTTGCTCGATTATTTAAAATCAGCCCTTCAAATTTCAGGGGTGACGATGCTCGTTATGGACTTGATAATTGGCTCAAGAAATCATTTGTTAGGCTGAATCAGCCCCTAAAATTTCAACAGACCCTAATGAGACGTTTTCGGCTCTAAATAAACATGTCAAAGAAGCCACCATATTGATGGACTGAATGAATCGTCTAAAATTTCAAGGGGTGATTGATGAGGCTGCTCACCAAGATGGTGCCTGGGTCCCACGTTTTCAACTCCAGTATGCCAAAGAAACCATTTTTGCTGAGCATTAAAATTTCAGGGCCGATGAGGAGGGCTTGGCTTCTCACAAACCTGATGGATCTCATCATGTTTTCAACTCCATTTTGCTGGATTGAATCAGCCTCTAAGAAATATTTCAGGGGTGATGAGGCCTCTCACAGATTGATAACTGGTATGGTATTATGGTATGATATGGTATTATGGTATGGTATGGTATGCCCATGAAGAAACCCCTCTCAAATTACAGGGGTCTCACTCATGTTTTCAGCTCCAACAAGAGTGATGAATGGGCCCCTAAAATGATACTACTACCTTAACTGTTTCCACCTATATATATCTGGACTCAAATCACCCTAAAAAGAGTTTTATGAGTGATTCACATGCCTCATATACGATGACACTGATGAGTTATTCCCATGTAAACAACAACATCATCATCCTTGAAAATGAATGATATGACATATGTTGATCTGGCCACCACGTCATCGTGCCCTCGGACAGTTGGCCCGTCGACGTGGTCGACCCGATGCGGGCAGTCGGTCGGATACAAGTACGGGGGGGTCAGTAGTCGTACAGTCAACATGACACAAGTAAGATCGACACTCCCTACCTGCAGATGCACGCCTCACCGCAAGGACGACGGGCGTGGTGGAAGAGTACGACGGCATGGTAGGCCATAAGAGCAGTAAGGTTACCAGGTACGAAGGGCCTACAACACTCACTATAAAAGCTCATGCACCTCTATGGGGCAGGGGGATCGCAAAACCAACCACCGAACTAACTTGACCGTCAGAGGGGTCACGTCAGGAACCTACCCGACCCGACCTTCTTGCAGAAGTCAGCAACCGACCCGAGCTGGAATACTTCAGCCCGACCCGAGCTTCACCATTCCAGCAGCCGACTTTCCGAGCCGAACCCCGAGGTTTCACCCATCCGATCGAGCTTCAACTCCGCACCGAGACGACTGCGGGCGAGCTAGCACACACGGGTCTGAACCAACAGTGTTTGCTCAACAGACACAAAGACGGAACTCATCTACTGGGCAAGCACCAGATTTAACACTAACAAATGACAACCGTGAAAAAAGAAAAATCAGGGGCGCCAAAGAGTATATAAGTGGATATCATGTTTTAACACCTTAATCATTTATTAGAATAGATCACAGATCAAATATTCTATGCAGGGTTGACTGACAACAAAATATACATATTGTCAACTCAAAATTGTTTTCTTTGTCTTGCTTTCATACAATGCAACATATTACAATGGGGTAACTAACTGTTTACAACTTTATATAATCTGAGGACTTTTTTCTCACCACATGCATGCCAACCGCACAAGTTCTACACTCCATGACATCATTAACCATTCTGCAATGATATTATTTCTCACTACTATATGTATGTATGTAAAAGAAATTAATGGTAAATGTGTTTGCAGTTGTTTCTTTCAACAAAAAAGTATTTCTTTTGTTTCAGCAATGGAAACAGAATTTTACACCTACTAAAATGAGAATACACTATACCTAAAACATTGATCCTAGAAAATACAAGCATCAAAAGGAAATAATGGAAAAATGAGTTGCCTATAATATGACTCCGAATATCCAAATCAACAGGTTGATTGCCTCTAACTGAAAATATCTATATTTAATTATAACTCAACAAGTTATATTTTTTTCAAGCATGGCTCGTTCCTTCCTTTTCTTGTGAATCAAAATATTTGTGGATGATGTATTTGTTGAGTTTGGGTGTTTAACTATAACTCAACATATGATTTATTTTATTGTCTATTTGTATCTGTTTTCTTGTAATTTTCATTAATCTAAGATACTCCGATAGCTACATAATTCAAGATCATGGAGCTCCTGAGAGACATCTTTTAGGGATTAGATCAACATTAGGCAATTTGGCATCCTCAACAAATGTCATCCTCTCCCTCCTCCTTTAAAAAAAAAAAAAATGATTTATATATCAACACTTTCTAAGTATTAGAAATAGGAAGTAGAAATGAAATGTGCATTTGATTCTTGATCAATCATCAATTTATACAGCGAAGACAGAAAAATTTTCTCAACTAACCTACATAATTTCATCAGAAAATCATATCTAAATCTTATCTTATATCATGCCCCCGCAAGATCGAGCTCCTATAAGGACATCGATCTTGAACTAAGGACTTCGATCTTAAAGAACCGATGGCAATGAATCTGAATTGATCAGATCAATAGATCTGTTCAATGGAGAGAGTTTGTTGTCGTTGGATAGGAGAAGGGGTAGGAGAGCGCTGTTGGAAGGGGAAGGAGTGGTTGGCCGGAGATCAGATCCGGCGGCAGCATGATAGAGACAACTGCGGTAGCAAAGGAGGGCGCGGTTGGATAGTGACGGCAGAGGCGGCTGGCGGGGTGGGGGGAAAGCAGCAGTGTCGCCACTGTTGTGCGCGGCCGACGGGGAGTGGAGCGACCACTGAAGGCCAGAGCAAAGGACACCGATAGGGTCCCAAACATTCTTGCTGGTCCGAGGAGTAGCCCTTTCTTAGGCGGGGAGATGCTTCTCAAGGGGCTGCGATAGTTTAGGGCGACTGCTACAACAAGGGAAGACTGCAGTAGAGGAGAGGAGGTTGAGAGCAGTAGTTCCTACTGCAGGGCAGCGAGCAGAGGAGAAGCAGGGGAGGAAAGGGAGCTCTTAGCAGAGGAGGTTGCAACGGCAGCAAGTAGGGTGCAGTAGCGGCTTACAGTGAAGGCTAGCAGTCAAGGCAACTCTGCCAGTAGAGGAGGAGAGGAAGTAGACAAATTTGCCGATCATGTGTAGCGGAAAGGCTATGCAGAAGTCAACGCCAATAGTAGCAGAAGCAACGGCAACACTGCCGTGTGCCGATAAAGTGGAAGGAAGAGACATGGCTGTGGGTCTGACGTTTCTGTGAAAAAGGGAAGGAGAGATCTGCATAAGAAAGAGATCAATAAAGAAAAAAGGGTAGCAGATCCATCGTGGGAGAGGCTGGTGGTGCCATCGGGACCACACAGGTCGCTGGACCTGTTTAAGACAAGCATGCACCGAAAAAGAGATGCCACAAGATGAGGATCACTTGGAGCAACTACTCTAGGCACAACAGAGGAGGGAGACGATAGAGAGGATGGTCACCCGGGTCGTTGGACCTCAGAGGGCTACCATTGATAGAGGAAAAGAGCGAGCGTCGTCGATAGCATCATGAGTGACGTCTGTCTCTTGTTGGAGAAGGAGACACGCACCGATGAGGAGAGGGTTGCCTTCGGAGTAGAGGATGTCCGGGAGGGTGGCAACGGATGACCCCTGTGTATCTACAGTTTCGCAGCAGGGTTGTCAATGGACAAATGGTGGTAAAAGCTATCGTTTAACAGTAAATAAAAAAAAAGATAATCTCTCTTATAGAGAGAGAGGCTCTGATACCATGTTAGAAATAGAAAGTATAAATGAAATACTCATTTAATTCATTGATCAATTATCAATTTATACAGTGAAGATAGGAGAATTTCCCTCAACTAACCTACATAATTTTATCATAAAATCATATCTAAATCATATCTTCTATCATTAAGTCTAATACAACTATCTACCTAATGCTGAACCAAAAAAAAAAAACCAAGGCATAAGGTAACTATTCATGCTAAGTATAATCGAAAGAAGAAACTTTTTTAATTTACAAGTAGATTTGCTGGATGATTAGCCTCCCTCCAAACATAGGTAATCTTGAAAGGTAAAAGTAATATAATTAGGAATTTTAATGGCTCATGTATGGTTTGTAGATGCAGAAAACAGAGATGAAAAAAAAGAAATTACATGTAAAAACTTGGCAATTTAAAGGTAGAAATAATATAACTCTGAAGAGGAATAGCTTATACTGTGAAGCCTTGACAATTAAAGATGATGCATAGATGACTTGCACTGGAAGCATATAAACTATCTATGTGGAAATAATAGATTCCAAGGCTTTATAGGATATTCCTACTAGAAACAATTGTTCTCAATGGAAAAATTTTAGATGCAATACATAATATTTTGAGCCTTGTAGGAAAATTTTTGGATTGTAAGATCCTCTCTCCCTTCTTGATTATGGTATTTTTGTCCCAAAGCAAGTGCTAAAAGAGCTCATAAGGTTTTTAGAAAAGTCAAAACAGCACTGGCCAATAAGGTTGTACCAATTCTCCATCACTATTCTAAACCAATGGAGTCTCTACATGCATTGTGGGCATCCCAAAAGCTCCTTGTTTCTCTTTTTTTCTGTATGCAAAAGAAATGTAAGGAGAAGTATCGGAAAGCAGAAAAAATAATAAAATTATATATATATATATATATATATATATGTATATATATATATATATATATATATATATATATATATATATATATATATATATATATATATATATATATATATATATATATATATTTGAGTTGTATTTATTGGAATATTATTTAGAATGACTAAAAAAATAAACTCAAAATAGAACTTCCATAAAATTAATATTAAATAAAAGACTTATCACTTACATAATAGAGTATCCATAAATACATAATTTTAAACAAGCATACATAATTTCAAGGATATTAAACAATTATACAAAATTTTAGACAAGTATAAGGCTATTAAACAACGATATAAAACTGAAAACAAAAGATTCATTACTTCAAATGAGCTTCTGCCAATACAAATCAGATTTTAAATTTATTTCTAACCTTAAAGCATCAAAATAAGTACTAGTGAACTAATCCTTTAAGTATTTTATAATTAATAACTAACACATTTAATACATTCCTTGGTCATGAAGAAAAGTAACTTGAAATAGCTTTAACTTTCTACCTTCCAAACCACCGAAGCAACTTTAACTTTCTGTAATAAAAATACTCATAAGCTATCATTTTTTAGAGGTTTGGATTAAAGAAAATGAGACAAGCATTATGAGCGGTAGAGAATACCATAGGATCAACAAGATTTACTTAAGCTGATTGTAGCAAATTAGGTACTCTTATGTCAATCTCCCCTAGTTGAAAAAGACTTGCCCTCAAGTCGTCATTTGTTTTATCAACTTGATAAAAACTTAAATAAGCCATATTGAATGTTGAGAATATTATGTAATCTTCAGGTAACTCGATATCATAAGCGTTCTTATCAGTTCTCTTAAGCATATTGAATGGACCATCAGTCTTGGTTTTAATTTTCTAAATTTGTCTGATGGTAACCTCTTCTTTCTTAGATAAATCCATATCAAATCACATATATTAGACTCCATATGATTTCTATGTTTGTCATCAGCTTGAATATATCTCGTATTTTACTTTTCAATTATTACTTTAACTTTCTCAAGCAACTTCTTCATCTCCTTAGCACTCTCATCAGTAGTTTTACTAAATTGTTTAGCTATAAAATGAGAAATTAAATCCAAAGGATCCGTAGAATTAGCCCTCAGAATAAGATCAATGTGATGTTGGATGTCTCTCAAAGGTGGAAAGCTATGAGGAATCTCTTCCAGTATAACATCTTGAAACTCCTCTAGAATTGGTTTCATAATTATTAGTGGCTCTTTGTATTGTTCATTCTCTTTTACTACTACTAGAGCCAAAACATACCCAACTCTTTCTAATTCGCTCTTGCATTTACTATAGGACATAAAAGCACTAACTTCCTTCTTTGATGCATTAATTTCATAATGTTGTAATAGAGCTAAAATAATCTTCTTTTCATTCATCTTAAAAAAAAAAGTATGTTTATAGTCATCATACAATACCCTCCTATCATAATGCCAATGTCTGCCCAATAACAAATGACAAGCATCCATAGGAGTAACATCACACCATACTTCATCTTTATAATATTTGCTAACAAAAAATGGAACTAAACATCTTTATGTTACCTTCATGTCATTTTCTTTTTGTAGCCAGCATAATTGTGTCCAACTTTAACTTATGCACCATTTCTAAATATACCACATTCTTAATGTTGGGCAGATGGCCCAGATTCAACCCATAATGGGCTTTAGTGAAGCCCACAGTCAAGAACCTCACTTATATTAACATAAAACCTAGATTATGTAGCTGAGGTTAAGATTAGGACGGCAGCGGCGACTGAAAATATGGGAGAGAGAAAGTAGACTGCAGATTGACAGTAGAGGCCAGAAAATAAGAGATCTAGGGAAGGGAAGAAGACAAGGACAAGAAAAGACTATTCTTAATCATTCATATCTCAGGTTAGTTTAGTTTACAATGGATTTTTACTATGATCTCTTGGGAAGGTTTTAGATATTATGTTTGGTATTATAATCCTTGTACCCTGTGATTCTCTTGTGGCTATTGCTTGGGCTTGGGCAAGAAGCATTGAGATCTGTATATTCATTATTTTGATAGTGGATTTTCTCTAGCTTGTCCCGTGATTTTTTACCCTTCGAGTTGAGGGGATTTTCTACGTAAATCTTGGTGTTCATCTGATTATGATTTCTGTTTGATTCCGCTGTGTATGATAGCCTGTTAGTATTTATTCGTATACAAAGTTTATTCCTGTTATATTCTCATCAACTAGTATCAGAGTAGGGTTTTGGTGGCATTTAACTTTTGTATTCAAACATGGAGGTCGATAATGTTTCTCGCATAATTAGTTTAAATGGAAACAATTGGATGATATGAAAACCAAGAATGAAAGATCTCCTATATTACAAAGATTTATATGGACCTTTGCAAGGAGATAGTGCAAAGCCCACAACTATCACAGATGATGAGTGGAAGAGGTTAGATCGAAAAACTGTTGGCTTTATTCGTCCATGGCTTGATGATAGTGTGTTTTCACCATGTTTTTACTGAATGTTCTGCTTACTCTCTTTGAAAAAAGTTAGAAGGTCTTTATGAAAGAAAAACGGTTAACAACAAAGCTTTCTTGATCAACTTATGAACTTAAAATATAAAGAGGGTACTTCTATTCCTGAGCATTTGAATGAAATGCAGAGTATTACTAACCAGTTATCCTTCATAAAAATATCTCTTGATGATGAGTTGCAAGCATTGTTACTTCTCAATTCTTTGCTAGACACTGGTGGTTTCCCTCTGAGTCAAGTAACAAGCAGTTTGTTGAATGAGAAGTTAAGGAGAAAGAATTCAACAACTTCTCAAATTGATTCACAGTCACTTATTTCAGAGAACATAGGAAGGTCAAAGTCAAAGGATAAAAGTGGTTCACGCATTGGTAGAAGCAAGTCAAGATCAAGGAAAGATATTATTTGCTACAATTGTGGTGAGAAAGGATATTATAATAATCAATGCAAGCAACCTAAGAAAAATAAGAAAAAATGGAAAGAAGTGGAGCATACAGAGTCAAAAGATATTATCATAGCTACAGTGCAAGGTAGTGATTATTTTATTTTGTCTACTTCTGACGATATTTTTTCTTGTGTGTGCTAGGATCTCGAGTGGATAATTGAAACATGTGCTTCTTACCATGCTACACCATGGAGGGAGTTCTTTGCTACTTACAGGTCTTGAAATTTTGGTGTTGTCAAGATGGATAACTATGACGCAACAAACATCATTGGCATCAGAGATATCCATATAAAGATCAACCTTGGCTGCAAGTTGGTGCTTAAGGATGTGAGGCATGTGGTTGACTTAAGATTGAATTTAATTTTAGTTGGAAGGCTGGATGATGAAAACTTTGATGTCAGATTTCACAGAGGGCAGTGGAAGCTCAGTAAGGATTCTCTTATTATAGCTAATGGAAAGAAATATCATACATTATACAGATTGCAGGCTAAAGCTTATGGTGAGTAGTTGAATGCTACAGAGAAAGACTTCAGTATGGAGTTGTGGCATAGGCGAGTGGGACACATGAGCGAGAAGGAACTACAAGAACTTTTCAAGAGAGAGATATTGCCAGACCTCAGAGGTACACGTTTGAACCCTTGTATTGATTGTTTGTCTGGTAAACAACATAGAGTTTCCTTTGTTAGTCATGTCTTATCTAGAAAAATGTATGTCTTAGACCGTGCTATACAGATGTGTGTAGTCCTATGATGATAAAAACTTCTGGTGGATCTGTTAATATTTCTAGTATCAGTGGTGCACTTTATTTTGTTACTTTTATAGATGACTTTTCCAGGAAAGTTTGAGCCTATGCTTTGAAGACCAAAGATCAGGTTATTAATGTCTTCAAGGAGTTTCATGCCAGAGTTGAAAGGGAGATAGAAAGGAAATTGAAATGCATAAGATCAGATAATGGTGGTGAGTACACAAGATTGTTTAATGATTATTGTAGGTCACATGACATCCAACATGAGTTGATAGTTCCTGGTACGCCTCAGCATAATACAATTGCAGAGAGGATGAACCGCACCACCATGAAAAAGATCAGATGTATACTTTTACAAACCAAGCTACCCAAAAGGTTTTTGGATGAGGCTTTAAGGACTGCAGTTGATGTAATCAACTTATCACCATGTACAACTCTATATGGTGATGTTGCAGAGCATGTATGGTCAGGGAAAGATGTCTCCTATAAGCATTTAAGAGTGTTTGGTTGTCGTGCATTTGCACATGTTCCAGACAATAAGAGGTTCAAGCTGGATGGTAAGTCAAAGGGGTATATTTTCCTTGGTTACTCACATGATCAGTTTGGTTTACAAGCTTTGGGATCCAGAAAAGCAGAAGGTGTTCAGAAGCAAAGATGTTGTCTTCTTTGAGGATTAAACCATTGAGGATTTGAAGAATGAGACACCAGCTAAGACTTCTGCAGAGGGATTTATAGACTGTGACCCAGCTATTCCTCAAGTATATCAGGATGATGGGGGAGATGTGCAGGAAGATGGTGCAGAGCTAGATGTTGATCTACCTGCAGGACATGTTGAGCAGGAAGAAGAAAGAGAGCAAGTTCCCACAGAACCTCAATTAAGAATATCTTCTAGACCACATCAACCTTCTAGGAGATACTCTACAGATGAGTATGTGATGCTTACTGATGCAGGTGAACCAGAGAGTTACCATGAAGCAGTTGAAAGTGAGCAGAAAAAGAAGTGGTTTATTACTATGCAGGAAGAGATGAATTCTCGCAGAAGAACCACACATATGATTTGCTGCAACTACTAGAGGGAAGTAAAGCCTTGAAGAACAAGTGGGTTTTCAGGTTGAAGACTCAAGAATATTGTTCGCAACCAAAGTATAAAGCTAGATTGGTTGTGAAAAGCTTTGGTCAAAAGAAAGGTATTGACTTTGAAGAGATTTTTTTCTCCTGTTGTTAAAATATCTTCTATCCGTGTTACTCTTGGTATTGCTGCTAACCTAGACTTGGAGATTGAGCAAATGTAAAAACAGCTTTCCTTCATGGTGATTTGGAGGAGGAAATTTATATGTTGCAACCATAAAGCTTCAAAATCAAAGGTAAAGAAAATCTTGTCTGCAAGTTGAAGAAGTGCTTGTATTGGCTGAAACAAGCTCCAAGATAGTGATATAAAAAGTTTAATTCATTTATGATTGAAAATGAATACAAAAGAACAGCTTCAGATCATTGTGTGTACATTAAACGATTTTGGTGAGAATTTTATTATTCTCTTACTTTATGTTGATGACATGCTTATCCTTGGGAAAGATATGTCTATGATTGATAGGTTGAAGAATGACATAAGTGACTATTTTGCAATAAAGGATATGGGGCCAACAAAACAAATACTGGGCGTGCAGATTTCTCGTGACAAAAGAAAGAGGAAGGTTTAGTTATCATAAGAGAAATACATTAAGAAGGTATTGGACAGGTTCAGTATGAGTAATGCAAAGTCAGTTGGTTCTCCTCTTGCAGGTCATTTCAAGTTGTGCTCAAATCAGAGTCCGTCAAGTGATGAGGAGAAGGAGAAAATGCAAAAGGTTCCTTATGCTTCAGCAGTTGAAAGTTTAATGTACTCGATGGTATATACGAGGCCAGACATCGTATATGCAGTGGGTGTTACTAGCAGATTTCTTACAAATCCAAATAAAGAGCAAGCACTGGGCAGCAGTAAAGTGGATTTTTAGATATCTCACAGGAAGTTTTAAAGTTTGTTTAAGCTTTGAAGGTGGACCATCTGTGTTGATAGGTTACACAGATGCAGATATAGCAAGAGATATTGACACAAGGAAGTCCACATCATGTTTTGTACTTACTTTTGCAGGGGGAGCTATGTCATGGCAGTCCAGATTGCAAAGGTGTATTATTCTCTCCATCACAGAGGCATAATATATTACTACTACAGAAGTTTGCAAAGAAATATTATGGATGAAATGATTCTTATAAGAATTGAGGCTGAAACAGGAAAATTATATTGTGTATTGTGACAGCTAGAGTGCCATCCATTTATGCAAGAACCCAACATTTCATTTCAAGTCAAAGCATATCGATGTCAGATATCACTGGATCAGAAATGTGCTTGAAGAGAAGCAGTTACAACTTCAGAAAATTCACATAGATGATAATGGGGCAAACATGTTGACAAAGACTTTACCGAAAGAAAAATAGGAGATATGTCGACAGCTGATCGACATGACTTCACATTAAGGAGTCATGAGACAGCATCCCTTATGGGCTGAAGGGGGAGGTTGTTGGGCAGATGGCCCAAATTCAGCTCATAATGGGCTTTAGTGAAACCCACAGCCCAGAACCTCACTTATATTAACCTAAAACCTAGATTAGGTAGCTGGGGTTAAGATTAAGATGGCAACGACGATTGAAAACATAAAAGAGATAAAGTAGACTGCAGATTAATAATAGAGGCCAGAAAATAAGAGATCCGGGAAAGGGAAGAAGATAAGGACAAGAAAAGACTATTCTCAATCGTTCATATCTCAGGTTAGATCAGTTTTCAGTGGATTCTTACTGTGATCTCTTGGGAAGGTTTTGGATATTGTGTTTGGTATTATAGTCCTTGTATCCTTGTGATTCTCTTGTGGCTATTGCTTGGGCTTGGGCAAGAAGCCTTGAGATCTATATATTCATTATTTTGATAGTGGATTTTCTCTGGCTTATCTCATGATTTTTACCCTTTGAGTTGAGAGGGTTTTCCACGTAAATCTTGGTGTTCATCTGATTGTGATTTCTGTTTGATTTCGCTATGTATGACGGTCTGCTAGTATTTTTTCGTATAAAAATTTTATTCCTGTTATATTCCCATCACTTAAAGCTACCACTATCAACAATCACCAAACACACCTTGTCACGAGAAATGCATTTGGTATTAAACACGTTCTTTCTCACCCAACTTTCATCCTCAGCCATATATGATATTTGTTAGCTACGTTGCAACATAATAGATAAACCATGATTAGTATAAATAACCTTTTCCAGAACATTATTATATTTTGATTTATCGTTGGCTTCATTTCCTTCTCCATCACTATATTTTTTAACAAATATAATAATTCTCCTATTTAGATAATATGAAGTAATATACCCAAAATCATGACACTTGAAGTACTTTTGGCTACTTGGTGTAGAAGAATTATGTGGTTGTTTGCTACCAACTGATTCTTCACTCTTGTCTTGGAATTTTCTTCTCTCGTATAATCATCTTTTAGTCTATATCGAGAACTCTTTTCAAACTTTTGTTACTTCTCCATTGTTAAAGCTAGTTTTCTCACATCATTCAAAGACCAATATGACTGATGTAATACTTTGGTTTATAAGTATATGATCGACATATATATTATTATTAATTTGAGTTAAAAAAATTTCTTACTAATGTTTTAGGCTTAAAAATTTAATATCTTTATTCAGTAATTTAGACTTAATAAAATCATTAGATCTATTGCATTTTCTTCCTTTCCCACCAATATGACTAGAGTTGAATCACTTTATCAATCTTATATTTTAGACATATTAAGTATCTTGCAATAGTTTACTTTTTTAGTTCCATAAGGTCTCATTTTAACATAAGATTATCGAACTTTGTTGTGTATTCCTCCACACTAAGATATTTTTGCTTGAAATCATAGATTCCGAGAAAAATCTTTTGCCTATAATTTTTAGGTAAGTATTTTCTTTTCAACTTCTTTTTCATTTTCTTTCATGTTTACTCTTCCCCTCATATTTTCTTTATTTATTTAAATTTTTTTACCAAAAAGATGTATTCCTTTTGAATTTGAGTGTTATAAGTTTTACCTTCTTTTATTTTGATGGTTCATGAAAATTAAATATTATTTTTATCATATTAAACTAATCAATAAAGTCATCACTGATTTTATCTTAAAACTTTGGAATATCCAACTTTAGATTATATATATATATATATATATATAATATTTTGTTCATCAGTTTGGTTCTATTATTATTATTATTATTATTATTATTATTAAAATATAAATTTTAATGATGCTTTCGAAACAATGCCTTCCATGCCTGCTCGTGAGCCCACACCATTGCTCGATTATTATCATCCATTCGTCATCATTGCTCATCACTGTATGCTAATACTTCTCTTTCTCCGCCCGCATATATCCCTTCTCTCCTCGCAAGTGCTGCTCTTCCTCTGGCGTCCACAACCTTTTTATCCTCGACTTCTTTTTTTCCTTCTTCCTCCCCTATCTTATCCAACATATCAATGCCATTTGTACCGATATATATATATATATATATATATATATATATATATATATATGCTTGCTGTTCCAAAACCAGTCAAGGCAACCATAGACTACCAATCTAGGAACTGCAAAAATTATTCTTATCCATAGTGCCAAATCCAATGCAGAACCCGATACATGACTTGCATATTCTTTTAAAAGCACACGTGTAGTCAAAAAGTTGTGTCAATGTCAACAGTTGAAAAGCTTCACCAACAAATCGCACTGTTGGGAGTTCAAATGTTATGATCTTATGTGCATTAAGTCATGACATGCTTCCATGTGCCTCATTTTGACAGAGAGCAATAAGCAGGTGTAGAGTGGGTAAAAAAAAAAAAAAACTTCGATTTAAATAATCTACCACAACTTTAGACTCAGTCAAAACTTTTGCTGCTATAATGTAGAAAGGACTTTAATTTGAAGAAATTGAAGAAAATAAACCACAGTTGTTAGCATCATTCAAAAGTTTTACTGCCAAATGCAGTACACTGCAGGACACTCAGAAGAAGCAGCAGAGGTGACAGTTCAAATATTATGATCTTATGTGCATAAATTTGTAGAAGTGCTACAAATTCTGAATCAACAATCCAAAATGTTCACCCACATATGGCAGTTCAAATATTATGATCTTATGTGCATAAATTATGATAAGACCCCATCCTGACAGACAATAATCCCAAGCAGGTATAGAGTTTAAGGACTTTGATTTGAATAAAAATTTACCACAATTGTTAGCATCAGTCAAAAACTTTTGCTGCTCAATGCAGAACTCCGCAGTTACTAAGAAGAAGGTGACAAATTTCAATCGTTGGAGCAAGTTCTGCAATGGCTATGTTAACAGTCCAAAAAGTTCACCAATATACGGCACTGTTGAGAGTTCAATATATTATGTATGATCTTATCTGCATAAAATCATGTTAGGCCTCCATGTTCTTCATTATGACAGAACGACAATAAGCAGGTGTAAAGTAGAAGGGACTTTGAGTTGAATAAAATCTAAAACAACTGTTGGCATCAATAAAAAATTTTGTGGTTCAGCAGTTTTGGTCCTCCAGTGATGATACTTTGCTGTTTCCAATATACTCCTGGTTTATGCTTCAGTTGCCGAATGCTTCCCTGATATCTGTCCAAGTGCACAAACACATTTAGTGGTTGTTTCCAACTCAATTTAATCTAACCCTGGATTGAGACATGTGAATTAGACATAAGTCTCCTAAATGTATCCTAACATGAGATTTATGCTAAAACTTTGTCCTAGATTATTTCCAACAGAAGGGAGGACTAAGCCAAATACTAAACCCACAATGAGCCATGTGAATTAGACATAAGTCTCAAAGAAAGCACTTCATTTTCCACAACAGGTTGCAATTTTTGCAGCTTGTCTTCTGCTTCTGTACAATTTTCCTTTTTCCATTTTTTTTTTTTTTCTTTCTTGAACTCATGAATGAATTGAATTGAATTTCAATGCCCTAAAATATTGTTTTAGGATCATTTTGTAGAACTGTTGTCACTATGAACTGAACTGTTTTTGGATCCATTTAGCTGCAAGAAGAGAACTAGAGAAGGATTTTTTTAGTTTTTTCCCCCTGAAACATAGATAAATCCTGTTTGATTGTAGGAAAAGGTAAATGAATTATATGATATTCTTAAATGGAAGAAAGTCATTTTTTATCAAAGAACACAAATTGCCAAAAATCTGAAAACTAGCCTTTCATTTATTTTAGCTACTTCCAACCAAATACTGTATCCAACTAAAATGCTTACAAATGAGGAGAACAAATAATAAATTAAGAGACATTTACTTGCCTACATTGTCTAACATTTGGTAACAGTTTCATTCATCAAGGAAAAAACAAGATAACCAATAAGCCTCTACATTCTCTAATATGGAAAATTATATACAAAGAACATGTTTCCACAACAGGACCTCGTCTTGAAAGAAAAAAAAAAAAAAAAGACCTCATCTTGATTATCAAAATTGCAAAAGCAAAATATCAAAAAGAAAGAGAAGATGAGCCAAATTTATCAAAAAAGAAAAAGAAAACAAAGAAGTTAGCTTGGTCAGTCAAGCAAATGCTTCCTTTGCTCCAAGGACTTGTTCCCTCAAACAGAATCCACAATATCCATAACAACCTTCTTGTCATCCATGGTTGATTTGGGTTTTAAAGAGAATGAATTTTGCTTTGGAAGTAGCTTCTTACTTGCCGCTGCTGACTCCTTCAACATGTTGAGGTAAGTATATAATGACATTCCACTCAGAGCAACAACAGCACCACATAAACTAACCATTCCTGGATCAGAATTAAAGAATACATATCCACCAAGCATAATGACACATGTTTTGAACTGCCCCAAAACAACATGAGAAGTAGCAGATGTCGCACTGCATAGCATGAATCAGAATGAAAAGAGAGTTACAGGAGTAAAAAAGGGAGGCTTTTTACCATCACAATAGTGTAATGACATGTTAACTTAGTGTTACAAGCAAAGATAATATACATTTCAGGAAGGCAGCTATATGATGGATATGAAATGAGAAAACCAAAAGAAATAATACGACAGAAAAGCACTGAGAGCCACAAACCCATCTTATTAATGGTGGAATAAGTCGTGCATATCATGAAAGTAACAGGTGCAGTTCAGTTTGTAACTTTAGTTGTGTAACTTTTACCTCTTTCTAGTTGTTGATAACCTTCCTCCAAAAACAGAAACTATATTCTTATAAGGCTTGACCGAAAAAGTGAAATCCCATGTAAAAAATGGTTTGAAAGGATAACATCTGTGCAGGTGAAATTTGAACAAACAATATCTTGAGTTCCAAAATGGAGAATTCCCATCACATGAATGATATGTTTGTCATCTCATGTTGTGAAGGAAGCATTATTACTAAATATCCACTGATGCAACTGCAACAGATGACACAAAAAAAAAATTTCTAAACCAATACATCAAAAAATATATTGACATGATAAATTTTAAATCACTACTCAGGAAGTGTCAAAGTTTTCTTGCTAAAATGATTATCTTAAATGTCACAATAGACTTACCCAAGTGCCAAAGCTCCAGACCACTGAAGGAGAAATCCGAATAAAGCTGATATGATGATGGCAGCTACATTGTTCCAATTCCAGTTAAAGGATAAAACACCTGGTCGATCTAACAAAGGCATCAAAACTACGAAGAAGAATATAGTAATTGGGCTAGTTTTCCACATCAACCTGATCAAACGACCACAGATTTAGTAGAATCCTTAAAAGCAGTGACTAGCTTAGGAGATCTAGTTAGCTTACGCAAGAGCAGTCCAATTTCCAGTTTGTTGCATATTTGACCAGAGAATTTTATTTATAGAACTAGGGACGATCCATGCCAATGCTACACAAGCACCAAAAAAGTTGAATTCTAGATCAGTGACAGTTGCAATAGCCACACCTATTGAAACAATAGCCAATGTGATAACCTGCATTTCCCAAGAAAGAAAGGAAAAACAAAATTGAAGGTTATTTACTGTGAAAAAAGCACTGATAACTAAATCAAGTAAGATTTGGGAACCAATATATTCCGTCTATATCTTAGATTTTCTTTAGTTGTATTTAGCATACACCTTATACAAGTTTAAATTATGTGCACATTTCACTTATAACCCAGTCTCTAAGACATTGTCAAACAATTTTCAATTACTTTTAGGAAAACAGATACAAATACCTTTATGCTCAATTACAAGTGTTAGACAAAGATGTGGTATTTTGGCCTATTAGGTGTATATTCACATGAAAAGAAGCTACCATATAGATTTTGCTGCATATTCAGGTTTATAAAATGTTTAATATTAATGGTGTGTAGACGACAATATACGGAAAAACAAACCAGCTAGAACTTCCGTAACATCTTCAGCACTTCCTAAAAAAATATTTTGCTCAAGCTAGACCAACTCCATCAGAGTTATAAAATACTGAAGAAAGAGATGGTTAATAGGACAAGCAAGTGCACCTTGTGAATAGAAACCTTCTTATTGAAAAGCATAAACTCAGCTAGAACAATTGTTGGAGTCACAGCTGTCTTAGCCATCTGATAGAAACCCACACTGCATCAGAACCAAATAGGGCATCACTTTGCAAGGAAAAGAGGGGTATAGCTTCCAAATCATATCAGTTCTTGCATGACAATCTCACCTGTTATGTTGTAAGCTGACATTAGCGAGCCCTGTGGCAAGAGACATCACTGCACCCAATAGAAATAAAGAAGAAAATGGAGTGGCTTTAGAAGGAGGCGGAGCAGGCAGTAGAGAGAGTGCCTTGAAGATGGCCATGAGAAGCCAAGAAGTTACATAGTGGATCAAAGAAAGTGCAACTGGGAAATTAAACCCAACCTTGCCCATCACCTGTAGAAAAAGGAGTAAGGCTTATTCTATCTTAATGAATGAAAACAGATAAATTGAAAAGGAATTTGCTGTTAACTAGAGGAATTGGTGAAATTTATTATATAGAATGAGAAAACGCACCACTTTGTTGGCCATGATTATTCCAACAGCAACAATGAAATTAAAGGTCATTGCCACAAATGGACCGCATAACCTTTGTTGCTGATGTTTTGCTCCTTCTGAAGTATGAAAATCACTGTAAAAGGAACTTCGGGGCTGTTCCAGTGCTCGACCTGGCAGCATGATATTGTAATATAAGAATACAAGAATCAGCCAATGTAGTCTATCCTATTCTTCTTTCCCTACTATCAGATGATCAATAAATACTGTATTTTCTTTTAAAAGTGCTGTGTTCTACTTGCTTTTAGGGAAATGAATAGAAAAAAACTGAACAGTCTTGCAAAGATGGGGACATTAGCGACCGAATTTGTGGTGATATGAAATAGAAAATGGAATTTTCCCTCAATCTTTCTAGTTAAATACAGTTGTGAGAGCTCACGAGCAAGCAGCTAACGATGCCGTTTACAGTGACGCATAAGGAATCTCATTTATATTACTTAAACGAACCTGAGTATACATAAGTACAAAAAGAAAGCAGCATCAAAAGCATAAAGATTCCAGGGTTTCAGTCACTCATGGTTTTGTGTAACATGACCTTATATCAGTCACTACCTAATCTAACAAAGAAGGCAGCCAGACTCCTGGGTTTTGGACAAAAGGAAGCAGTCAACGGCTAATCAGGGCCTAACTTTGCAAGTCAAATGCATTGAAGAAAAATGATGATGGAAAAAAGTTCACAAATTAATCTGATGGACAAAAAAAAAGAAAAGATAGCAGGCGATTCGGATTGGGGAAAGATGGAATAATCTGGCATAATGGTCTATATTGTATTCTTAGAAATTCCACCAAGCGTACTACACTATTAGAAACTTTACCAACAAACAATTATAGCAGGTGATATTAGAAGAATCAACTACGGGCACCAAATAATAAGAAAGGAATCGTGGAAAACAGAAAAAAGAAGCACAAATCTCAATTAAAATGCTCAGTAAAAATGAGAATCTTGAGGCTCGATAAATCCATATTTGTAAGCTAAAAAAAATAATGAAAAAGGAATCAATTCGAGAAAGAACGGCAAGCACTCAGCGACCACTTCCCCCCGTCTCAAGAGGGAAACAAGGGCAAAAGATCTGTTTCTTCCCCAGGGACTACCCCCCATATAATTCAAATATCGCGTCATTATCGCGACCACCACCGATCGAAGAAAAGAAGGGTACCGTTCTCTCCGGCATCGCTGTCTTTGCGCTTGATGAACCTCCTCCCGGCCTTTCCCAGTATGGATTCCCACACTCCCATTCCCACTCAGGACAATAGAGCATCAGCCCGGACCGAAAGATCCGACCTTTCCGCAAAAGGAACCACAGGTAAAGCTCGGGAAAGCTACGGGAAGAGAAAAAGTCTGGGTCTTTCCTGAATTCTCCACCGGATTTGAGCAACGAAAGCAAAGGAGACGGTTGGAAACGAATGAAAAAAAGAACAAGAGAGAGAGAGAAGGGGGTATTTTAGGCTACAACCGGCGTCAACAGCCGCTTCTTTCCTGTTTAATAATATTCATCCATGTCGAATTCTCGAAAAAAATAAATTACAGAACATCTTTACTTTAAAGAAACATCCAAAACAACACTCCTTGATGAACTATTTTACTTATTAACCCTGGATATAGCCAAGTCTAAAATTTTCTCATCCAAAACAATAGGTTTGAACCGTTGGTCTTTATTGAACGATTCGAATTAATATGGTTTATATTCGTTTGATATATATTTTAGTTAAAAAACCAACAATGTAACTGCTACAGTATATGGTGTTGGTGGCCAGTGCTAAATGCAGATATCGATGAAAAATAAATAACTTTTCTTTTGTTACTTTTCATCTCCTTTGCTTTTTTTTTTTTTTTCTTCTTGAATTGAATCAAGAATATAAAAAACATCGTCCGAGTATACTATTATCATTGTTCAATCATTTAATAGTTATCTAGACAACATTATATATATATAGGGTATCATGAATATTATGATATTTAAAACATCTTTTATTATTATGTGATTATTTAATAGTTATTTAGACAATATTATATATATATATATAGGGTTTTCATGAATAGTTGATATTTAAAGCATCTTTTCTTGTTTGATGTTTATTATTAAATTTGTGAGATTGTTAAGAAACATTGCATGTATCTAAGGGTCTCATGTTATACTTTCATATAAGCCAAAAACTGTGTGTTTGTCAAAAAAAAAAAAAAAACATTGCATATATCTTTGTTACTGGTTATTATTTTTTAATCAAAAACAGTGCATCACATATTAATTAAAAAAAATTCTGGTTATTTTTTTATCACTGTTTGACCTAACTAGAAGGTCAAATTTCAAAAACTATTGATGATATTTTTAAAAAATTAAAAAATTAAAAGATATATGCACGACCTGAATAATTCTAAAAATAAAAAATTGAAATAAAAAACACTAGCATATGTCATTTTGGATCTAATTCAAAGGTATCATAAAATTTTCAAGGGATTTTGAGATGTCCAATGTACTAACTTTGGATTTTAGCCAAAAACAAAATAACACACACACATTAGTATAACTCTTTTGACAGTCAAAATTTTATCAATTGTTTGGAACCTAAGTAGGAGGTTAAATGTAAAAAAAAAGAAGAAAGAAGAGTGTATGGTGTTTTTTGGGAAATTTTAAAAAGTTTAAAAATAAAAAAAATAGCACATCGTATTGGATTGAAATAATTTTGAAAAATATCAAAAAAATTCTAAATTAAAAAATATTGGTATTTGTCTGCCAGCATCCAATTCAAAGGTATCCTAAAAGTTTGAAGGCCTCTTGACAAGTCCTGCGATACAATCCACTATTTTTAGATTTTGGTTAAAAATAGTGCATCCAATCTAAGTAAAACTTATTTGATGGCTAAGTTTTTACCGAGTGTTTAGAACATAATCAGAAGGTTAAATATCAAAAGAAATCACATGAGTGCATGATATTTTTGAGAAAATTATAAAAATTATAAAATGGCATATTATACACAATATGAATGTTTATCAAAATAATAAAAATCTAAAATAAAAAAATACTGACATATTTCAATCTAGATCTCAGGTATCCAAAAACTTTCAAGACATTTTGAATCCTATTATGTGATACACTATTTTTGTATTTTGGCTAAAAGTAATACATTACGTATTAGTAAATTTTTTTTACATCTAATTTTTTACCTAATTAGAAGATCAAATGTCAAAAACTTGCATGAGTGCACGATATTGTTGTAGAAATTAAAAAAAGCTTTTGGAAAATAAAAAATGACACCATATGTATGAGTTGAATAATTCTTAAAAATATCAAATAAATATCTTAAAATATACAAATACTAGCATTTGTTCATCTGGATCAAATTCAAGGATATCTCTAAAATTTCAAGATATTGTTATGCGATCCATTATTTTTGAATTTTAGCCAAAATAGTGCATCACATACAAAAAATATTTTCTGGGAGCCAAATTTTTACCAATTAATTGTAATAGTATTAGAAGCTCAAATGTTAAAAATTATTACATGAGTGCATAATATTTTTATAAATATTTGAAAATTTTTAGAAAAATAGAAAATGACACACTTAGTAGGAGCTAAAAATATAGAAAAATTCTCTAAAATAGAAAATTACCGACAAAATTACTGACATATATCCATCTGGATCAAATTTAAAGATATCTCTAAACTTTTATGATATTTTGATAATTTCTACTATGCAATGTATTATTTTTTAGATTTTGATCAAATATAAGATATTGCATATAAAAAATATTTTTTAAAAGCTAATTTTTTACCAGATTCTTGGGATTTAATTAGAACCTCAAATGCCAAAAAAAAAAGAAAAACATATTACATGAGTGAATGATATTTTGTTAAAAATTTTAAAAAATTAGAAAATAACATATTATGCATGAATTGAAAAAAATAGATTTTTTTAAAATATAAAAACACTAATATATGTCCACCGGAATCTCATTAAAATATATCCTAGAACGTTTAGGGTGTTTTGTTAAGTCCTACTATACAATACAATATTTTTTGGATTTTGACGATAAATAATGTATCATATATTAGTAAAATATTTTTGTGGCCAAAATTTTGCCAGTATTTGGGACTTGATTAGAAGGTCAAATGTCAAAAAGCTTACATGAGTTCATGTAACTTTTGTTGAAATTTAAAAAATAGAAAATAAAAAAATGACATAATTTACAGTAGTTGAAATTTCTGACCAATATAAAAAAATTAAAATAGAAAAACATTGACACATGTTCATCCAATTCAAAGGCATCCTCTAAATTTAAAGATATTTTTTCAAGTCTTGCTATATAATGCACTACTTTTGGTTTTGGCCAAAAATAATGCATCATATATTAAAAAATATTTTTTGATGGTCTAATTTTTATTAGGTGTTTGAGACCTAAGTAGAAGGTCAAAGGTCAAATGTGCATCATATTTTACTAAAAAAATAATATGTTTTTGCCCATTTTAATATTCTATTTATTTTATGGAATATAAAAGGGAGGGTCTTATTTTTGGTGAAGTGTTTTTAATTCTTGATAACATTGATATGTAGATAGTAAGTGAGATATCAAGTTTGGATGAAAATCATTTATCAAATATCTCAGGCTTTGAGGTTCTTTTCATGGATTTGAATGATTATGATGAAGATAATGATAGTGGTGATATTTTTGAAATTAGTCTAGCTAAAGAAAAATAAAAGAGGTTATAGATGACAAAAACTCTAATATTTATGATGCTAAGTTACTTTTAAGGGAGGACATGTTGATATTGAACAAGTGATTGTTGAATACAGTTATAAAGTTAAAATGATAGATAGTATGATGTTAAACACACTAGTTTCTTTCCTTGAAGGTGATGATTGTTCGTTCCTACAATGATCTTTTTATTAGTTAAGGTATGGTATCTAAATGATATAAAAAGTTATTTTATATATATATATATATATATATATATATATATTAATTTGATATATATTATTTTATAACTCAAATAACATCTTACATTAGTCAGGAGTTTTAAGATAAGGTTAAATTTCAAAAAATCTTAAAAGACTATATATCATTGGAGAAAATTTTGAGATTAAATATGTTACAACTAGAAGCTATAAAAGCAAAATGTAAAGTTTTCGATTGTCAATAGATGATAGTAACTCATGGTAGAATTAATGGTCTTTGAATTATCAAGTTTTATAAAGATTAATTTGCCAAGATTAAATAGGGATCATAAGGAATATAATAATTCTTT